>CM072511.1:97807368-97944868 GCA_036898135.1 Oncomelania hupensis | reverse complement strand
TCATCATCATCATCATCATCATCATCATCATCATCATCATCATCATCATCATCATCATCATCATCATCAACATCATCATCATCATCATCATCATTAATTTATCATCATCATCATCACCATCATCATCATATTTTCTAAATGTTGAAAGAAAATATTATGTTTACAGCTGATTGACAAAGAGTCGTTATAAAATCCCATTTTGACTATTTCTCTCCTACAAGACACATCTATTTATAACTTTGTTTAAGTTCTTCGTCTATTTTTTTTATATCTTGACGCTTTCACGCCGGCAGTGATCCAGTAATGGCTTGTGACAGGCGGTGCGACTGTTGTTCTTCAATATATTTGGCAAGACAGTGGGAACTGTCTTCAATATTAAGGTTGTTTCAGCAGATTTTTTTATACAGATTAGGGTTGAATCCTCTTTCAACCAAGTTCTTGTCCTGATTCTGCTCTTTGCAGTGCGCTGGACCCTAAAAACAATGACTAAATAATTAACTAACTTTATGGTATTTTCAGACAGATTTATCATCCTTCAGCAGCTGTCGGACAGTTCGTTGCTCCGACTTTCACTTTTTTGTTCAAAACACACTTTTTGCCTTATCTCAAGAACACCTGAACCTAAATTCATCATTTTTTACTATGTGGATACTTCATACATCTTCCTGTACGCTTGCGAAACATTGACCATCACAGCAGATCTATAACGAAGAATACAAAGCATGGAGATGAGGTGCTACAGAAGACTTCTGGGCAATTATTATACCCAGCACTTTACCAACGACGAAATCCGACAGACCATCACACAAGCCATTGGACAACACGATGGCCTGCTCACAGTGGTGAAAAAACGGAAACTGCGATGGTATGGCTACGTCACCAAATACTGGTCTTGCAAAGACCATCCTGCAAGGTACAGTGCAGTGAGGTAGAAGAAGAGGGAGACCGAAAAAGAGGTGGGAGGACAACAATCGAGAATGGACTGGTGTGACGACACGAGTTTTCAACACGTGCTAGAGATGTTAGTTGTTGAGATGCATGTATAACCAGGTCAAGATGGCGGACGGCGAAAGGCGTATTCTGTTAAGTATTTAAGTTTCGTAGACAAGCCGTTGAGACTCTGTGTTTGTCTACAGATTGGGCTGTGCATATTTATGTGGGATTACTACTACCATCGTCACTGTTATCCCATTTTCTGGTAGTTCTCCATTGCCATTACTTCTGCTTCTGTTACTGCTACTACCACGGGATAATTCTGCGTTTCCACGTGTCGCTGCTGTACGACTGTGTCGTGTGTACATCCGTTCTGAGACCTCTGCCTTTGCAGCTGGGGGGTGTGGTCCTCCATCATCGACTGGACCTGCCGTTGCTTCGGGCGAAACTCTCCATCGACTACAGGAACCTACACGCACCACACCCACACACACACAGATCTGCACATCACGCACCTAAAAACATAACTCGTTATTTAATGTAAATCAATTCCTTTATTCGTGTGATCGACTGCTTTAGCTCCTACTGAGCTTAGAATAACAGACAGATTACCAACAGTGATTCTGGACTGTAAGCTAGTTTAAGTTATACGATTGAATTTTAAGATGTCCTGATTGTGAATTCAGCTTGAATTGTATTTACCTGAATTGAATTGCTTGTCAATATTGTTACATTGTTGTGGGCATTTTGTTGTGTATAGATCAGGGTTTTCAGCTAGACATGGGCGGTAACTGTTTTGTAGATACTGGGTTGGGGGTCTTGATAGGGGTTGAGGGTGGTTTAGTATCCCATATTCCTGTGTTGTTGAATAAAAGAGTGTGATTGTCATCTGGCATTTCGTGTTAGTTTCTTTCGTTTGAGTTCTATCCTACCACTCGTTGTTTTGAGCTGAACGTCGCGGAACCCGCTCTGGTGACGCGACAACTGGTTTGACACTGAGCGAAACTATCAGGGTTGCCGAGGACAGCATCTGTGGTGGTCCTACGACCTCCGAGTTACGGGATAGGATAGGATAGGATAGGATAGGATAGGATAGGATAGGATAGGATAGGATAGGATCGGTTACTTAACTACTTCTAAGCATATTGGATTATTCAACACCATTGTGCTTCCCCATTTAAGCCTACTAAACACTTTCTGCGCTGTATCTCAGAACTGGCTGAACTGATGTTGATTTTTGTTTTGTTTGCAGATAGTTCAGATCGTTGCTTACCATTCCACATTTTCAGTTTGCTTCTTTGCAATAAAGCCAAGTCACAACAAGAAAATTAACATTTTTGAAAATGATTTTGATATTGTCTATATACGTGGTGGTGTGCAAAATACATTTTATTGGCTGGACATCTTTTTTTTTAGTGGTGTTTTTGTTTTTCTTAGGCGGGTAAAACCTGAAAACCCCAAAACTCAAACCAAAACAAAAAATACGGATAAGGCTGCAGATTAGCTGACAGCAAAGATCAATGCATGCAAGTGAAAGCAACAATTAAGAATATCCTAAAGCGAACACTTAGCACTTCTAACCCGCTGCCCTAGCAATTCTGATCGGAAGTTTTTGTGTAACGGGAAAGCCCTATTAGGTTTGGGTGCATTTGTGTGTGTGTATGTGTGTGTGTGCGGCGTGCGTGCGTGGGTGGGTGTTGTGCGCGCGTTTGAAATGCAGTGAAATCGGAGATTGGCTTGCTGCTGCTTGCACAACACACCCGCAGAATAGTCACTTTTATTGCAGTAGTAAAAGTGTGGAGATTTGTGAACGTCACTGACTCCCCTACATTTCATTGTGTTAGTTTTCTGCTGCTGCTGTTGTTGTGGTGGCTTTCTTCTTCTTCTTCTTCTTCTTCTTCTTCTTCTTCTTCTTCTTCTTCTTCTTCTTCTTCTTCTTCTTCTTCTTCTTCAAGTTGTGATCCTGATTCGGCTCTCTGCAGTCCGCGGGAGCCTATAAACAATGACTAACTAACTAACTAACTAACTAACTAACTAACTAACTAACTAACTAACTAACTAACTAACTAACTAACTAACTAACTAACTAACGAATAGTCTTCTTCTTCTTCTTCTTCTTCTTCTTCTTCTTCTTCTTCCCACCTTTAATATTGAGCATGATTTGGTGCGGATTTTATCAATATTATATTGAACTATTGTCTTTACCTAATTATACAGACACCAGACCCACATAATAATCCTTTTGATATAGCAAGATTAGTACACATGGACAAAAGAAAGGTTTTTAATCCATTTTTGTACAGTTCCATTCAAAGAGTTTTTTTTTATTAAACACATGCCATGCATTTGTCTTGTTTTTTTAGGATTTGTATGGTAACTGTCTGTTTTTAAGTGGCGCGGCGCTCGCAAAGCTCGTAACTGTATCAGGCCGCGTGTAGTTCAAATTTCTACTCTTTCCCATTTTTGCTTAAACTTGTCATATCTGCAGCTGCAATCGTTGCCGCTGAACAGAGGTCAACAAAACTAAACTAATTAAGTTCGCCTTCACTATCCTCTGTCATATCCCGTTGCCTGTCGCCATCCCCTCGCCTGTTTCATTATCGCCATCTCAGCCCCTTCTTCAAGCTCTGGCTCAAAATTACTCAGACGTTAGAGCTTTGGAATTGTGTCTTATGGTTCGACTCCGATCGCCATAAAAAAACTGAAACTAACAGCAGTTGCAGTTCTCGTAGTCGACTGTCAAGGTTATGCCAGTGAGGTGGAATTGGAAATGAGTTGTTATTAAGAGTGATAACAAACAAACAAACACACAAAAACAACCGGACGAGATTTCCAATTTTGTAAGTGGTGCTGCAACTCTGCTGTACATTTAATTTAAACATCCACCAACCCAATCAGCCACCCATCTACAACCCCCCCCCTCACACACACACAGCCACACACAAATCTTACTATATTTGTAACTTTCCAAATCACTATCAACAACTTTACTCTCTCAACAGCGATCTCGGCACACGATTAAATAACCTCTCTCTTTTCCGGAAAGATTTCGAATACCGTAGAAGTGACGCACTGCCACCAATCGAATAAAAGATCGTCATCACTGACTTACGTCAATACATATTTTTATATCTTCCAGAACGACCTCTTGCTTCTACATGTATCAGGAAATTTCTATCAAGAGTAAACACGCATATCCAGAAGATTCTCAAATAATATCGACTAACGCAAATTATCAACGTTATACAAAGCCTCTCCTAACAACAATGCAAACTCAAATCAAAGGTAAATAAACACCATTATTGAATACTTTGCAAAACGAAACGATTAGATCTATTGTGCGCGCTTCCGACATACTTTCGTTCACGTTTCAACGTAACATAACCCCCCACTCAAGAAGAAATTTACCTAATTTCTTTCAACAACGTTGAAACGTAATGCACAAACAAAGTTCAGAATTAAAACTTATTTCAGTCTGCCGTCATGGTTCCTTCACGATCGTCAAACTGAGTGTAACATTTTGGGGGTCAAGCCGCGATTCACGCCATAGCCAAGGGTTCAACTGCTACAACAAGCGAGTCAACGTTACGAGAGGCAGTCATCGAGGGTAGCCGCCAACGAGTTGCGTCGAGAGGGGCCAACATACTGGGACTACATCACCGATAGGTTCGGGTTGACTGCAAGGGCGTGTAGTCGCCGAAGAGTTGCTTCGTGAGCGAACAACAGATCGGGACTACGTTGCTGCCGTTAGACTACGTCGAGGGACAGTCTCGGAGCTACATCGCCAGTGTTACAGAGAGCGGCGAGCGGACGTCGCGTCTACTTCAGCACAGGAGCGTATACATCAACACCAGCGTGGTGCAGCGTCGCATACGACGAGGACAGCGGGGCCTGCGTCAGCGAAGGCGACTAGTGACAAGCATCAGCGCTACTGCAGAAAGCGTGCTGTTCTAGAACAGTCTAGAAAGGTACAGCACAGTCAAGAACTTTCCAGAAAAAAAAAGAACTCTACAGTCAAGAACTTTCTAGAAGAAGAACCTTCCAGAAAAGAACTTTCTTTAAAAGAACTTTCCAGAAGCATCAAGATGGCTGACTTCTGGCAGAAAGGGGTTGAACTGAATCTAAAAGGCAAGCAGCTGACGGAGTACGTCAAATGCCAGGAGAGTAAAGTTGTTGATAGTGATTTGGAAAGTTGCTGTGAAAGTTGTTGAGTTGAATTGAGAATTGTATGCAGTTGTTGATGTGTGCTGAATAAAAGTGGAAAACTTCATACGTCGACTTTGTGACTTGTATGCTGTTTGGACGGGCTGTGTGAATAAACGAATCTGAGTTACACAACTATCAGGAATTCAAGCATCGGGGCTGAATCAGATACTGATAGAAAACACCAACATCAAACAGAGTGTAACATTTTCCGCAGATTAAAGCCACTATCATTTTTCACTATCAATAATGCGATTTATTCCAAAGGCTGTCTCATTACTTAATAAATGACATGTGTGTGTGTGTGTGTGTTTTGTTTGCCCAAAATAATCTCATTTCACATTTTTTTAATGTTAGCATGCATAAGTGTAATTCTATTTATATGTGACTGTGCATTTTTATCCTCATTGTCATTATGATTGTTGTTATTATTATTGTGATGTTTATTCCTTGTTGATTGTAATTGTACACCACAATGTAATTTCTTGTAAAAGATAATAAAGTTGTCTTATCTTATCTTATCTTATCTTATATTAGACCGCAGACTATAAACTGGTCATTATTTCTTTATTGTTGTTTTCTGTTCTTTGCGTCGTAAATGTATTTTCTTGTGACTCACTTAACACCAGTCATACATCACATCACATCCCTGTCTCAGTCCCCTTCCCTGTCTCTCTGGCTCTGTCTCTGTTCCTGTTTGTTTGTCTGTCTGTCTCCCCCCTACCCCCTCTCTCTCTCTCTCTTTCTCTCTCTCTTTTAACTCTCTGGCACTTCATCTTCGATCTCAAGGAGGAGGTGCTCTAGGGCTTCAGAACGGAGGCAGCACGCGCCGCTCGTGGCACGAGATCCCTTCGGTCGTTTCCGCGCCTTGGCGGGCTTCCCCGAGGTGCGGACCAATCAGCGGACAGTTTCCTACAGCTTCTCTCCAATCAGAGCGCACCTTTGGAGCTTCCTTGCTCACGTCGCCAACTTTAATGAAATCGGCAAGAAATCGCGTAATGCAGAGGAACTTGTGCTAGGGTAGTTCGCACACACACATAATTGATGGTTATGATTATGTAACTGAAGGAAGAAAAGTCGGTTTAGCAGAACAAACTTTCTGGTTGAAGACATTTCACCATCTTTTCCTCAGCGTGCAGAACAGCTAAGCAGAGACGTTCTTGTTCATGTAATGACATGGTTGATAACAGTGGATCAGGATCTGGATAAGTAAGTCTACGTCATAGGAATTTTTACTGGCTATCGTCGTCATGGACTTGCAGAGCGCACGTCTACTTGCGCTAGGTGGTAATGGAGAGGAAGGAGTTATAAAAAAAAACCGTCTATATAATTATTAAAAATTAAAAACAATAAATAAATAAATAAATAAATAAATAAATAAATAAATAAATAAAACCTCCTATGTAATCTAGATGATATGTATGTGGTCAAGTTCTCTTTTGTTTTGCGGAGCAACTGAAATCGACCAACATCGTCATTAAGGATCTGGGTTGATCTGCGGCCCCTGCCAGTAATCTAATAATAACTTTCGCCCTTTTTATATCTTTCTTTCTTTTCGCTGAGAAGGTCCTATACCATAGTCTTTTTCTTTGTGTATCTTGCCTAGGATCTTCAACTGAGTTCAGATTGTGTTGGCAAAATTGTTTTTGTTTTTTTTTGTCTCCGTCTCTGCCAATTTCTGTGACTGACTGTCTGACTCTCTCTCTCTCTCTCTCTCTCTCTCTCTCTCTCTCTCTCTCTCTCTCTCTCTCTCTCTCTCTCTCTCTCTCTCTTTCTCTCTCTCTCCCTCTCTCTCACACACACACACATTATTGTTCGATACTCCACTGTGTTTCCCTTCCCTCGCCCTCTGAAAACAAGCCGCGTTGCTCATCTGGGAAGCTGAGGATAAAGCCTTAGAACCGCAAATGAATCTTCTCTTCAGATTCCGACTAATTTCTGTCAATATACGTCTTCAACCGCCATCTCCCCTCCCGTTCAATCCATCCTCCCTCTCATTTTCCATTCCCATTCTTAAAGCTATAGCTTTCTGTTCACTTTCTGCAAGTTGCGACGACGCATAAATCTATACATACATGCATGGTCATGAAATAATGCGTGATATTATTATAGTGATCATTACAATCTCATTGTTTATTCTACATAATGTATTTAATCGTTCTTATGTAGCGCTTTACCCACTTAAGAGCTGCTCAAGGCGCTAGTCTATATAGGATATAATTCAAGAAGTCCGAGGCGCCCGCCCACTTGCAGCCTTTGGGCGCTTAGTCGGACGCTCAGACAACTGAGCACCATCCTGAGCGACCGATTATGGGGAAGAAGGGACCTGAACGTGCGGGTGCATATGCGTAGTCTAAGACAATTGCGTCTGGATCACTAAAGTCGGAGCGATGGAATTCGTTTGTGCAGAGACTGGACATCGGTTTATATTTTTATTGGAAAGATTGTGCAGCAATTAAGGCCACTCAATGGAAAATTAATTAGATTCCGATGTTCCAACTAAAAAGTTGTCTTTTAAAAAGGTGTGTAAGGAGGAGAACCAAAACCAAATCTTCGGGACAAGTAATAATTACTGCACTCTCCCCTCCCCTCCCCCCTCTCTTTCTTCCCTTCGCCTTCATAAATCGACAAACAATAAATTCTAGTAAAGTATTATTGGGCATATATTTTCAGGCGCAAGAGTCCACAAGGTGTGACTGGAAACATCTAGTAATCTACTTAGTTTAATCTAATAAGTTTCATTCGGTCATATGGACCTGTGATAGCAGTAATATGAATATGTTGTATTGATGAGACGTAATTTAAAAAAAACAACAGCATATGAATGTGTTTATAACTAGATATCTTTTATACTTTTAGATTACTAAGGGCTGATTGTAATTTTTGTTCATTTAACACATAGATCTAAGCTTGTGTACATTTTTTTAAAGGTAATAATCCGAAGCCTAAGTCCCAACCAGTTTTAATAACTGCGGCTCTGCAGTTTCAGCCTGGCGCAGAGTCCATAAGAGACAAACTTTCCTGCTAGCCATCGAGCCTTTTCACAAGGAGGCGTGTCCAACTTGGCACTTGGACCATACTGAAGCCCGACATTGTGATCCTCCTTCGGAAGGAAGCCGATGGGTGTTGTGTTGTTGGCTGCTGCCGAGGCAGCTTCATGATTTAAACTCCCGCATCTCGTGTTTCATCTTCAAATCAAGCGCTTCTTGCCCACGGTTCCCTGCTGAGCCGATGTGTGTGCTTTAGGTCTAGGCTTGGCCTATCGCCCTAGAGCTCTCCGCTTTCGCTTTCTCCGTCTCGCAGCTTCTTTTCCTGTTTGCTGGTATTTAAAAGACTGCCTCTATCGCCCGTGCAATATGACATCATTTCAGCCTCACGGACTTCGTAGCCGCTCGGCTCTTGCTGACCAACGGTTAATTATTGTGGTATTGAGTGTCTCGGACATTTGTGGTAAAATACTGACCAGTTACTACGGACTGGAGCTTAAATTTGCAGGTTAGTTATATACAATAATGCGAGTAACATTATTTATTTATTTATTTGTATATATGTTTGTGTGTTTGGTTACTTATGTTTGTTTGTTTATTTATTTTATATTTGTTACTTTGTTTACTCGTTTTATTATTTGCATGTTTTGCTTATTGACTGAGTTGATTGAGTAGTGTTGTTTATTTGAATAAAGTTTTTAAAAGTTTAATTGTATTATAATTTTAATTAATGTATTTTATTTCAGTTCCTTTATTCTGACTGTGGATAAATCTTTGTTTTATAAAGCGAAAAGGAAGAAGCAACACACTTCATTTTATTTCATAATCAAAAGTGATTTGGGTTTGTGTTTCTGGTTAATGCCTTATAACATTAGATGATTTTTAAAAAAAAGCAAATATTGCCGACGCTAGATTACCAAAATGTCAACAACAATACAACAGCAACAACAACAAAAACCTAAGACACCGAATGTGAGAATTATTATAGCACCATTCTCAGTAAGCCTAGGCTGATGGCGCGCCCGAATAATGAAGGAATGATTAAACGAATAACTAACTAACTAACTAACTAACTAACTAAATACACAGATTTGTCATCTTTTCTTTTTCTTCTCAGAATGCTGGACTCTAATTTTACCCTCTCCAGTCCAGTAAATAACGACACGACCTCGGATTCTCTGTGGCGAAACCCTCCATCCCCAAACCCCTCTTACCCTCGTGACGTCATCACCGCGGGGGAGGAGCACTTGTCTCCAGGGTACGGGGATTCTGCAATGAGTTCGCTGACTTTTCCTCCATTAGAGTTCGAATCCCTGCCTGCATCTTTTCTTTCTGCGTCTTACAGGTAAGATACAATAAAGGTGGAAATACAATTTTGGGACAATAATGTTTCTTTAATTTGCTCGTCAGCTTGTTGTTGTTGTTGTTGTTGTTGTTGTTGTTGTTGTTGTTGTTGTTGTTGTTCTTCTTCTTCTTCTTCTTCTTCTTCTTCTTCTTCTTCTTCTTGTAACCTCGTTCTTGTTCATCATCATCATCATCATCATCATCATCATCATCATCATCATCATCATCATCATCATCATCATCATCATCATCATCATCATCATCATCATCATCATCATCATCATCATCTTCTTCTTCTTCTTCTTCTTCTTCTTCTTCTTCTTCTTCTTCTGCTTGTTCATGTTCTTCTTGTTCATGTTCTTGTTTGTCTTCTTTCTCTTTTTCATCTTCATCTTAATCATCATCGTGATAAACATCTTCTTCTTCTTCTTCTTCTTCTTCTTCTTCTTCTTCTTCTTCTTCTTCTTCTTCTTCTTCTTCTTCTTCTTCTTCTTCTTCTTCTTCTTCTTCTTCTTCTTTTAAGGCTTTTTTTCTGTGTGTTTTTTTTCCTTCCTTTTCTTTCCTTTTCGTTTCTTTTATTTTATTTCATTTTCTTCGTTTCTTTCAAATTCTTTTTTTTTCTTTCTTCTATTTATTCTTTAATTTTGGCTCTATATTATTTTCCTTACTTTTGTTTTATTTCTTTTCTGTTATTCGTTAATAGTCAATTCATATTCTAATGTTTTTCTTCCTTCATTTATTTTAGTTCGTTTAGTTTTGTTTGTCCGTATGTATTTTTCATATTTTAAAAAACCACACTCCACGTTTTAAATGTTTAAATGACAAAAGATTTAGTCTAGTAAGAGAACAATTGGTGTGCTTGTTGCTCAAGTGATTTTATTTAAAATGTTGTTCGAAGTTCACACTTTTACTGTGTTCATCTGGGGAAATTCGTGTCTCCGCTTGTTAAGCCTTTTTATTCACTAACGCGTACAAAAATAAAGCAGTCCTGAACAGAACAGAACTGCATCCCATGCAGTGACTTCTGATGTGTCCAGTAAATGTCTTAATTAAAATAATAACGTTGTCGTTACGTGTCCCGTGACGCGCATCTACCCGTGAAAGCTGGACCACGCTTGATTAATGATCGGCAAGCAAACTTACCCACAAGAGATCAGGACGCAGGCCGTTAGTCCATTAGGATAAAGGGTAGACAACTGGGTGTCGAAGGGTCAGGGGCCGGGTAGCTCAGTTGGTAAGAGCGTCTTGCTAGTAACCGAAAGGTCGCTGGTTCGAATCCCGGATTGGTCAACGTGTGATCCTATTATTTTTCCCCTTTACCAACAACTGGCCCGCTGGTGTCAGTATAAATCGGTCCAGTAGTCACCTATATGCGAAAGTGTCGTGTGACTATAATCTACAAACATCGTCGAAGGGTCAGATTTCAAGCCGTTTTCTCAGCCCTTGTATTGACACTAGGCATTTTACGTCATTGTGTCCCATGGTCAAGCAGGCTTGACGTAGCTTTTAACGCCGCTGCTGTAAGCTTATGTCGGCAACAGCGACAGGCGGAACCAACAGAAAAAGCAACGTAACGCTAAAGAGAAGGACAAATACGACAGTAAATTCATGACTTAATAAAAAACAACTTTTGATGTATTTACTTCCTTTAGCTTGGTTAAAGTAAGACTGCTGCGCTTCCCTGTCATCTCCATCTTCCTATACGCTTGCGAAACATGGACCCTCACAGCAGATCTACAACGAAGAATACAAAGCATAGATATGAGGTGCTACAGAAGACTTCTGGGCATTTCCTATACCCAGCACATCACCAACGACGAAGTCCGACAGACCATCACACAAGCCATTGGACAACATGATGACCTGCTCACAGTGGTGAAGAAACGGAAACTCCGATGGTATGGTCACGTCACCAGAGCATCAGGCCTTGCAAAGACCATCCTTCAAGGCACAGTGCTAAGAGGTAGAAGAAGAGGGAGACCGAAAAATAGGCGGGGGGGGGGAGGGGAACAACATTCGGGAATGAACTGGCTTGACACTGAGCGAAACCATCAGGGTTGCTGAGGATAGAGAAAGATTGAGTACGCTGGTTGATCATCTGTGGTGCCCCAACGACCTCTAAGTTACGGGATAGGATAGGATAAGATAGATTGGTTAAAAAAATGGTTATGGATGCTTTAGAGAACGGTTAAGCTGCGGTGACCACTCTCGCCTCATTTACCGGAGAGCTCCGCCAGGGGAAGGGACTAGTGCTGGGTTTTGATTGCTAAAATGTTTTGAGCATACAAAAAGCACACGACAGATAGGTGTCCTCTAGGCCCAGACGGTCTTGACAGCGTGATGACAGTATTTGTTCACAGGGAATTTTGGAAACATTAGAAAGTACTGCCATTGAGATGATTTTGTTATACCAGTAATAGTATTATTTTGACTGTTGATAAATCTTTGTTTTATAATGGGGAAAAGAAGAATCAACTCACTTCATTTTTTCTTCGTATTAATCGGAAGTGATTTGTTTGTGTGTTTCTGGTCAATGCCCTATAACATTAAAAAATAATAATTTTGTAAAACAAATATTTCCGAAGCTAGATTACTAAAATTTCAACAAAATGTTAGTGATTTAAGTGCTTTCAACACTTCAAAAACAGATTAGACTTGCTAAACCGTAAAGGTATTGGCCTGTTGGCGTTGTAAGGATTCATATCAACGACATTTTATGATTATAGTTATGTTAAGTTCAAACGAGTGTTTATTTTTGTTTAAATCCTAATAGTCTAACCGCCTTGTGTCAGCGCACAGGGGCATTACACGCTGAAAGTGTATACTCGATAGCAAAACGGTAGATAGCGTACCCACGTATCTTAGATAGAAAAAGTGGTAACAGACTAGGGGTCTTTGGCGGACGGAATCGTCCGCTCAGACAGTATATTCTCAAACCGCGTAAGAATGACCATGTAATCTTCCCTTAGATCGAAACGATATAGGCCTATGATAGGTGAAATTTTCGCATGTAGTAAAATAGGCCTATATCAATATCTACCCCGTTATAGGACTGTATTGTTTTCGATCTAAATAAAACTATTATAGGGTCGTTCTTATGCGGTTTGGGAAGAGACCGTTTGAACTGCGGATTCGCTTGGCCAAGGATACAGTATAATCCCATCCTTTCTATCATACGTGGGGTATACGCTATCTACCGTTTTGCTGTCGAGGATCCACTGTCAACGTGTAATACCCCTGTGGTCAGTGTTTTATAATAAATACTGACATAAATAAACTTTGAGAAGAAAACACGCACAGCAGACTAACAGGCTATAGGCTCTTTTAACGCTTACACAGCATAGATGTCTATGTTGTGTGTTTGTCCAAGCCCACTACAGTTGAGTGGTGTCCAGTAGGCCGGTAATATATGTTTAGCACTCCAAACCTTCCCCCACCCCCTTCCCACCCCACTCCACCACCCACCCCTCTTTTCTCACATAACACTCCCCATGTGCGAGAAAAGATAGAGAAGGACAGAAGAAGAAGAAGAAGAAGAAGAAGAAGAAGAAGAAGAAGAAGAAGAAGAAGAAGAAGAAGAAGAAGAAGAAGAAGAAGAAGAAGAAGAAGAGAACAACAACAACAGCAACAACAACAACAACAACAACAGCAAAAATAACAATAACAACATTAACAACAACGACAATAACAAAAAGACGAGACAGACAGATAGAGACAGAGACAGAAACAAAAACAGAGACAGACAGACAGAGAAAGAAAAGGTAGACATTGAAAATTGAAAGAAAAAAAGACAGACCGTTTTGTAATATGGAAACTGGGCAATTAAATCAGTATGTTTAAAGCGTGTCAGTGATCTCGAAATATTATATCCACTACTGCATGCAAGCTGTTCAGCTCACGATATTACATGCGTTCATCAAGTAATGCTAACGGTCAAGTTAACATTTTATCAGTGCAGAGGCTAGCCATGAGATCTTGCAACGTTATTACTTAATTTTAATGTTAAAAAACACACACATGCTGCAGTGTCAAACGTGAACGCATTGGATTATCTTAAGAATTAATTAAGTTTAGACAAAGAGTGTCCTATCCTATCCTATCCTATCCTATCCTATCCTATCCTATCTTATCATATCCTATCCCGTAACTCGGAGGTCGTAGGGGCACCACAGATGATCGTTTAACCAGCGCACTCCATCCCTCACCGTCTCCAGCAACCCTGATTGTTTCGCTCAGTGTCAAACCAGTCCATTCTCGAATGTTGTCCCCCCACATCCACCTCGGTCTCCCTCTTCTTCTACCTCCTTGCACTGTGCTTTGCAGGATGGTCTTTGCACGACCTGATGATATCGTGACATGGCCATACCATCGGAGTTTCCGCCTTTTCACCACTGTGAGCAGGTCATCGTGTTGTCCAATGGCTTGTGTGATGGTCTGTCGGACCTCGTCGCTGGTGACAAAGAGTGTATGAACAATGAATTCATAAACTTTTTGGTTTAGAATAAGTATAGTGTTACCTCCCCTTCTCCCTTCTCCAACTTTCATTTCAGCTTATAAGTTCATAACCTACATGAGGTTACTTCGAATAGGTTTAACCCCCTCTTCGCCCATCGGGCGGTCAAGTATTTGCACTGTGGCTTATCACTACCAGTAGCTGCGGGCGAAGGACGTGACAAGGATTAAGAACGTCAGACCGTGGTCAGTATGGATGATATGGTAAACATACATAAATAATGGTTGGATCAACGACACGCTGTCTGCCCCTATAATAATATACACTATACATATCATACACGATACACGGACAAGGGCTTACGTTTTTGTATTGTCGCCGTGCTGCTACATCCCCGGTGTGGTCCCTAGCACCGACCCTGAACGCATTTAAAGAATTAGAACAGATTCACATACGCACGCATATCTGTATATAGAGTAGAAAACCTTCCGACCGCAGTTTTGGTTTGATCAATAGATCAGTAGAAAATGTCAAAAAATGTATTAGAATGGCCATTTTTACAAAGAAAACGATCAAACAGGACAAGGTATGGAAATACTCAGCTACAAACTCTAAAGGGCCTAATCATCGGCCGAACCTGCTATACTAAAATTATTATTATTATTATTATTATTATTATTATTATTATTATTATTATTATTATTATTATTATTATTATTATTATTATTATTATTATTATTATTATTATTATTATTATTATTATTACGTTATGCAAACTTCTTTTTAGTTTTCATTTTTTTAATATACGTAATTTTAGTGCATTAGTTTAATTGTTGTTTTGTGTTATAATTTTTATTTATTTATATTTTTACTTATTTTTTTAGCCTGGCCTCCCCACTGTGCTACTGGTCAGTTTGTTGTTTCGTTTGCGTTCACTTTCCTTCGTCTTTGTTTCTATGGGGTCTCTCCTTTTTTTGTTTGATTATCGTGTTTTTGTTTGTTAGTTCTTGTTTAAAATTGTATTTGTTTGGGCGACAAAAAGGAGGAAAAAGAGTAACTTTTTCTTTTTTGCACCCTTAATGTCGTGTACGGGAGACATATGTCTCAAGTAAAGCGTTTTCTTCGACGTAAGTGATAGCTCAGTGGTCAAAGCGCACGACTTGTGTGAGTGCGTCTTGGGCGACGTAAGTTCGAATCCTGACTTCAGCAAACTATTGTGTGATTGCTGGATATCACGGGCCAGCGCTTTTAGAAGCTCTCTGAGCTTGTAAATGCGCTATATAAGAGAAATCTCTCCAAGTGTGGCTGGAAAGGGGAGATTGAGAAGGTTGGGGAGAAGGGGGAAAAGGGAGTAGATTACAAATATTTTTTTACCTATATATATATATCTATATATCTATATATCTATATATCTATATATATATATAGATATAGATATAGATATAGATATAGATATAGATATAGATATAGATATAGATATAGATAGTCCGCTGGACCTAAAGCAACAATAAATCAATCAATCATATAGATATAGATATAGATATATATCATAGTTCTCTTAACATCATTTGCCTTTCAAAGGTAACCAAGGATGAAAACATAGATATGTTTTTGGTTTTTTTAATATGCTTATACACATTTTTGCTACTAGTATAATATGATTTTTTCCCCATCGGTTTTATTTATTTTCCCATTATGTAAGGTCCCAAACATCACATCTATAACTCCCAATTTTATGTTCAAATTCAAAAAGGAAGAGATGTATTGTTCTATTTCTGACCAAAATCTTTTAATAATAGACGTGTTCAATAACATCAACTATTTCACAACAATAGGAGCATTTATTATCATTAACTACTTTTATTTTATGTAACAATATAGTCTATTTGTAGGATATATTATGCAGTATTTTCCAGTGTAAGCTTTTGTGCAATAATCCAATAATGATTAATATCAATATCAAATTTTCTTTTCCCAAATCCCACAGCACAGGGCTGGGTTCTCTTAGCAGCAACTAATTCATTTATGTAATTATTAGCCTTAAGAAGAGTTTTGTGGTGAAATAGTGGGAGAGCGTGATCTTTTTCGTTCTGAAACCCATTTGGAAACAAGCGTAAGAACCTGGAAACTGCTGCATCAACCGTTAGGTATTCTAAAAACCTGTTAGGGGACTACCCAAATCTTTCACATAATTATTGCTTCATAAGAAGCAATACCGACCTCGTCAACTATATCTCTTACTTTTACTCTTTACTCCCCTAACCCAATCTTCAAAGAACAAGACTTTCCCGCTATTTTGTTCTTTAAAATTGTTCTTTAATAGGGAGCACATAGAATTATCGTGATTATTATTATCAAACCATACTTGTCAAACCTGTTTCCAAAAGCTAAATTTACATGATCTAAATCCTTAAACTGCGTGCTTTTCGCGTTTGGAAAAAACAACTGCAAAATTAAAACCAAAATGGGAAAGGAACAGGTGGGAGTAACAATCCATCTATCAAGTGTTGAGACCTTAAAAAGTTTGGTAACCCACTGAAGCAAAAATGATAGCTGCAGCTGTCTTATGTCTATCATTTTTATCCCTCCATTTTCAGCACTGTCTCATAGGCGCGTTCTTTTAACTTTCTCAAACGCTCTTCGGTTACAATCATTTTTACGCCACCAAAACCTAAACAACAATGTATTCAGTTCATTGAGAATGTCATCTGGTGTTATAAATGCTTGCATTGTGTATATGAACTTTGAGATTAACAAAGTTTTTGTAATAGGTTAAAAACATAAGTTAGAGGGCAGTGAGGGCGGGGCAGGAAAGGTGGATAACCCCGTATGGTTCTCACTTAGTTGTCTCTCCTCTTCGGCACAAAGGAGTAGCAGGCTGATACAATTTCATGAGTGACTACTGCACGTGTAGGCTACGTAAATAATTACGGGTTAAAGCAAGATAGTCTTCAATTTTCTTGACGTGAAAAACGAACTTTGATGTGTTCCAGTAAATAGTACGAAGTGGAACACATTAAATTTTTGTTCAGGATTTTGTTCCGCAGCTCCAGTTAATGAATAGTTTTCAATCTCTCGCCCTTCTCTTTTTTTTAAATTTTTTTTAACCAAATTACAAATTGATATCTTCTGAATTTATACAATCGGAAATATGTGTGTGTTTGTGTGTGTATGTGTGTGTATGTGTGCGCGCGCGTGTGTGTGTGTGTGTTCTTAATAGAATTCCACACTTTTGCTCCCAGCATGTGACAATGAATGTTTGGTTGTCTTTTACAGCCGTTGAGTCCCTGCTTCACGGTACCGCACTGCTGCCAGGTCATATTGTTGGGCACTAAATGAAAACGCTCCAAGCAGGGTGAAATTTGAGTGAATTAAATAGTAGCAAAGTAGGGACAGATTTGTTGACCAAAGCAATTGCTAACAGACCATTGGCTTTTGCCGCTTGGGTTAACTCAAAAGGTAGAGAAGAGGACGAAGGAGAAGGAAGAAGAAGCAGAAGAAGGAGAAAATGAAGGATCAGAAGTCAGACTCGAGAAGGAAGGAAGAGGTACAGTGGAGACTAATGGAGAAGGGGGGAGAGAGAGAGAGAGAGAGAGAGAGAGAGAGAGAGAGAGAGAGAGAGAGAGAGAGAGGGAGGGAGAGAGAGAACTGGACTTAGAATGAGGAAAATTATTCTAGTACCATAAACGCAGGAGGGTCCTGTCCACAAGTCGAGAACACCATTCTTTTGTCGTTTTGTTTCAAACATTCTTATTTCATAAATCATGAAAATGTGCGGTGTTCAGCAAGGTCGTGTATGTGTTTGATAACCATAATGTTATGAAAAAGATAACTTTTTTTGCACGACACAGTGGATCAAGAAAATCCTGCTGTAACGTGGGTGGAAGATTTCAACACTGCTTGAAAAGTGAATTGTTCGAAATAATTTTGTCTTGGCGACTTTATATTTCGTCTTCGGAAACATTCATTTTCTGTAGACGCACGTGCACACTACGAGCAAGTGTTATTGGGTCTTAAACATAGAGGAAGGGATGAAAGTGATTTATCTTTCAACATACATTTTAAAATCTTCAGAACTGTGAAAGGACTGATAGTCCTCAGTTTGGGTACGTCTATCAAGGAAGCAGGTCAGAAATCGTGTTTTACTTCTGTACAGAGGATTTGAAAATCGAATGAAATGTAAAAATGTGAAATGACGAGAGAGAGAGAGAGAGAGAGAGAGAGAGAGAGAGAGAGAGAGAGAGAGAGAGAGAGAGAGAGAGAGAGAGAGAGAGAGAGAGAGAGAGAGAGAGAGAGATGTTGCCTAAAAAAAGAATTCAATAACATTTAACCCATGCAGTGTGTGTTTTTCTTTTGCGAATTATTGCAAAGTCTCGATTTTGTTATGACATTCAATCAATAAATTTATTTCTTTAATTTGATTTGATTTGTCTGTGTACACATAATTCTTAGTGTATGCATTTAGCGTGTTTTATTAATTAATTAATTTATTTATTTATTTATTATTGTGTGTGTGAGTGTGTGTGTATGTGTGGTCTAGAACACCATAAAACAGAACAGCCATGAAATGCTTTGAGCGTATTGTCTTGGACAAACTTTTTTCTCAAACACATTTTTTTAAAATCCTTTTCAGTTCACCTACAAACAACCCAGATTTACTGACCTCGCAACACTCACTCTACTTAACAACGCCTATACACATCTGGATACATCTGGTACTTTCGTTAAGATTCTCTTTATTGATTTTTCCTCTGCTTTTAATACGATACAACCTCATCTCATGGCTCTCAAACTTATAACCCTTTAGTCAATCCCAGGCTCATCCTGTGAATTGTTAGCTTTCTATTTCACAGATCTCAGTCGGTCTGCTTCCAGCGGGCTGTCTCCCCCTCTCGAACTACATCAACTGGCTCCCCTCAAGGCACTGTACTATCTAGTGTTCTCTTTACTCTGTACACCAATGACTGCACTGGCTCTGAAAATACACCTCTCATTAAGTACTCAGGCGACTCTGCACTTCAAGATCTCTCTAACTCTGCAACTGTCTATCTGAAAGAAGTGCAAAAGTGTACTGCATGGTGCAAAGCAAACTACCTAAATTTAAATGTGAAAAAATCCCCGAAAGAACTGGTTATTGATTTCAAAAGAAATCCGTCTGTTTTACCCGACTTAGTGATTTAGGGAGAGAAGGTGGATATAGTTACTGAATACAAATATCTAGGAACAATACTGGACAATAAACCTACCTTTGATTCCAACACTACTTCGATCCATAAGAACTGTCAGTCCAGAATATTTTGTCTGCAGAAATTCCGCTCTTTTAAAGTCAACAAGTCTGTTTTAGGTAACTTTTATAACTGTTTTATTCAGTCAGTGCTGACCTTTGATTCTCTTTGCTGGTTTGGAGGTCTCAGCGTGAGGAATAAGGATGTGTTGAATAGAATTGTAAATGTATGCGGAAGAGTGGTGGGTGAAAGGCAGGAGAGCTTGTGTTTGTTGTACCAAAGTCAAACAAGAAAGAAAGCGTGGGCTATTGCAAGAGACTCACATCCTAGCCCAGCACTACGAACTCCTTCCTTCTGGCCTCCGTTTTAGAGTGCTAACGGTTTCCACAGTTAGAGCTAGAAACAGTTTTGTCCCCAAATCAGTACACATTCTTAATAAGTGTTGACTGAAAGCTGGATGTTTGTTGGTGTATGTATGTGAGTGCGTGTGGCGTATGGGTGCACTATATTGGAGTTTTATTTATACTGCAGCAATTTTACCGGTATCCAGTATTCCGTGACTGTGTAATACTTAATTGAAGCATGATTTCTAATAGCAGACATGTTATTTGGCATTGAATGTGTGTGTGTGTGTGTGAGCGCGCGCGTGTGTGTGCGTGTTTATGATTTTGAAGTGTAATGAGGGTGATTTTAATTTCCAAATATTGTGGAATATGCATGTAAGGATACAGCGTGTCTGCAATGTTCATGTTAATATGTACATTCGTGTGAGTCAGTGCATGATGTCTTTGTACATTTAAAAAAAAGTTGTTACCTTTTTAATTGCTTTTTAATAACAGCAATAATTATTGCATGTTAGAATTTCTCTTGTGAGATAATATAATCAAGTTTTCTGAATCTGAATATATATAAATATATATTGATGTGTATGTGTCCGTGTGTGTAATCATGGTTGTGGTCGTGGTTGTGCCCGTGTGTGTAGTTCTTTGTTACCATGCCTTTTTCATATTAGATGTGATGTGTGTTATTATTTCTACCGATGTTTAACGAGTTTTATCTCATAATGTTGTATCCTATTGTTTAAATATTATCTTTGACAGTGAATGTGTGTATATGCGTGCGAGCGCTTATAGCAAGCTTTTAGTTTGGTTTTGCGCTTTAAAACATTATTATTATTATTATTATTATTATTATTATTATTATTATTATTATTATTATTATTATTATTATTATTATTATTATTATTATAAGAAGCTCTAGACTCGCGAGGTAAGATTATCGAGGATCACAATGTCTTTGAGATTCTGGAGGTACCAGGAAGCACAACTGAGTACGTTTCTCAGCAGTCTTTTTTTGTTTATAATCGCTTTACTTTCACTTCGCTAACAACATGCCTGAGCCGACGACACTGAAGAGACTGTTTAGTGCGGTGTCGTGCAGAGTGGATTTCTTTGGGGGATGGAGGAAAAGACGGAGTTGTGGGGGAGGGAGTGAGAGGTGCATGGGACAGTTATTTTTAATACTGTAAAAAAGGGGCTGTTTTAATAATAATAATAATAATAATAATAATAATAATAATAATAATAATAATAATAATAATAATAATAATAATAATAATAATAATAATAATAATAATAATAATAAGAAGAAGAAGAAGAAGAAGAAGAAGAAGAAGAAGAAGAAGAAGAAGAAGAAGAAGAAGAAGAACAACAACAACAACAACAACAACAATAATAATCATCATCATCATCATCATCATCATCATCATCATCATAAAAATAATAATATTAATAATAATAATTTTATTTTAAAAGTACGCTTGTCCCTCATAGGGAAGCTATAAACGCGTTACCCCCCAAAAAATCCAGATTTAAAATATTTAAACAAAATATAAATTACGAAACCTTTACATATTTGGTGTGGATATGCTTGTAGCAGGAATAAGTTAAATCGATAGGGAAGAAGTTATATTCAAATGTTTGAGCTTATGAGAGAGAGAGAGGGAGGGAGGGAGGGAGAGAGAGAGAGAGAGAGAGAGAGAGAGAGCGAGCGAGAGAGAGAGAGAGAGAGAGAGAGAGATAATGTTGAAGTTTAACGTCTAAACCCACCATTGGCTATCTATGACAGACGTGATACACATTTACACATTTTAGAATTAAGAGGATTAAGTGACTCATTTAAAATTATTATTATTAGGATGATGATGATTGGTGACAATGATGATGATGATGATGATATTAATGATGATGATGATGATGATAATAATAATAATAATAATAATAATAATAATAATAATAATAATAATAATAATAATAATAATAATAATAATAATAATAATAATAATAAACATTTGTACAGCGCCTTTCCTCAATAGAGACCATATTGTGTTTCAGGAAGATAAAAAAAATATAAATAAAGCAAGTACATAACATTAAAATACTAAATCAGATCACAAACATCCACGTTGATCGTAGCTAATTGTCTGAACATAAAGTAGCAGATTGGATGTTGGTTCTCTTACTTTGCATGATGGTTTATGGTAAAACGCTTGCGTGAGGGGAGAGTTTGGGTTCCCAAATCTACGCTGATGGGATATTTGCCTTACAGGAGTCGATTTTGTATAAAGACCCTTTAAACGGTGTTTCATTTCCCCTTGTCGCAGTAGCGGCACATAAAAGAACCTGTTCGTTCTATCGCAAGAACAGGTGACATGTTAGAAACGAGCCCAACTTTAAGTTTTCAGGACTGCTCAGAAGCAGGGGCGCTTGGCAGGGCGCTTGTTGATGCAAGTTGGTGTCGTAGGCTGTTTGGGTTACATCCTGATTTTGTTAGGACCTTGAGCAACTCTTTGACAGTTAAGCGCGCTATGTGAGAACACTTAGTTTAATTTCATTATTGTATTAGGTACAATGGCAAGTATCCACCAACTATCCAAAAACAGAATTGAGTAACTATATTTGGCTGTTTTTTTTTTCATGCCTTCCCGGAGCGATCACTTTCATTTATTATTAATAAACGTACAAGTCATGGCGTACTTTCAGTGTTACACGAAAAACGACTAGCTATAAGTGGCTACATTAAAAGTTCAGCCTGTGAGATTTTTCATAAACCCCAAAAAAATTTTGATTATGTTTAAAATTGAATCGGGGTGTCGGATAGTGCAGTGGTTGGAGCACTCGCTACTGTGTCGAAAGTGAAGCACCGTCCGGTGCGGTTAGCACTTGGATGGGTGACCGCTAAGGTGTGAAGCGACAAACAACAACGCCCCCAGTTGACTCAACTGTGATTGAGTACCTACTCTCTTGAGGGTGGGGAAGGTAAAGCAGCGAGGGAGAGAGTTGGGCATCACCCTCATTACGCTGGCCCAAGATAAGTGTGATCTCCAACATCACGCTCCCCTACGGCCACAAGGCTATGGGACTACCTTTACCTTTTTTTTTTAAAAATTGAATACTTTAATTAATTTCTAAGGCGCATTTTCTCTGTTGTTTTATAAGTTCCAGGCACGCGTGTTTCTCTTTTCGTTGAAAGGGAACTAAATTTGACAATCAAATATATACATACATGATAATATAATGTACATGAAAAAACACTGGAGCTTAACCAGGACATAAACATTGGCTGTGAGCACTGGCCATCTTACTGTTGCTACCAGTCTGATGTTTATTTCAGTGTACAGTTTTCCTTCTCCCCCATCCCCGGTCACCTAAGTTTGTACTCAGACGTCCCAGGGTCAGACTGTGCGCCCAAGGCAGCAAATGGACGTTTTGGGCGGTTTGTGTTAGATCCTGCATCGGCAGCGCCTTGAGCAGCTCTTGAGCTGGAAACGCGCTATCTGAAAAAATATAAATAATAACCTCTACACCCACCATTGCAGATATGTACATATTATACTGGATTACATCTAGGTCCGAAAAGAACGTTGTAAACGACGTCTTCCAAGGTTCCTGCAAGTCCAAGCGTGGCTAAAGAAAGGCCAATACTTGACTGTTGACATGTCAACTCTGACCTAGGCCTTACAGTTTGAACAACTACTTACTGATGTAACGCATCTCAGGTTTCTTGGGTAGAGCTCGACACCGGTTTGGGCGTGAATGGAAAAGGGTGGTTAAGATAAAGAAGGAAAGGGGAGACAACGAGCAACTTTTGTTTTGTATCCTTTGGTTTTGTTTTGAAAACGAGTTAACTGAGTGAACAAACTCCACAAAACAACATAAACACAGCAATAATATAAAACATTCCATTGCGCTACAACGGAAATAAAGACTAGTAATCGCCAAAACTTAAGAGAACCAACGTCGGGCCCCTTTTCTCCTCCTCTAACAACGATTATTTCACAAAGCAAAATTATAGACATGTTATTCTAAAACAAATACATAAGTAAATAAACAAATATATATATATAAATATATAAATATATATATATATATATATATATATATATATATATATATATATATATATATATATATATATATATATATATATATATATATATATATATATATATATATATATATAATTATAAATACATAAATTTAATAAATAAGTATACAAATATACAAATAAATAAATGACTAGATATTTATTATTTGGAAAAATAAAGATTAACAGTTGAAACAATTTAAAATTCTAACTGTCTAATAATGAAAGTAATAAACTAATACATCTAACGTGAAATAGTATGACAGTGACATACATGGGGAAAAACCATAACATTAAACTAAATTAAATTAAATTAAATGCTTTTTTAAAAGCTATCACAAATCATTTGCGGAATTTGGACCCAAAATTTAGAGGTTGTCAAAAATTTGAGAAATAGATGTATAGATGATCTTGTAATCTGATGTGTTGTATCACCTTCAATCTTTTCACTTTACGTCTTCCCAAAGACCCGAAAACTCCAACGCATGCATGTTCAGTTCACTACATTTATTTTGAAGTGTTTGGGCTTGCGCCTATTTACATTACCGTTTGCATGTAAGCAAAGAGTATTTGAAGAAAATAAAAGAGTAATTGGAAACAAGGTTATACGTTCCTTCCACAGTACCCTATTATGGGGCGCCATGTGTCCATTTATTCTATGTGACTATTCTATACATAGAATAAATTCTATGCACATAGAAAGCATTCTATGCACACAAAAAGCATTCATTATTTGAAATTCCATTTATAAAAAAGAAACCAATATTGTAAGTCATAGAATAAAATTCTTTGTATAGAATAACATTCTATAATATAGTGTTAAATTCTATGTCCATAATAAAATTCTATGTATAGAATAACATTTTATAATAGAGAATAAGATTCTATGTATGTAATACAATTCTATATTATAGAATGCACTTGTATGCATAGAACTATATTCTATAACATAGAATGAAATCTATTACAAAGAATGAATTCTATTACAAAGAATGAATTCTATAACATAGAATTTATTCTATGTGCATACAATTCATTCTATAACATAGAATGAATTCTTTAACATAAAATAAATTATATGACATAAAATGAATTCTATGTGCATATAATAAATTGTATAACATAGAATGAATTCTATAATAAAGAATGAATTCTATATGCATAGAATGAATTTTATAGCATAGAATGAATTCTATGACATAGAATTCATTCTATGACATAGATTGAATTCTATAGGCATAGAATGAATAGTATAACATAGAATGAATATGACATAGAATGAATTCTATGACATAGAATGAATTCTATAACATAGAATGAATTCTATAGCATAGAATGAATTCTATGTTACAGAATGAATTCTATGTCGTAGAATTCATTCTATGCTATAGAATTCATTATATGCTATAGAATAAATTCTATGTCATAGAATTCATTCTTTGCTATAGAATTCATTCTATGTTATAGAATTCATTCTATGTCATAGAATTCATTCTATGTCATCTTATTCATTCTATGTTATACTATTTATTCTATGCTATAGAATTCATTCTATGTCATAGAATTCATTCTATGTCATAGACTTCATTCTATGTTATAGAATGAAATCAATACATACACTTTTTTTTAAATAGTAAAAACTGGGGCACTGTCGAGGTATAGAGAACATTTTTTATGGCATGGGACTGTATTGCAGAGAGATATACACATTGCCACATCCCATCACCACATCACATCACTCTACATCACACTGCACCACAAATGTGATGGGTAGGTGTGGTGGAGTGATTAGGTTATGTGATGATGTGGTCTGATTCACTCGCTTTTAAGGCATAATAGAACTGTATTGCAGATACATACATACACATTACCACATCACATCACCACACTACATCACTCTAAATCACACCACACTGCACTACAAATGTGATGGGTGGGAGGGGTGGGGTGATTAGATTATGTGATGTGATTCACTGATGCCATGATATGTGCTGTCTGCTGCAATGTGAAGATGTGCTGCTGCTGTGATGTCGGCTGATGTGATGTGATGATTTGTTGATGTGATGTGATTTTATGTGGTGGTGCATTTTCACGATGATGGTGATGAAGCAATGTGATGCAGTGATGTGATGTGATGATGTGATCGATGTGGTGATGATGCGATGTGGTGATGTGTCATACAATATCTTTTTTTAAATTCTAAATTTCGTTACAATTTATTAGTTGTGTTTTTTAATTTTATGTGAGTGAAATGAATTATATGTATCTAGAATTAATGGTATAACACAGCAAGAATTGTATGACATAAAATACCTTTTTTAACATAAAATGGATTTTATTCGCAACACTGAATACATTGTATTTTCATAGAATTATTTTATAACATTTAGTGCACATAGAATGCATTCTATGTTATAGAATGTTCATTCTATAACATAGAATGTTCATTCTATAACATAGGATCCATTCTATAACATAGAATGTTCATTCTATAACATAGAATGGTCATTCTATAACGTAGAATTCATTCTATAACATAGAATGTTCATTCTATAACATAGAATCCATTCTATAACTTAGAATGTTCATTCTATAACATAGAATCCATTCTATAACATAGAATGTGCATTCTTTAACATAGAATGCATTCTATAATATAGAATGTTCATTCTATAACATAGAATCCATTCTATAACATAGAATGTGCATTCTTTAACATAGAATGCATTCTATAATATAGAATGTTCATTCTATGCGCAACTAGGTCATTCTTTGTGAAACGAGGCTTTGAGGAAGAAAGGGACATGTGCACGCGAGCGAGAACTGAAGAAATGGCTGACGTGCCAAGCGTTCTGCGAGCTTTATCAGACATTAGAACAGGCTCAAATCGCACGATACCGAGTCGATTGCAAATCGGACCGCAGGCAAGCAGTAGTTCTGACGTCATCACGTAGCATTCGGGATCGGATCGCAAACAAAATCGTTGCACAATCGGCATGTGTGGTGGGGCCTTTAGGTTTCTTGATGTAGACGACTTCGAAGTAGTGAGTAGATCGCGTAGCAATAAAAATCATTGACGTCACACCCTCCCCTCCCCCCCTCCTCCGCCCCTGCGTGCTAACTTTTTCATTACAATGTGCTGAGGTTCTGTAAGGGTTTATAGTGACAAAATCTAATTAAATAATCAGCTCTTTTTGCTCAATACCGAAGAAATAACCGTACTGTACACTCATAAAAAGCAATAATTAATATAATTAAAGGTCGAATTTTGCGATACAACTCTGAGACATAATAATTATTGCCAAAAAAACTATTTCACCCCAGGCGTCCCCCCATAACCTATTTTCAGCTAAATAGCTCTGTTGAGAATTTGGCCTCCCTTTGTAAGAACACCCACATTTATGTATAGTTCCTTCCGTTAATAAAATGGATTGCATAATAGCATTAGGAACGTACGTCAGCCATTGATGTAGAGTGATGTGGTGTGGTGATGGGATGTGGCAATGTGTATCTCTCTGCAATACAGTCCCATGCCATACAAAATGTTCTCTATACCTTGACAGTGCCCCAGTTTTTACTATTTAAAAAACGGTTTTTATATTGATTTCATTCTATAACATAGAATGAATTCTATGACATAGAATGAATTCTATAGCATAGAATGAATAGTATAACATAGAATGAATAAGATGACATAGAATGAATTCTATGACATAGAATGAATTCTATAACATAGAATGAATTCTATGACATAGAATGAATTCTATTACATAGAATTTATTCTATAGCATAGAATGAATTCTATAACATAGAATAAATTCTATAGCATAGAATGAATTCTATGACATAGAATTCATTCTGTAACATAGAATTCATTCTATGCTATAGAATAAATTCTATGTCATAGAATTCATTCTATGCTATAGAATTCATTCTATGTTATAGAATTCATTCTATGTCATAGAATTCATTCTATGTAATCTTATTCATTCTATGTTATACAATTCATTCTTTGCCTATAGAATGAATTCTATGTCATAGAATGAATTCTATGTCATAGAATTCATTCTGTGCTATAAAATTCATTCTATGCATATAGAATTCATTATTTATTATAGATTTCATTCTATGTTATACAATTTAATCTATGCACATAGAATTAATTCTATGTCATGCAATTTATTTTATGTTAAAGAATTCATTCTATGTTATAGAATTCATTCTTTGTAATAGAATTCTTTCTATGTTATAGAATATAGTTCTATGCATACAAGTGCATTCTATAATATAGAATTGTATTACATACATAGAATCTTATTCTCTATTATAAAATGTTATTCTATACATAGAATTTTATTATAGACATAGAATTTTACAGTATATTATAGAATGTTATTCTATACAAAGAATTTTATTCTATGACTTACAATATTGGTTTCTTTTTTTATAAATGGAATTTCAACTAATGAATGCTTTTTGTGTGCATAGAATGCTTTCTATGTGCATAGAATTTATTCTATGTATAGAATGGTCACATAGAATTAATGGACACATGGCGCCCCATACCTATCACGTGCATGTCCGCACCCCTTTACATTCCCCCGTTGGGGTGCCGGGGGTTTCAGTATAAATAGTATCCCCACTTTCTGGAAATTTAGTGCTTTAAATTCCCACTGTCGCTGTCTTTCTCATTTGTTCTTTCTTATTCCTGATCTGTTCTATCAATCTGCTATACTATCTTCTTCTTCGCTAGACCAGTGACCTACCTTTTTTCTTGAAAACTCTTCCGGGACAAGACTCCTTATTTGTGTATGAGGTCTGTTGGATCAGCTTGGAAATATTGGACGCCTTCTGCCAGGTGGACACTAGGGCTTCCTATGATGTTATTATTTAGCAATGTAGGCATTTTATATGTATGTGTTTTGTTAATAATTTATAATGATGTTTGTATTCTATTTTGTTTTTGTAACCGGGTGTTCGATAAATTAGAGTACAGCCTCAGCGTCCCCAGCGTGGGATGTCTTTATTGTAAAGTGACTGGCTGGTGGAGAGCTTTCAGTTTTCCCACTAGGGTTGTTTCGGCAGAGCTTTTATGAGGATCGGGGGTTGTCCGGTCCTGATTTGGCTCGGAAGAGTCCGCTGGACCTAAAACAATAATCATGTTTTGTAATGTAATGTAACCTCTTTACATAGACACGTGTTTCTCATAATGTGTTGCAGTCCACTCTGTCGGGATCACCTGTCTTGGCGTAACTGGGCTAAAGAATCGTTCAGTAAAAGCTTCTTCTTCTTTTTTGTTTTAAAAGAATATACTATTTTGCAAACGATGGCCCCTCCCTCCCCCCTCTCCCCTACTAATACGTCCTTCGTTCCCATTGCCACAAGGATCGCCATTCCCAGTCTGCAACTTCACCACCACCAACTTAAAGAAAAAGATTTTTTTGGTTTAAAATGGTGGAATGTGTTTGTCCGTAATGTTTATGGCGATACTATCCAATCCAAGACACTCAAGGTAAGGATGATGCTTTGTAAAGAAGGGATAAAAGCAATAGGGATTAATGTATACCAAGCATTGCTGCAGATGTTCATAGTGTCACAGCATCTATAAGCAAGAAGAATGCTGGCTGTTTCAGAGATTACCCGTTGTTCAAGTCCGAGAAGTCCGCTCACGACATTGCGGACGCCTTGCTGTCACTGAAGCACGCCGTGGTGCACCCTCAGTTCACCGGTTCCTTCTCTCCTCCCTCTCCGGCTCCAGGCATGCCTCACCTGGGTGTTCATCACTCGCCGGGCCAGGGTTTAAATCCTTGCGGACCTTCGCCTCCGTCGCCGGGTCTCCAGCACGGCCAGCAGGGTTTCTCTTCAGGGTACGGCTCATCGCCCGGTTCTCATATGCACGGGCAGTCCGTCCTGCACGCCTCCTACGGAGTGGGCGTCGGTGTGGGGGTGGGCGTGGGCTACAGTCAGCAGTACGACCACTGCCCTCCCAGCCCTCTCTCAGCTGGTGTTGGGGGAGTTGGAAATGGTCAGCCAGGATTGTCGTCCGCGGCGCCGTCCACTCACCTGTCTAATAGCAGCCACGCATTGCACCAGTCCTTGCACGCACCCCACCACCACCACCACGCTCACCCTCAGACCCCCACCGCCATGGCCTTCCCCGCCATGTCCGTCAACGTGTCCATGTCCATGAACGTGGGCATGCACAGTCTGCAGGGGCCCACCACCTACAACTACGGTCCCCCTACTCATCAGCAGTGGCCGCCGCCACCTTCTCCCGCACAGCAACCCTCCCCTCCACCCCTCAGCGGCCAGTTTCACACCCATCCACACCACAGTCCCAGTAGCTTTGCTGCTGCTGCCAGTGCGGGAGTGGCTCAGTATTCTGGTTACGCTTCAGCCCAGCTGGGGGGCGGTGGAGGCCAAGGTCACATGCCCATGTCAGGTTACGCCTCAGCCTCCTATCCCATCAGCTCTGACCTGCGAGCCAGCGGCGACTCAAGGTTAGTTTACACTTTAGTTTACTTCATGTAACCTGGAAACGCTTTAAAACTCTAGGGAGATGATGATGATGATGATGATGATGATGATGATGATGATGATGATGATGATGCCGACCACAACGTCGACGATGGTTACGGGAACCACTTTTAGTGCAAGCATACAATAAAGATAGATTCTGATTGTGGTTTATATAGTACGCCTTTTCCCTTTTCTAAAGATTTTACTACAAAGGAGGAGGAGGTGGAGGGGACCCGCTAGGGCCATCGGCCGACAGTGCCCGCTACTACTACAAATCCGGTGCGATCAGTCCTGGGAATGGGGGTATGATGGATGCTCCGTTCAAAGACAGTTCGATGCGGTACGGCCGACACCCACACCACCATTTCCACGACGATTACGACGACGTTGGCAGCATGGGCTTCCACAAGAGAAGCAAACTGTTAACTGATAAGGTAAAACACAGCACGGCTTATGTTTAATTTGTGTACATTACATATGACTGTAGTATATAACATTGATAAGCGTACTGAAAATCCGCTATTCCTATCCTGTCCCGTAACCCGAAGGTCGTAGGGGCACCACAGATGATCGTTTAACCAGCATACTCCATCTTTCTCTGTCCTCAGCAGCCCTGATGGCTTCGCTCAGTGTCAAACCAGTCCATTCTCGAATGTTGTCCTCCCACCTCTTTTTCGGTCTCCCTCTTCTTCTACCTCCTTGCACTGTGCCTTGCAGAATAGTCTTTGCAAATCCGCTATTGGGCAACGTAAAATAGTTACGCGGTTATTCCAAGAAATATGACAAGGTGGAACGCCTGCAAAGATTAGGATCTCATTACATTATTAAACATGCAGTTTTTTTTTAAATTTCTCTTTTTTTTTTGTTAACACTACCGTAGCTTCTGAGTTCGATTGTACTTGCTTAATGTGAACATCTTCCCTATCGCCATCCAGTATATTAACAATTTTTACGGAATTACCATTAGCTCTATTCAGAAACCAGATTTCTTCAGCTGGTATAAAAATTGGTGTGCGTTGTCAGGTGGCCATGGCCGCAGCGGCGGCTGCAGTGTCGGTGACGAGCTCGGGGGCGGCGGCAGCGGGGATGATGATGGGCGTGGGAGTGCATGGGACCGACGGGGGACTAGCGGGACTGGGTATGCACGGAACCCACCCTCATCACCCCCACCCTACCCATCATTCCCCGCATCCCCACGCACACATGCACGGGCACGCCAACGGGCTGCTGAAGACCAACTTATGTCGTATCTGCGGCAAGACCTACGCCAGGCCGTCCACGCTCAAAACACACCTGAGGACTCACAGCGGAGAAAAACCGTACAGGTGCGTCCACCTCCACCTCCACCACGATGACTACGACTACGATGACGACGAAGATGATGATGATAATGATTATGATGATGATTATGGTTATGGTGATAATGATGATGTTGAGGATAATGATGATGATGATGATGATGATGATGATGATGATGATGATGATGATGATGATGATGATGATGATGATGATGATGATGATGATGATAATGTTGAAGGCTATGATGTCAATAATAGTGGTTTGAATGCCTTCAAAATGTCTGTGGATACCCCGAACATCTGCGTCCTTCCTTTTGTATTTTCCCCAGGATGCAAACTGTCACAGTAAACTCTTGAATATCATGCTCTACTGCTTTTAATGATGATGGTGGTGGTGACGAGCGCTATGACGAAGACAAAAATGACGGCGATGACGATGATAACGAAGACACCCTTTTTTTAAATCTTTCAACTTGGTTGTCTAGATGCAGCACGTGCAGCAAGTCGTTTTCTCAAGCGGCCAACCTGACAGCACACATTCGGACACACAGCGGAGAAAAGCCCTTTAGATGTCCGGTCTGTGATCGCCGTTTCTCACAAAGCTCATCCGTCACCACTCACATGAGAACCCACTCCGGAGACCGTCCTTACAGGTAACACACACAGTTAATTAACAGTCTGCAGTTCTGAGCGCAGAAAGCTTAGTTTTCTTTGTAAATATCACCGGGACGCATTAGTTAATCTATAAATTTATGGCTGTTAAAATTTACTACAGCTATAATTATTGCTGTGGTGAAAGTTCCTTTTCCGCAGACGTTCATTATAAACATTTATTGTCCACAGTCGTTAAAAAAGAAATTCCACAGCCATTCAATAGGAACAAAAAATCTTCCAGTTATTCAGTATAAAAAAGAAAATTTCCCCAGCCATTCGGTAGGAAAATTTATTATCCACAGCCATTCAGTATGACAATGTATTTCCCACGGATATTCAGTATGAACAAAATGTCTTCCACAGCCATTCGACATTCAGTCAATTCCCTTTTCACAGCCATTTAATATGAAAGTTTCTTTCACAGCTATAATCAGTGTGAATGCTTCTTTTGGAAGCCATTTAGTATGAAAGCTTTTTCCACAGCCATTCAATATGAAAGTTTGTTTTCCCACAGCCATTCCATATGAACGTTTGACATCGTAGTGCGTAGTATGTAAGTTCTTAGTTTGCTTATAATAGTTATATTATAATTATTGTACTGACTCATCAAGCAACTCATGTCGAATAGATATGTCACAGGAAGAAATGGGAACCAAGAGCAATTTAGAATCGTACTAGTGTCACCGAGGGTTTTCTCCGGGCACTCCGGTTTCCTCCCTCCCTTCAATAATGGTACAGGACGCAGTCAATATAAAAATTTCAAAAATAAAAATTCGATTTTCTTTCCGTCTTCTAATAGCGATCTCCCTGCCTTTACACCACCTGTTTGAGTGATGGATGTGTGTTTGGTGTGTGTGAGGGTGAATGATACAGGTGAGCGTGTATGTTGGTATAGATCGCCGCGCTTTGAGCCTGAATGATTTGGGGAAAGGCGCGTATAGCATCCTGTATTATTATTATTATTATTATTATTATTATTATTATTATTATTATTATTATTATTATTAGTGCTTATTTTAATTCCCATATGTCCTAGAATGAATTGGAATTCCAGTAATCCCTGGGGAAAAAGCTAGTGTAAACTATCCTAGGACGAATGAGAATTTTGTGTTTAGCGTAGATGTTTTCTGTTTTACTACAGTACGGTCGGCGATTGTCATTTAAAAAAATAAATTCCCCCTTACTGAAATATTTTCTAGAAATATACATTTATATTACCAAAACAATGTTTAACTATATTATTCACATCGAAATTGTATTGCATAACCTTGAATTTAGCAATAATTTACATAAGGTTTTTTAATTATGCACTAGTACAGAGTGTAATTTTGGAATCCCCATGGAAAATAAACATTGGATTCCCATTCGTCCTAGGACCTGATGACTGGAAATTTCAATTTACACTAGTTTCCCGTCTACCCCTTCCTCCCCCCCCCTCCCACGATCCATCTTCTCTCTGAGTTTTGACTGGAAGTTCAATTCATCCTAGGACATATGGGAATATCAATAAATGCTAGTCCGACTCGCACAGGATTCCCGTTCTTGCTGTGATAGATATATGGATTGAATGTAGATTCGTCTCCGATTTAAGAAGGATTATGCTAATTGTGTCAAGACTAATCCGGAGGTGATTCGAGTTTGGCTTTAGATGTGTTGCGGTCTATTCTACTGAATACTTTATTTCCTCTTCTCTCTCTCTCTCTCTCTCTCTCTCTCTCTCTCTCTCTCTCTCTCTCTCTCTCTCTCTCTCTCTCTCTCTCTCTCTCTCTCTCTCTCTCTCTCTCTCTCTCTCTCTTATAGTCTATTTGTTTGTTTATTTCGTTGTTAGCTTTCTTAGCTTCTTAGTTAACAAATTGCTTAATTACTTATTTACTTACTTGCTTATGCTGCGATTTTTTCCCCCCAGGTGTCGCTTGTGTAAGAAGGCGTTTTCAGACAGCTCCACACTGACCAAGCATCTGAGAATCCACAGCGGGGAAAAACCTTACCAGTGCAAGCTCTGTTTGCTCCGATTCTCGCAGTCCGGGAACCTCAACAGGCATATGCGAGTGCACGCCAATCAGGCCTAGTAACGACAGGAACATGAAAGTGCTTACCGATCAGGCATCATTGACGACAAACATACCAGTATTAAGGACCACATGCACATGAAATGCCTGCCGACCACACGCCAGTGGATGAGGCTTAACAATCAGCATATGGCATACCACATCATGACAACAGGCGCAATGGATGCAAATGCCAAACAGACTTGGGGACCGCAAAGGCTTGAACGTGCCTACAGATCAGACCAAATAAAAATAGGCACAAGAAGGTGGAAGCCAGTCGATCATGCAATATGACAACAGGCACATGAAAGTGCGTGCTTGGCGATCATGCTTCTTGGCAACCAGGCGCTAAAGTCACAGGCATGTGAGTTTCCAGGAACTATAATTAATGTCTTTATGAGACATAACTAGTACAATACTGGTCCAGGAGTGCTTGAAACATAATTATTGTATGCAAGTCTCAACAAAATTACTTTCTGCTTTGACAAGTAGCCTAACAAGGAGCAATTTACAGTTAAAGACAACTGACAGAATAAAAAGAACTCACGTCACACACGCACACACACAAAAATAAGTGCCCAAACTTTGAGACAATTTTTAAAGCGTGAGAAAGGGCTATGCGCTGCCTTACAACATTTGTAAAAGCCCATCTAGAGGATCACCAACCCAAACACACACTATACTTACTCTCTTGCTGCAGAAAAGACCTGGACGTCCTTCATCTCCTAGGTTGGATTGACACTGTGCCAACCGACAAGAAGAAGGAGAAGAGTAATTCTATTCTTTCTGATTCGGCGTTTATAATTTGATGTTAGATATAAACGTTAACACCTTCAGAAACTACGAAAACGACTTGCTGTGTGCCGGGGTCAGCGACAGAGAACAAAATTAATAGCTACTTCGTTTCCCAGAGAATTATACTCGTATATTCTGCGTTTACATTACGCGGCTCCATAGAATGCCCGGACCCTTCTTTCTTTCTGTCTTTTTTTTTTTTTTTTAAGCGCAACAGATATGGCAACAAACAATGGGAGAGAAGAGTTTTAAATGAGAATATTCGGACCAATTCTCGCTTGTTTGGTGAGAGTAGGTGGTAGCCTACGTGGTGAGGTGATGGGAATTGGCATGAAGCGCAGTTCCAAATGCATTTTATTGTGGCACGAGTGTAACACTAAACCTAAAGGGAAGGCTACTGATTGTGTATTTTTTTGGCTGACCGGTGAAACTATTCCAAAGAAGTGCAGCTTTAATAACGTGTATGTCTTTTATTGTCCCATTGTGAACTGAAACGTGAAATCGTATGCATTTACTGCATACCCACGATATCAGCATTTATGTTTGTTTGTTTGCTGTTATATTTATTTGTTTTATTTTACAACGGTTCTTCTATCCACACCCTTCGCTCTCTCCCCGCCCGTCCTCTTACTCTCCGATGTGTATGTACGTTTGTAATGTAGCGCCTATATTTTTTGGGTTGGTTGTTTCATTATAGTCTTCTTCATCAAAATTATAATTATATGTTTCATTTTACAACAGTTCTTCTACACCCGACTCCCCCTTTATCCTCCCATGTGTATGTACGTTTGAAATGTATTACTTTAAATGGTTAATGATTTACTGTGACTGTGAGGTAATTTTTGTAGATAATTATGGGGTGTGTATGTGTGTGTTTGTGTGTGTGTGTGTGATAGAGAGAGAAAGAGAGAGAGAGAGAGAGAGAGAGAGAGAGAGAGAAAGAGAGAGAGAGAGACAGACAGACAGACAGACAGACAGACAGAGAAAATTGATTTGGCATTTTAAAACTCTATCTCTATTGTACAGCATTGTATACAAGTTAGCTAAATACGTGTGTGAACTTTTTTTTTCAATTACACCAGTTACGCGTTAATGGGTGACTGCTATAGTCTCTGTGTAACATTGAAAGCGTGTGATTTTCACCTTGCTCCTATTTAAACCATAGTCCTGATTAGGCTGTACTGCGAATGGAACTGATAATTAATGTGCAGCGTTATGGACTTTGTAAACTGTAAATTGGGTTTAGTTTTGTGAAAGTTATACTTTTATGACTACTATCGCTTCGATGTGCCAAAGATGAACTTGTAATATTGATGAAAAAAAAAACAAACTCTATCGTGCATTCATTATTATTATTATTATTATTATTATTGTTATTATTATTATTATTATTATTATTATTATTATTATTATTATTATTATTATTATTATTATTATTATTATTATTATTATTATTATTATCATTATTATTATTGCTTTTATACATATTCTTCTTGCTGCGGACTCCAGCCTTCATCTCTATGAAGATTCTGTAGATTGGTAGTCTAATACATGTACAAGGGAAACGAAGAAGGCGAGAAGTGAAAGACGACGAAGAACGAAGGAGGAAATGCTGAAAGTGTAATAGCTCAGATAAGGAAGTTGGAGATGGTAGATGAGCTGTGCGTGTGTAAAATACACAATTTTGCAATTATTTAATGAAATAGTTTGATTGCCGACACAGAAGATTAATAATAAAATCAAACGTTTCTGTTATAATTATATAAGTCTTGGATCAATACTCGACATTAAAAATTAATATTATTGTAAATGAAATTGTGCACGTAAAAAGTTAACCAGCTTGTTAATTAATGCTGGACACAAACTGTTAAGCCTACTCCAAAGATATTTTTAACTGTACTTTTGTTTTTGGGGGGTAGGGGGGGGAGGTAGAGGGTAGGGTGTATGATATAGCATTGGTTATATGATTGTATCAGTATATCTTAACAAGAAATATGAATTGGCTTGAAAATAAACCCACATTGTTTTCTGCATTATGAACGATGAGCAATAAAACTGCGTTTTGTTCAAGCAAAGTAAAAGTACCTCTTCTGTACTGCTGTTTGTTGTGGTTGTGAGGTAATGGTCGTCGCGTCTTCGTCATCGTGGTTGTTGCTGTTGTTATTGTTGGTTTGTTGCCTTGATGATGATGATGATGATGATGATGATGATGATGATGATGATGATGACGATGGTGCTGATGATCATGATGATGAGGATCATTATCATGACGACGACAACGAAGACGATGATGAACGGAACTGATTTTCCACCAGCATGGCAAGACTTACGACGGCGCAATCAAATAAAATCAACTTTCGCCCAAAATCCATGATAGGAAACTGTTCACATTGGCTTGCTCGGAGCATGTTGATGTAATTTCCGCTTCAGCAATGACCGAGGTTCAAAGCAGTTATCGTGGTTGGCTTAATAAAGTAAAGACCTAGCCCATTGGTACTATTAGTGCTAAACATTCTGTCAGCACTGACCCAAAGAATATTCTATACTTCAGAGATGTAATGCAGCAAGTCTCAAATATTCTTGCAGACTAGGTCTACTAACTAGTCTTGTTGTGGATAGAAGTTATCAATTTAAGTTCTGCATAAAAGAAAGAGGAGTTAATGAACCAGTAGAAGCCACGGTGATTCTAGTATCACCCTACCTTCATCACCGACGCTTGAAGCCGTCTTTGATTTGTAACTAGCCTGCAGCCGTACTAAAATTATGATTACGTCGCGGCACCAACAGGATGAATACAAGTAGGCATACGTCATAACATCAGTGAAGGATGGCAGACCGGTGTCTTAATCAATGTTTTGATTGCTCAGAACTCAAAAACCTTGGTTTGTATCATCAGCATCTTCTACTTCAGAGGCGTAATTTTAACTAATCATGATTTTACTTATATTTTTAATAGTATTGTCTTTTTCATAAGGTATTGTAAAGCGTGGCGAGCTCATTCGTGTTGGGATACCGCGCTATATAAATCGACTGCATTATTATTATTATTATTATTATTATTATTATTATTATTATTATTATTATTATTATTATTATTATTATTATTATTTATCATCATCATCATCATCATCGTCGTCGTCGTCGTCGTCGTCGTAGTCGTCATAATAATTTTCACTATAGCAACGCTTTTCACTCTCTCGGTAGTCTGCTTATCCCCTTCGTCTGTAGATCAAGCCATTTTCTTGTTTCTTTTTCGTTTTAAAGGGATTTTGTGAACGATTTCTTTTTCTTCTGCTTCTTCTTCTTCCTCCTCCTCCTCCTTCTTCCTTCCTATTCCTCCTCCTTCTTCCTTCCTATTCCTCCTCCTATTATTTCCTTCCTCTTCCTCCTCCTTCCTTCCTTCCTCCTCATTCTCCTTCCTTCTTTTTTCTCTTCCTCCTCCTCCTCCTAATTTGTTTTCCTCCGAGAGTTGAATTCTTTATTATACTACTCCCTACAAGTCTGTAACAAAGCAGGCCTATTCATTAATTCGTCCTTCTCTCTTCCATACCTTCTTCACTTTCATTGTCTACTTTTATTCGCTATTTTATGCATTGTAGGTTGATCTAAAGGGAGAGAGAAAAACTCCTTCGGATGAGAGTATAAACCGAGGTCTAGTATGTGTCGCATACATTCCATCATAACGGACTTTAAAGATCCTGACGCTCATGTCCTAGACGGGTTAGTGCCGGTGACAAGAACACACCCAGCATGCACCTAGGTCCTTCTCCCCCATTCCTGGCTGCCCAGGATTGTGCTCAGTTGTCTGGAGCGTTATTACGATGCGCCCAAAGGCTGCAAGTTGGCGCCTCGGGTGGTTTGAGTTAGATCCTGTATCGGCCAGCGCCTTGAGTCGCCCAAATACGGTGAGATATGCGCGCTATAAAAATCCTCGATGATTGAGAAAAAAATAAATAAAGCGACACACGACAATCGCTGAGTCCGATAATTGAGAGTGAGAGAGTGTTATTTTAGTGTCCAGTTTCATAGTGCAGTGGTCCGACCCGTCTCACCTTCCCGCTGTACACCTGTTATAATCTCTCTGGCAGTTTGATCGCTGAAGCGAAATACACGCTGGACAAATATCCCTTCCTGTATTCGCGCAGTCACGGGACTTCCGAACAACCCGCCTCCTATCACACCAAGAATCTGAGACTAGCCGAGACTAACGTTTGCAAAGCCTACGCCAAGATATGAGGCGCCGTATGAGTAAAATGCTATAAATAGCATTCCATGTATATAATGCTGTCTACAGTATGTACATACAGTGCATTCTATGTGCATATAATTCATTCGATATACATACAATACATTCTATGCGCATAGAATCTATTCTATAATATAGAATTTAATCCAAGAACATAAATGTAATTGTCTGTACATGGAATGAATTTCTATATTATATTATATATTATAAAATTTATTTTTATAATTATACATTTTTATTCTATGCCAAATGAGTCTGCGCGATGTAAAACGAGCCAATTGACCTTAAATTTCAAGGGGCTTTCTTTTAGCAAAAAGACGAAAATAGGGTGACTCGTGGGGATGCGATGCGATCCCTAGCTTCATTCTTACATTGCTTACAAACAACAAACTGGCAATAATAAACCACTAACCTGCTCAGTAAAAATCGCTTTCTGAAGAGGTATGGGGGCAAGTGCCAGAAGAACTGACAGTACGTCACTTTCAGTTGGATCGATGCCATGTTAGGAAAAAGATTTTCGCTCGTGTTTTTGATTGTTTCCCTTTGACCATCCTCGTTTGGCATAAATTCATATAATTATATCTATTCTATAATTATAGAAAACAATCCTATAAAATATAAAATTTTTCAATAATATAGAAATTTATTAAATAATATAGAAATTTATTAAATAATATAGAAATGTATTAAATAATATAGAAATTTATTAAATAATATAGAAATCTATTCTAAAATATATAGATCTATTCTACAGTTATCGAAATAAATTCTATATAAAGAAATCTATTCTATAATTATGGAAATAAGTTCCATAATATAGAAATAAATTCTATAATACGGAAAATACATTATATATATATTGTTGTTGATGGTGTGGTTGATGTTGTTAATGATGATAATTTTCACATTCGTTAAGTCAGAGATAGGACACACCTACATAAAACGCTGTTTTTCTCAGGAGGGTTGTGCTTCTTCTACATCATGTAGTCATTTTCATCTCTTTTCTCCCCTTCTTCTTCTTCTCTTTTTTGTTCTTCATCCTCCTTTTCCTCCTCATTCTCTTCCTCCTCTTCCTTCTTCATTTTCTTCTTTTTTTTTTCTAAACATCCTCCCTCTTTTTCTCTTTCTTCTAATTCTTCTCTTCCTTTTCCTCCTGTTTCTTCTTGTTGTTCTTCCTCCTCTTCTTGTTCTTGCTCTTATTCTCATTCTCCTTCTAATAACACTAATTTATTTTGTATAGTGCAAAATTAAGCTTCATGCATATGCAAGGTTAAATATTTAAACTATATGGTATAACATTCTTCTCGTTCTTGTCCTTCTTCTTCCTCCTCCTCCTCCTCCTCCTCCTCCTCCTCCTCATCATCATCATCATCATCATCTTCTGCTTCTCTTCTTCTTCTTCTTCCTCCTCACAAGCTCCAGAAACTGTGCATGACAAGCGACTTGAAGAGGATTACTTGGTTAGCAATGGTCAGCCAAGCGCGCGCCCGGGGCGATGCACGCTCCAGTGCACGCGCGTCCAGAGCGCGGTGCACGTGCAAAGGTCAAAGGGCGATGATAACCGCAGCCATATCGTCAGCTACCTGCGACGAATGCCATATAATAATAATAATAATAAAAATCATCATCATGATCATGAAGTGAAAGGGAGGCACTGTGGTCTAATGGTAGTGCTTCGGCTTGCGGATCGGAAGGTCCCGGGTTCGAGCCCTGGCCGGGCCATTGTGTTGTGTCCCTGGGAAAGACACTTTACTCCTGTTTTCCTACTCCTTCGGATGAGAGTATAAACCGAGGTCTAGTCTGTGTCGCATACATTCCATCATAACGGACTTTAAAGATCCTGACGCTCATGTCCTAGACGGGTGAGTGCCGGTGACAAGAAAACACCCAGCATGCACCTAGGTCATTCTCCCCCATCCCTGGCTGCCCAGGATTGTGCTCAGTTGTCCGGGCGTCAGACCATGCGCCCAAAGGCTGCGGGTGGGCGTCTCGGGCGGCTTGAGTTAGATCCTGTATCGGCCAGCGCCTTGAGCAGCTCTTGAGCTGAAAAAGCGCTATATAAGAACGATTAAATAAATAAATAAATAAATCATCATCATCATGGTCATGATCATCATCATCATCGTCGTCGTCGTCGTCTTCGTCGTCGTCATCTCTTCCCCAACACACACACACACACACACACACACACACACACACACACACACACACATTTTTGTAAAAACGACATTCTGATGACTGTTGTGAAAAAAACAGGGATTATTTTGACACACTTTTCATGTTCGTGACATTATTTTGACATTTTCAAATTTTTGAACCTATCCCTAACCCTAACCCTAACCCTAACCCCTAACCCAAACCCTAACCCTAACCCTAACCCTTAACCTAACCATAGGCCTAAAACAGCTCTAACTCAGCAGGGAACTATTTTGACGTCAAAATAGGGCGCCCTTCCAAAAAAGTCAAAAGAAACCATGTGGAGTTCCATGAGTGTGTCACTGTAACGTCGTTTCTACATGCCCACACGCACACACACACACACACACAAACACGTTCACATACACAAACACACACACACACACACACACACACACACATACTTGCGGAGACACCGTTATTTGGACTTTCTCTATCGCCACATACGTTCTGTGGACAATGGGTCGTGCTACGACCCCGTTTTTAAGTACTTTAAAGTGTTCTAACCCTAACCCTAACCCTAACACTAGCCCTAACCCTAGCCCTAACCCTAACCCTTACCCTAACCCTAACCCTCACGGATCATTAAATGGACGTCCCAACAAGGAGGTCTGTCCAAAGAACGTATGCAAACTTGCACTAATTTGTCCCAATAACGCCGTGTAAACATCCTCACACACACACACACACACACATACTTGTATTCATGTCAAAATGGGGTCCTTTGACGTACTTCGCGCCTCTTAGGCGGCGAATTAGGTCAACTTTCTTCGAAAAACGGCTACTTTTAGCAATTTTCCTCGCCTCTTAGAGACGAAGTAGGTCAAGTTTGTTCAAAAACACAGCTAGGATAAGGAACTTTCCTCGACGATTAGGGTAAGGCAGTGCCTCGACGATTAGGGTAAGGCAGTGCCTCGACGATAAGGGTTAGGGTCAGGGCTAGTTGCAGCGCTGCAACTAGCCCTGACCCTAACCCTTTTCGAGGCACTGCCTTACCCTAATCGTCGAGGCACTGCCTTACCCTAATCGTCGAGGCACTGCCTTACCCTAATCGTCGAGGAAAGTTCCTTATCCTACCCGTCTGGAAGATGCACTACAACTACACCAGGTCAAGTGTACTTGTAGTGCATGTGCACTACAACTACACTTGACCTGGTGTAGTTGTAGTGCACATGCACTACAACTACACTTGGCCAAGTGAACTTTAAGTGCACATGCACTACAACTGCACTTCGCGAAGTGAACTTTAAGTGCACATGCACTACAACTGCACTTCCATGCACTACAACTGCACTTGCATGCACTTAAAGAGCACTTCAGCGCATTTCAATGGAAAACAAAATGGGTTTACAAATTGGTACCCCATTTTTGTTTGTGAACCCATTGTATACTAAGTGTGCAAGGTTTATAAACCCAAAACGCCATGAATACAGCCCCACACACACCCACACACACACACACACACACACACACACGAGCGCGCGCGCTCTCTCTCAATCGATCACACGCAGATATTTAAAGGGGCACCATCACACGCACACACTCAAATACCTTTAAACAACTAATGGTGCAGGTCTTGAAATAACAGACTCCCTAATAGAATACACATTTTTATTGACGGCATAACAAACACCTAAACACAAAAACGTTTGAGCATATTGAAGTGAATATTAATACGTTACTCATACGTAGTGTAATAGTGATTTAAATAATTTGGCAGCCTCAAAACAATGTCAGTTAATATTTTTAAAACACCTCACGGAAATGTTTTTTTAAACCATATGCACTGAGATGCATGTCGGTTGCTATCAGCAATGTAGAAATTGCAGATTAACTGTGGTCTGCACGTTAACATTTCAAACAGATGAGCAGAACTGTCAAATCCGAGTTGCAGAATTAATTATTCTTCCTCGAGTAGTTTTGACACACGACACCTTATCAGTACCATTTAAAATTGTTGTTGTTATTGTTTTTGTTGTGGTTGTTGTTGTTGTTTACTTCAATACTGCACATTTCTTCTTATACAACGCTTTCAGTGTGAGTGCGGAACAGCTCTGGGTTAAGAAGGCATTCCTCGCTACCACAAGGAGAAAGCAACTCTGTCTTGGGAGCACCGCTTAGCTCCCCGTACTCGTCATAAAGGGAGGCAACAATAGGTCGACTGGAGGACGCGGCGGAAGCTGCGGTTGCTGCCCCTTGTAAAGGCGTTCTTTCGTCAGGCAGTTCGACGACGACGTAGGACTGGGAAGTGGAGCCGTCAAATTCACCGTCCGTGTTGTCGCCTCCTTTTCGCTTTGGATACGTGTATTTTGACGTTTTGCCTTTCGGACAGTTTGCAGCAGATGTGACATCATTGTCGCCGTTCTCCTCCATTGTCTCGGTGAGAGTGGCAACATCGTCTGGCAAACGCATCGAGTCCCTGGATCGAAACTTCAAACCTGAAATCAGATCAAAAGACATTTCCTTTTAAAAATGAATTTTTTTTCCATAGAAATCTATCATAAATGCTATATAATTCCCTTTGTAAAATATTTATTTTTACAATACAGACTGAGGGCGCTGTAAGTTAATATTTTAAACAAATGTATTCGTAGCTTCGGTCTGCCGCGAATCGACTGCTGCTTCAAACGCCAGTAAGAATGGTCTACTATGTACCCTCTACTCCAGTCGGTTCAAATTCATTGTTGACGCTTGACATTGCACATGAAAACAATATAACCAGACAGTTTAAAGCAGAACACGGGGGTCCGCTGTGGCCCAGTGTAAAAAGTGACGACAAAACAACTGAAGCATTGAGTGTTAAGCAATAACGTTGAGGGCAGTGGTTTGAAGTTTCCAAGTTCCAGGAGGGTCGAAATAATACCATGACTGATGCCTAAGCATGCGTCCCTTACTCTTTCCGATGAGATAACAAACCGTGGTCTAATCCGTACATTGCACGTATTCCATCGCACTGACTTTTAAAGATCCTGACGCTCATATCCTAGGTGGGTGAATGTCAGCCACGCAAATAAACCCAGTCGCCCATGATTGTGTTCCGTTCTGTGGAGAGTCAGGCGATGCGCCTATAAGGCAGCAAAATGATGTATGGGCCATGCGCCAGCGCCTTGAGCAGCTCTTGAACTGGAACGCGCTATATTAGAGCAATAGAATAAGCACCTCTTCGATATCTATGGACCACATCACACCCCATCCTCCCTGCTTTTCTGCACCATCTTCTCACCACTACACCTCCAGCCCCACCCCTCTATTCCCCTTCAACACAGGGAAGGAAAAAAAAACTTTATAGAGACAGTAATACCTCACCGAATTAATATAATTATAGGAGTAATCGTTATATTTTCATTATACAGTATCTCTTTTTTCCAAAGCAAGAAAAAGAAGGGAGAGTTGAGTAAACTTTGTGATGGATGACGGAAAGAAGCCATGACTCTTCATTAGTTCTTTAGAGACGATAGGGAAACAGGGGAAAAAATATATATATTTCCTTCAACCAGCACCGATACTACTTGGGTGTACAATTGAATAAGGCAGACGACACTCGGCGTTTGGCATTTTACCGAGAAACAAAGTGGATTAGTAGGCTATGGGAGGCTTCCCAATCAGCCCACATGTCAGGACCTCTTTTGTAAAGCCTTGCGTGGCTCTCACAGACGGCGTAATGAGCTTGAGACCAAGCACAACTTGCCAACATGCAACAAGGCCTACTAAAAACCCGGCTCTTCCCTACCCTTCTTCTGCCCTCCTCTCCCTCACCCACTCCTCTTTCCCCACCCCAACATCTTCCGCCACCAAAATTATCCTATCATACCCTATCCCGTAACTCTGAGGTCGTTGGGGCAACACAGATGATCGTTAAACCAGCGTACTCCATCTTTCTCTGTCCCCTGCAACCCTGATGGTTTCGCTCAGTGTCAAGCCAGTTTATTCTCGAATGTTGTCCTCCCACCTCTTCTTTGGTCTCCCTTTTCTTCTACCTCCTTGCACTTTGCCTCGCAGGAAGGTCTTTGCAAGGCTTAATGATCTTGTGACGTGGGCACACCATCGGAGTTGATTGGATAATGTAGTGTGAGCAAAACTATTATTAATAAAACTCATCATCTCCTAACCCTCCTTCCCCCAAAACAACAACAACAACAACAAAAACAACAACATCAATAACAACAACGTATATACAGTTTTTTTGTTGTTAACTCCCCTTCTCTAAACCTACATGCAGCGTTTTTGTTTTGTGTGTGTGGGTGTGTGTGGGTGTGTGTGTGTGTGTGTGTGTGTGTGTGTGTTGTATTGTTGTTGTTGTTGTTTTGTTGTTTTTCTCTCCACAAGCTGACGTATGTATTTGTATTATTTTATATTACATCAAACATTTTCAACCGACCGCTATTATTATATTCTTGCTTTATTCATATGCAATCTTTTGGAATATTAATTTTTGTTGTTGTTGCATTGTTCCTGCTCGCTAGAGACATTCAACTGTTATAGTTTGTCAAAATGGGGAGCACTTATTATAAGCTTTGCTTTATTCCTTCGATGTTTTTAAACTTTTATTTAAACAAACAAACAAACAAACAAACAAACAACAAATGTTTTGAATCACATACTGAACACCCTGAACACTCCAAATGCACAGCATACCTGAGACTCGCCAAGTTCCTCACACTAATGGTGATAACTAACGTAAGTCTCGGAGATTTTCAGCGGCGCTGAGTGAGTGTGAACATGCCTAAACTGCAACATTCCCAGCCAATCAATGACTTCAATTACCGGGCACTGTACTCTGAACACATTGACGGAGAACAAACCGTCTCAGCCTGTACTCTGAGGATACCTAGCTATTAACCATGCAGTCTGACTGCAACAATCGTGTCAGTGCAACATCACCTAAATCAAGTTGTTAGAGCTGAATTGCCCGTACGGTCCCTTCTGCGAGGAGTAGCGGTGAACAACATTCTCATCGCTGCTACGTTTAAACTGTAAGAAAGTTTAAATGAGTGTTTTATATCCCTTCAACGCTTTTCCACAGCGTTCAACGCGCCACCCGTCTTTGTTTATCGTTGAACAGCACTTCTAGCTACAGACCCATAGCCTTGACTTCATATTCTTGTAAGATCATGGAAAAGGTGGTATTAAACAGATTGACCTATTATTGCTCAAAAAATAAAATTATCTCTGTAAACCAGGCTGCTTTTCAAAAAGGTCGATCAACAACAGATCACTTGGTTAAACTTACGACACATATTAAGCAGCAGTTTGCTAAGAGAAAGGGTGTTTTGGCTACATTTTTTGGTATTACCCGTGCGTATGATCGAGTCTGGCATGCTCGTTTACTGTATAAGCTAAAAAATATTGGATTATCTGGTAACTTTATACATACATACACACATTTCTAAGCAATAGAAACATTACAGTTAAAGTAGGTAACTCATATTCTTCCACTTACAGTATAGACATGGGGATACCACAAGGCTCAATAATTTCTCCTATGCTGTTCAATATTTTAATATATGACTTGCCCAAAACTATTAGTAACAGAGTGACCTTGGCTCAGTATGCTGATGACATTGCTATCTGGATGAATGTAATTTTAAAACAGAATACTTCTCTTTTCGAAATAAAATATATATCTCATGTATCCCAAACAGAAGTTAATAAACTAGCCATATTTATGAACCAAAATGGCTTAGATTTATCTAAAGAAAAAACAAACATGATTCTTTTTAATAATTGTAGAGAACCAAGAATGCTACCAAAAATTGTTATAGATAATGGCGAAATAAAGTATGTCAATGAAGTTAAATTCCTTGGTGTATATCTAACTAAAAAATTAAAATGGAAGAGACATATTGAATACATTTGTCAAAAGGCAGTAAAAAGCTATAATTTACTAAAAATAATAAGCCGAAAGGCCTGGGGACAAGATACCAAAACCCTCATACATATAGCTTTAGCCTTAGTCATAGCTAAACTAACATATGGACAGGAAGTCTTTTTCTCTGCTCCTAAAACTTAGCTTAGCAGATTGCAAAGTCTAGACAGTAAGTCCATAAAATTTTCGTTAGGTGTACCAATACATACACAAACACTTAAAGCTTACAAGTTAGCAGGAGTCATATCCATTGAAGAATGGAGAAAAATTTCATGTACAAAATATATTGTACGAGCTGCATCTGTATATAATAATAATGATGATGAGATACATTTTAGGTCTGATCTGATTTTTCAAAACGTGCACAGAAAATACCATTCTTAGAATCAATAGCAACTTTTACAAAAGATCTAATTGATGATTTATCTAATGACATAAAATCTTTTCCTAAAAATATTATTTCTCCAACACCTATGTGGGAGCTTAAAAATGCTCATTTTGACATACATTATAGTGTGGAAAAGAAGAATGAAAATGCTAATTTATTATCAAGTGATGTTCGTTGTCATTTGGAAAAAAATTATTCTCAACACCTTCATATCTATACTGATGGATCGGTTTTAGAGACAGGGAAAGCTGGAACAGCCTATGTAATTCCAGCTCTAAAATTGCAAAAATCTTTCTCTTTGAGTATACATACTTCTATTTTTGCGTGTGAACTTATCCCAATCCTTATGACATTAACTAAAATTTCAGATCTTTGCTTAAACGCATTTCAAGTTGTTGTTTGTGTTGATTCGATGTCAGTTTTAGATGCTTTACAATCTTATGGCCATACTGAACGGCATGACATTATTTTAGAAATTCAACATTTAGTCCACAATCTCATTATTAATGGTACAAAGGTAAGCTTCTGTTGGCTACCTTCACACTGTGGTTTTAGTTTAATGATAGTGCGGACAAAGCAGCAAAGAATGGAGCTAAAAATATCAATGCTCAGAGTATTCAACTCATAAAATCCCCTAAGGAAATTAAACGTATGATTGAAGAGAGGTCAACGAAACATGTTTTATTTGATATACATTTTGCTGTAGACTGTAGACTTTCGAGAACAGTTTTTACTATGGCTAACAGAATAATGTTGAATGCCTTAAAAACAAAGTTTTGTCCAGATGTCCATAGTATATGCAACGAGACTTTTTCATTATATCATTTACTTTTTGGCTGCCGTCATTTTCGGCCTATACTAACTGTGCATCGGCATTACATAAGAACATTAGAAGAGATTAATTTTCATCAAAGTGTATTGAAAGCGACACTCTTGATGGATTCTCCTGTGGCTAGATTTGTGTAAATAATAATTCTTCCCCCCCCCCCCCTCGTCTTATCATCTTTGGTGGAAAAGACGTAAATAAAACAACCAACCAACCAACCAACAGCACTTTTCTAACCTATAAGGAGATGCTTTCAAATGCCGTCAGCCTTTAAGGTTATACTGTAAAGCTATTCAGCAACAGACATAAATGTTTTATTTCTTTAAGAGTTCTTAAAAAGCTCCAGAGCTCGGGATCTAACTCACGCCGCCCGAGGCGCCGGCTTTCTATCACTGATCCTGGGCGACCGGATCGACCAGGGATGGTAGGGAAGGGACATAGTGCTTGCTGGATGTATGTATGTAGCTGCCACTCATTTGTCTACAACAAAAGCGTCATTACATTACATGATTATGGCTTTAGGTCCAGCGAACTCTTCCGAGCCAAATCAGGACCGGACAACCCCTGATCCGCATAAAAGATCTGCTGAAACAACCCTAGTGGTAAAACTGAAAGCTCTCCACCAGCCAGTCACTTTATAATAAAGACATCCCACGCAAGGGACGATGAGGCTATACTCTAATTTATCGAACCCCCGTTTACAAAAACAAAATAGAATACAAACATCATTATAAAATATAACAAAACACATACATATAAAATGCCTACATTGCAAAATAATTACATCATGGGAAGCCCTAGTGATCACCTGGCAGAAAGCGTCCAATATTCCCAAGCTGATCCAACAGACCTCACACACAAATAAGGAGTCTTGTCCCGGAAGAGTTTTCAAGAAAAAAAGGTAGGTGACTGGTCTAGAGAAGAAGAAGATAGTATAGCAGATTGATAGAACAGAGCAGGAATGAGAAAGAGCAAATGAGAAAGACAGCGACAGTGGGAAATGAGAGCACTAAATTTCCAAAAAGTGAGGATACTATTTATACTGAAACCCCCGGCACCCCAACGGGGGAAACAAACGCGTCAGGATCTTTAAAGCCCTAACGGTGGAATGCGTGCGTTCACAGACAAGACCTCGGTTTAAAGTCTCATCCGAAGGAATAATAATATTGGACCTGCAGATGGAGGTTATAGAAAAGCTAACATTCCGTTATTTCATTTAGTATCCAATTCTATCGCCTCTCTTTCCCAGAAGACCTTACCATATTACCTTTGAGAAGCAATCAGAAAACTTGCAAGTCTAATTGAAATAAAATCGGAAGCATCACGCACCCACAGACAGAGAGAGAGAGAGAGAGAGAGAGAGAGAGAGGGAGAGAGAGAGAGAGAGAGAGAGAGAGAGAGACAGAGAGACAGAGAGACAGAGAGACAGAAAGAGAAAGAGACAGAGAAACAGAGAGAGACAAATAGAGAGAGACAGACAGAGAAACACACAGAGAGATACAGTGACAAAGGCAGAGAGAGAGAGAGAGAGAGAGAGAGAGAGAGAGAGAGAGAAGAGATAGATGGACAGAGAGATAGAAAGAGACACACATGCAGAGAGAGACAGACAGAGAGAAACAGAGAGAGATAGATTCAGAGAGAGAGAGAGAGAGAGAGAGAGAGAGAGAGAGAGAGAGAGAGAGAGAGAGAGAGAGAGAGAGAGAGAGAGAGAGAGAGACATGGACAGAGATACAAAAAGAGACAGAGGGAAATAGAGAGACAGAGACAGACACAGAGAGAGAGGGAGAGAGAGAGAGACAGAGAGAGAGAGAAGAAGAAGAAGATGAGGAGGAGGAGGAAGAAGAAGAAGACTTTCATTGTTGAGCTTTAGCCTAGATTTTTTTATGTCTATGCTTTCTCCATCCCATGTATTATTCAGGACGGCGGAAAATGTCAGAGACAAAGCAGGCTTTTCAGTCTCTTTGAGTGTTTCCAGAGAGCAAGCAGCAGTCGATGACACTCATGCATAAAACACGTTATACTTACGGGTAATGCTAAACAAAACACAGCGGACTGTAGGTACGTGTACTGTGAAAAATCCCGAAGCTCTTGATAAAAATACAAAAACAAAAAGCAAAGGAAGAATAATCCCAAAAGAATTATATTTTGTAACGTTTAAACGGGTATAACAAAACACTAGAGACTTTGGTTATTAAATTGTCAGAATATTTGACTTTAGACTTAAAATTCAAACCTTGGCATTGGTAACCCCAGAATAGTCTTGGGAACGTCTCCATGTGACACAGAAAAAGATCAAAGAAGAAGAAGGATAATGGTAATGATGATGATTTTGATGATGATGATGACGGCGTTTTCTTGATGGCCACTAGACCTCGGAGCTTTTGAGAATATTTTATTCACCGACGCCTTATGTCTAGACTGGGATGGCAGATTGCATGCCAGAATGGGAAAAAAAACAACAACGTTGAGCTCCACCTTTAAGGTCCTCAGTATCACAAAAGAAAATCTCCACCATCCTGAAGTCATCATATATTCATAATATATTTCCAAGGCTTTCGGTATCACAAGGTAAAATATTCATGAATATATCCTATCCGTGTAGGATTCCTGATGGCTTTTACATTATACTTTTTAAGCTAACGACTATTTACGAGCTGTCCGCTTATCAAGGACGTGGCAGAAGTAAATAGGATTGGTATTGGAAGATAAAGCGCTTGATATCATTTACCATTCAGCGTTGAAAATCATTTTAACACTGAGCAACAACACGTACTGTTTTAAAAATGGTTATTGGTGGCCTTGTCTTGAAGAAACCAGAGCTAATGTTGTTCTAGACAGACTGAAAAGAAGAAAAAGAACAACAACAACAACAAGAATTCTGAGTATCTTTAAAAAAAATAATTCACAATAGCGTATTTATAACTAATTGATATAAGCAGTCTTGTCTTGTGGAAACCGCAGCTAATGTCGTAGATCGTAGGAGGGGAGGAGGAAGAGGGGGAGGAGGAGAAGAAGAAGAAGAAGAAGAAGAAGAAGAAGAAGAAGATAAAGAAGAAGATGATGATGATGATGATGATGATGATGATGATGATGATGATGATGATGATGATGTTGATGACGATGACGATGACGATGATGATGATGATGATGATGATGATGATGATGATGATGATGATGATGATGATGATGATGATGATGATGATGATGAAGCGTGCACATGTCCAAACTTTCTAAAAGAAGGAGTGTTAAAGAACCCTGCCTGTTATTTGGACAAACTACGAAAAGATCCAAAACACAACCGCCAAGATTGTCACACGCACAAAGCCCACAGACCACCTTACACCCGTACTTGATCCTCTGCACTGGCTCCCTGTAAAAAACAACAACGTATTGACCATACGATCATGTCAATTGCTTTCGCATGTGTCCACGAGACTGCTCCCTACAGAATGCAGTCCCCAAGTTATTAAATACACCACGTGAGACTTTTAAAAGGGCAGACTGTGTCGAGTCGTTCAGGAGAGGGCTAAAGACTCAATTATTTACATTGCAGTAACTTAGTGAACCAAACATCTTTCTCACTTCAACATCTCTCTCAATTCTACTGTTCACATCCATCCTCCAACTTCCACACCGGACTTTATCTTTCCTGTAGTTCTTTGTTATTTTTATTTCTCCTTATCACGCACTGAGCATTCGCCAATGGACGGAGACACGCGCGTTTTAAATGGACATCATCATCATTAGAAATAGCGGATAACAGAATAATATGTAGCCGGGAGCATCAAACCAGATTAACTATATCATAGTCAAGAAACGGTTCAGATCAAGCGTCAACATTGGCAGGACACGCACTTTTTCAAGAGCACACGTCGGAAAGTGACCATGATCTCGTAATGATGCCTTTCCGACTCCAATTGAAGAGAGTAAACACAGCAAAGTGCACAAGACTGAAGTTCGACCTGGACAAACTGCAAGACCCGGAGGTGGCAGAAATATTCCAAGCCACAATTTGATGGAAATTTGCACCACTGCTCATTTTGGGAGCTGGTGAAGTAGAAAAGAATACCTCACAGGGAGCTGATGCCTACCGAAAAATCAGCAATGACATCCGAAACGGCGTGTGCACAACAAAGCAGAAATGACTGGGTAGAAGATCAATTCCAGGAAGTAGAGAACAATCTGAACAAGAACAACAGCAAAAAGGCCTACCAGACTGTGAAACGGCTGACAAATGTTAAACAGCCCAAGGTTTCCACGATTCATAGCACAGAAAAATAAGAAGTCTTCGATAGATGGACAGATTATTGCTCTGACCTTTACAACCAAACACTAAACGGAAACCCATCAATCCTAGCATGTCCCCAGAGAAATCTTCTCAATTCTCCGAGAAGAAGTTGATGCAGCAGTGCAATCGCTGAAGAAGGGGAAGTCAGCGGGCGTGGACAACATATCCGCAGAATTACTTTTGGACGAGTCTGGCATGCAGCTTTTGGGGCAACCGTAAGAGTGTACACCATCAGCCCTAACATTATTGAAGTCGTCAAAAGCCCGTATGACAAGGCTACCAGTGCAGTCCTCCACAACAGCATCATCGGAAAAAGGTTCAGAACAACAATCAGCGTGCATCAAGGATGCCTACTCTCTCCAACACTCTTCAACATCTCCCCATAGCGCATTCGAGAATGGACTGGCTTGACACTGAGCGAAGCCATGAGGGTTGCTGAGGACAGAGAAAGATGGAGTATGCTGGTTAAACGATCATCTGTAGTGCCCCAACGACTTTGGGCTCTCTTGGATACTAGCCACCCCATTACGGAAGTGACGTTGCGTATGTAATACTAAATTTTCGCGGAAAACCCCTTGGATACACAAAAATTAAGGGTTAGGGTTAGGTTTACAAGAGAGAAACAAGGCGGAAAAGCGGCCATGTTGATGGTACTAAGCAAAGCAAAGTTCACGAGCAACGTCACTTCCGTAATGCGAGGGCTAGTATCTAAGAGAGCCCCAACGGACTTTCGAATTGCGGGATAGGATAGGATAGGAAATCACACACACACACACACACACACACACACACACACACACACACACACACACACGTACACACCCACACCCGCACACACACGCATACACGTACATACACACACACGCCCGCACACACTCACATACACACACCCCCACACACGCCCGCACACACACACACAACAATTAAGATTGGGTTATTTCGCTCTCACGGGAATATATTGAGGATGGTGAGAGGTGAACTTAAGGAGAGGGATAGTGGGTAGGTAATGGGGTGGGGTAAACTCTTTAGACTGACTGCACATTATCCCTAACCAAAGCCTTTATGTGCCCTGCGACTAGATTTTCAACGCAATTAATCTCTCGAATCGTGTGTAGTTATTTTTGTTCTTTTTCCTTCTAGATTCGTATATATTGGGTAACGGCATGTAACAATAGCAACTGAATACATCGATCAACCTCTTTTTTTTCCTCGGGTTTGTTCAATTCCAAGGGAGGATTAATCCTACAATGTTCCAGCGAGGGGACGTAAAATCATTTATCTCGGCCTTGCCCACCGATACGATCTCTGCACACAGGGTATCGGGGCTTGCTAACCTACGTAATTGCGTACAACATGAACCTGATGAATGGGTCTCTGATGCTCAGTACGGCCATCTCTGCTGTGTTGATCTAGTGTGAAGTGCGCATGGGCAGAAGGAAGTGACGTAAGCGTATGTCAGTCACTTGATCATCGCCAAGGCTAAGTTATTTCTACTTTGTAAAGAGTAACGTGTTTTCATGCCTCTACTCTTGTATTTCCCACACTGCCACAGTCTTGACAGAACTATAAAAGAACAGCATTCTATATGATTGCTTTCTTTTATAGTTCTGTCAAGACTGTGGCAGTGTTTGGGTTAGCAAGATGTCTGGAGTTCCTGTATCCCTGCGATCGCGTGCAAGTCTTTGGGACTGGGGACAACTTAATTCGATTACGAGGTAAATGGGGTGTCAGCTCCCGAAACTAGTGAAAAGTAGTACACATCGGAAATATTCATACAAACTTTCCCGTCTGTCCGTTTGGTTTGTTTGCACTTCCTCACCCCCTCTCTTCCACCCCACCCCTCTCTCTCTCTCTCTCTCTCTCTCTCTCTCTCTCTTTTCTCTCACTTCTCTTACTCAGTCATAGCTTGCTCATCCTCATTCATACACACAGGAACAACTAGGCTGTTTCAATCTTACTAAACACACAGACACACACACTCAGAGAGAGAGAGAGAGAGAGAGAGAGAGAGAGAGAGAGAGAACTTCCACCTCTCCCCAAAGTTTCCAATGTCTAGTTCATACATAATTCAGATCTGATAATAAAGACATTCGGCAGCAGGCTATATAATAATTATGCACGAACCACGTCTGACCAAAGCCCCATCGTCCCTGTGGACTGTTAATATTTATTAACTGCGATATAGTGTTGGTTTGCCGTGTGAGTTTTTAATGCGCTAATGCTGCCGCAGTAATTTGACCGTATGGAGATGAATAAAGTTGTGTTGGGTTGGGTTGGGTTGTTTTGTGTTGTAATCCCTTTTTTTTTTGGTATAATAAAATTTACTGATAAGTAAAATGTGTGAATAGAACAACTGTTTACTTTCACTCAATTAAATGGGTTTGCATTATAAAATGTATTGTCGTGTATGGTTGACCCAGAGACCAAGGCCTGGTGAGACAGTTAAAACAACAACAACAACTGTAAATGCACCCTGGTTTGCTAACAATAAGATTGGACCTCGCACCACAGAACCGTATTCAGAAAAATGCAATCATCAAACTTGCTGACGAGCCAATTCAACAGCGATTTTTAAGTTAGGCTAGAGAGTACAATAAACTTTCTGTTGTGCTTCACTGCCTTCGAATGAATCCTTGCGCTCTATTTTTGGTTGAGAAGATATTTGGCTTGGCCACCGCGAGGAATCCTCGGTTTAGTCCTTTTAGATTAGATATTCAATGTTTATAGGGTCCAGCGGACTGCTAAGAGCCGAATCAGGACCACACCAGTCCTTTTGTCTCTACTGACCAAGAAAGATTATTAATAGATTAGATTCCACCTGAGTGCGCTCCTCTCTCTCTCTCTCTCTCTCTCTCTCTCTCTCTCTCTCTCAAAATTACATTTTGTATTGTGTTGTCCATTTCTAAGTAACTTAAGGAAACAGTTTATAGCCCCAAAATATTATAGAATGCCTTGTGCAACACGTCTCATTCTACTGTTAGCCTCTGACAACGACGAGACTGTTAGAAAACTATGTATTTATATAAAGCCATGAGACTTCGGGAACTAGCAGTATCGTAACCTGTTTTTATTTATATGTAAGTTATTATATATTCAATGTTTGTTGTTTTATTATTATTGTACACACCCTTCCAAAGGGGCGATGCGCTGAACTTCTGGAATAAAAGATTCGTATTCACATTTTCTCTCTCTCTCTCTCTCTCTCTCTCTCTCTCTCTCGTGACCAAAATATAGTAAAATATCTCTCTTTTATCCTCTCTCCTTCTCTCTCACCCTCTCTATCTATTTTACCCCACTCCTCCACTCATCCATCCCCTCTGCATTCCAGTCCAGTCCAGACATGTACAAGTGTAGATTGATGAACAGCATGGCTTGGCAGTCCAAAATCATCTTGCACTGCAGGCGGAGTGTCTGGAAGCCTTTTCAGTGCGGCACATAGTGCAGTAGTAGTATCCTGCTTACTCAGAGTATTTATGGAGCTGTGGGCGGCTCTACTGCAATGTCTACATGGGTAAGGACGCTGGGCAAGCAATTGAGACCTGTCAGCAGGCTAAGGGAGCGCGTTGTGGATATGCCCTTTTCTATTTATGACCCGCTTCTTTTTCTTTTATTTTTTTTATTTTTCCATCCTCTTCGTTTTGTATTTCTTCCTTTTTTTCACTATTCTTTTTTTCTCCCAACCAATGGTAATTCCACAGTGACAACAGACCCATTTCCCGATTTCTCTAAAACCTCTGAAACAAAATAGACCTATATAGGCCAATCTAATTTCCGTCCATCCACTCTCATTCCTTGCCTATGGGGAAATGATGTTGTTGATGACACAAAACGAGAAGAAAGAAAAGGGTAGCGACGACGACGATGATGATGATGATGATGATGATGATGATGATGATGATGATGATGATGACGACTACGATGGTGGTGATGATGATGATGATGATGATGATGATGATGATGATGATGATGATGATGATGATGATGATGGTGGTGGTGGTGATGATGATGGGAAATGGAAGAGGAAGGCAAGAAGTAAAAAGAAGAGGAGAAGAAAGAGTAAAATTTGTGACAAATTGATGATGAGATCGATAACGATGCTGCACAATTTACAGAATGCCGATGTTCCAATCCTCTGGTCCAAAGATCTAGGACAAAGCGTTTTCCATTGTTTTCCTCTTTTACTCCTATTTCCGGAGAATAAACGCGTCTTATAAATTGTAAACAATCCAAATAACGATGGTTCTACACAAACGATCAATAAACAGGTTAAGTTATCGGCAAGAAAATTAACGTCGTTTTGTTTCGACACAGAAACACTAGCATGGACTGTTAAACAGAAAGACACGTAGGCAGACGCACACGCTCGCGCAGAAAAAGAGACAGACAGACAGACAGACAGAGACAAAGACAGAGAGGGACAGAAAGAGATGGAGAGAGACAAAGAGACAGGGAGAAAGACAGAGAGAGAGAGAGACTGAGAGAGAGACAGATAGACAGAGACAGAAAGACAGACACACAGACAGAGAACTACACAATCGCCCAAGCTACGCCAATTACCTTTACCATCCGTTGAAAAGTTCTATCAAGAGCTTATACAATTTGCGGAGAAACGGCACCAGAGGATTTTTTTTTATAAAATAAGTATTTTTAAACATAAATGTATTCAACAAACCAGATAATGATACAAGGCAAAACATCAGGGCGCACAAAAGCACAAGGCCTAAATGAGTGCTACCCAAATAATAAATCCTATCATATCCTATCCCGTAACTCGGAGGTCGTAAAAGCACCACAGATGATCGTTTAACCAGCGTACTCCATCTTTCTCTGTACTCAGCAACCCTCATGGCTTCGCTCAGGGTCAAGCCAGTCCATTCTCGAATATTTTCCTCCCACCTCTTTTTCGGTCTCCCTCTTCTTCTACCTCCTTGCACTGTGCCTTGCAGGATGGTCTTTGCAAGGCCTGATGATCTGGTGACGTGGCTAGAGGGTGGAACTGGTACGATTTCTCAAACCGGTTTTTAACCGGTTTTTCCAAGAGAAAACCGCGGTTTAAAACAGGTTAACCGGCTAGAAGTTACAACTGGTTACCCCGGGTAAAGGCGCATAGTAAGCAAGGGAAATAACCTCTGTATTTAATTTTTTTTTTGAGTTTATGTCGCTAGCTACTTAACTCAGAGGCTATTTCCCTCCTCCAATGTGGGTAGATTTGGGAGTTTGCTTTTCAATTTTGAGTTTGTGAAACCGTTGGTGGAATCTGGAGTTAGCTGGATATACCTACTTCTTTTTGAGTGCTTCACTGATTGTCATTTGTTTTGTGTCGCCTTTACTTGTACTGGCACCTCCTTCAGTCACAATGCTCACGTCAGCGTCAGCGCTGCTGGTACACGGACTAGATCTAGCATGTAGGACTTGTGGGTTAGATCTATTGGGTGCAGGGCCCGCAGGCTTGGCTGGCTTCAGCAGCAGCAAAGGGTGGTGTCGGCGAATGCGTGCATTCAGATTTGAAGTGCCACCGCCAAGTTTAATACTTGCCTTACACTCTTTACAGTAATCGGTATTATGGTCAACCTTTCCTGCTTCTGTCTCTCGCAGGAGAAAGAATCTCCAAATGTCAGCTTTCCCACGCGTGTTCGCTACGAATTTCTCTGTTTCTGCCATTTTGCTAGTGCTTTACGGGACGAGTGATGTCCCTTAAAAAAACCGCGGTTTTCCGGTTTTTTAAGGCCAAACCGGTTTACCGAACCGTGAGAAAGTCGAACCGATTTTAACCGGAAAACCGGTAAAACCGAACACCTCTAGACGTGGCCATACCGTAGGCATTTCATACCATCGGAATTTCCGTTTATTCAACACTGTGGGCAGGTCATCGTGTTGTCCGATGGCTTGTGTGATGGTCTGTCGGACTTCGTCGTTGGTGATGTGCTGGGTATAGGAAATGTCCAGAATACTGTATCGAAATTATCACTGGCGAGCGACAGGAAACAACAAGAAAAAACGAAAAAATAAATTTAAAAAAAAAACAAACAAGATAAACTGGATAAAACAATCCTGACAAACACAAACGTCTGAGAAGTTACCAGGCATAGTTTAAGTACAACAAACTAAAAATAATTCGAAGCGAGGGGAAAAAAGGGTGATGGTGGGGTGGAGGTGGGGAAGGGTGGGTGCGAGAGAGAGCTATAGAGAGCTTTTGAAAAGAAACGAACAGATATGTGTTGAGGATGAAAGTTAGAAAGCGAAGTATATGGAAAATCCTTGAAAATAAGATGTGATGCGGTCAGAAGCGGTTACATGACAAGTAAGAATATGTGGACAGTTTCAAAGAGTAGTGTATTAACTTCCCTGAGGATTGCATCAAGAAGACCAATCGTTTCAATACGGGCATCGTCAAACAAGGGACAAACACAGAAGGAAGTGTTCAGACGTTTCAACCGGGTGTCCGCAATGGCAAACCGGGTCGTCTATCAAATGGCGACTATTTTATATAAGTGTTCTACTTTAACACTTACTCTTCATCATACTGGAATCATCCTTGCGTCGCATGCAGCAGCAGCAGACTCTACGCAGTACGTAAAGGTAGCCACGCCGGTAATCTCCGTATAACAGCGCCAGCAGTAGAGGGTTCAGCAGTCCAGGAAGTGACGTCGACATGATGGCGTACATCATGGCCGCGTCGGAAATGTGGTGTCCTGTCTTCTGCAGCGTTACTATGACCTGTTGATAAACAGAAATATGTAAGAAATTCATGTTGACTCTAGATATTAAGGAAATTAGATTTTAGTATCTTTTCAGAGGCGCGGGTGAGTTTTAATGTGACAACCATGACAAACTGACAGGAGATTACAGGCGGGTGGTGATGGTGAAAGGGGAGGCGAACCAGGAGATCAATAATTTGCGAAACGGATGTGCAAACAATAACGTTGTCAATTTTTCTTTTAAAACAATAGAGAGAGAATTTTGACGAAATAGATACACTCACCAAAGCTGGAACCCACATGGCTTGATTGGCTAAGATGAGCCCCGCCATCTTGTAACTTCTACTCATTTTTGATGCCTGCCCATCGCGTCTTCTTCCAGCGCACGAGTGTCCTTCCTCTGCGTCACTGTCACACACCAGCTCGTCAATCTCCCTCAGTCGCGAGCACCCGACCCCGTGACAAGGTGAAGGAGATGTATTGCATTTGCAATGAGGTGCCTGACTGTTTGAAGTACTATCGCATTTCCTCTGCTGATGATTGTGGCCAGGGCTGCATCTGTCGCAAGGTCCGTCACTGCACTGACTATTCAATCTGCATTTACGTGAGTTATACAAGCAGCGGCAGTTTTCTTCCGTGTACCTGCTCTCTCCTTCCCAGCGGATAGGCGCCATCTTTTTGGCTATAGTTCTGAGAAGGCACACAGCGCCCATCACCGCCAGGGCGACTAACAGGATGTTGAGAAACCCGAAAGCCAAGAAAGCCACAAAGAACGTCCTTCCGCGAGCAGAAGCTGGAGTAGGAATCAGCCACGAGTCGCACGTTTCTGATAGCGGACTGTTACTGTTAACTTGACCTTCGCCTTTATTAGTGTGATAGTTTCTGTGGTCACGTATTCCGCTTCCGGCACCTGTGTTAGTACTATTGGCGAGTACTGGCAGGACAGGAGGACCGTAGCCTATGACGGGCAGGCTGGAGATGAACAGAGTTACAGTGAAGACGAAGAAGAGCAATATATTGGCACATTCTCGACGATGAGCTTCAGAGCCTGTTTCAGGCCAAGATGAATCGCCTCTATCAGGAGATGTCAGCCTATTTTCAGATGACTTAACGGTGTGACAAGGCAAGGTGTACCCAGAGCACGATGGTTCAGCGTTACTATTTGACAAAAGCCCGTTGTTAAAGGACCTTGATTTGTCATTGGACAAACTGGACATTTTAGGTGGGCAACTTCTGTGATTACGATCCTTCGGACGTTTAGATGTGGTGATGACAGGTTTAGCGGTGGTGTTTCTGGTCCCTACTTTACTCGTGTCTACATTTTTGTTGTTAAAAATCTTTAATGCAGCTGATGATGTTGCCGTTTTGGACGCTGATAGCGCCGATGATAATGTTTTCATTGCTGAAGACCCTCTATGTCGAGATGATGATGTTGACTGGTGACGATCGGTCTGACTACTGCGTCCATCAGGTGAGAGCTGTTCATCGGGAATGTTTGACCATACCACTGTTTCGGCTGATGCCAAGTCACCATCATGCAACACAGAGCACACCTAATTTAAGGACACAAATTAATGTCTGCATTCACCTCGATTAAAACAGGGTACTATAACACGTCTGCTTGCGCCATAATTTACTGATACTGACTTTACCAGTTTAGTGAAACGGTGTTTGAACTCTTTCGCCACACGCCGGCCATTCATTTCAGCAAACTGCTAAATCCTAACTAGTTAATATATTAAGTGGCCATGGCTGAACGATTTGCATACTGAAAAGGACTGTCAACAACCTCAAGTTTATGTCCAGCTGACCACTATTTACAACAGACGATATCATGCTGAATTAGAACAGTACAAACAGAACAAAGCCGAGCAATGTTAAGTATGCATACACAATATTTACATCAAACAAGCGTTCATTAACGGTCTGTCCACATCATGGTAATATTGGACAATTGATAATTTAATGTGTTTTACAAAACAAAAATATATTATCTAACCATCTTCCTGAGGAGTGATGACCAGTCGCTGCCCATGTCCAAACGAAGCTGCTTTCAAAGACTGTGAAGCATTTGACGATGACGATGGGGCCGATGGCGATGCAAAAGAAGCGCCGTTGCAAGATGCGTAGTAAAGGTCTATTGCTAGATAAGTGACGAGAGCCAGTGCTGAAAGACTGCACCACATCGATGTCACCTGAAGAACATAACTGATTCGGTTTGAGAAGATGGTAATATAATTCGCTAGCGAACACCAACATTAAATATGAGGCTAATAAGATTTTTGTTTATGTATAAGACAAGACATTACACATAAGAATATGTATCAACCAAGTTAAACACTGACGGGCTTTTTTTAATAGTGTACAATAAATCACTTTGTTTTCACCCGCAGTACCACCCCTCACCCCGTTTCTTGCTGATGTTTGGCAACATTCGCACCAATCACATCAATAAAGGACTAGGGAAGAGAGAATAATGAAGTAGAAAAATGTATTGACAACTCGCTCACCTGAAAGCACTCACACGCGGGTGCCCCTCCGTACCAGCTGCCATGGAAGTACGAAACCAATCCCAGCGGCGTCGGCACTAACGCGGACATGACGTAAGCGGCACTAAGGGAGGCAAGCAGCTTGTCACTGACGCTTCTCTCCCTTGGTCGCTTCCAGAAGGCGACCACCAGGACCGGAAGTAGGTTTTCCAGAAGGAGGCAAAGTTCAAGGGCGATGGAGATGACGCCGTACACGCGCACTTCGCCGACAGGGCGCTGGATGGACGTACTGGTGACGTCATTGGGATCGAGGGCATGACGTAGACCCATAGCCATTATCGCACCGTAGATCATTACAATGACACCGGCTGTCAGGTTGGCATTGTTTACAGTTAGATAATGCTATCCAGGTACACAAGATCGCCGAATAATTTGTTTATTTTTCATTGTTTTACTGACCCAATTTCACTAAAAGGATTCATATTAGTTCATTTTGGAAGACTACTTCACTCAATGGTTACATGCTTTATTGCTGTCTTCCTCTGGAAGTGACGTGAAATGGTCATGACATGATCATGTCGTCAGTCACTTATAGTCCATGCCGATATGCAAGAATTGAGTAATGATGGCTGCTGGTGGTGGCCCAGGATATATATATCTGCAAACACAAAAAGGTGTAAAACATTAAGAATTGAACACGCGGATCCCAGAATAACATGCACTGAATAGCACATCATGCACATCATATTCAGTTCCATTGGTTTGAGTAATTTTTCACAATCGCATATTTCTTCATGAACTGCACAATACAGTACAATAAAATACAATAAATACAATACAATACAATACAGTACAACACATTACAATACAATGCAATACAATACATTACAATACATTTTATTATCTGATTTTATATTGTTTTTTTTTCTTTAATTATACATTATTATTTACGTGTTTTTTTTTAAAATATCCTATCCTATCCCATAACTCGAAAGTCGTTGGGACACCACAGATGATCGTTCAACCAGCGTACTCCGTCTTTCTCTGTCCTCAGCAACCCTCATGGCTTCGCTCAGTGTCCAGCCAGTCCATCCTCGAATGTTGTCCTCCCATCTTTGTTTCTGTTTCTCTCTTCTTCTACCTCCTTGCACCGTGCCTTGAACCGTCTTTGCAAGGCCTAATGCGCTTGTGACATGGCCATATCATCGGTGTTTCCGTTTTTTCACCACTGTCAGCATGTCATCGTGTTGTCCCATGGCTTATGTGATGTTCTGTCGGACTTCGTCGTTGGTGATGTGCTGGGTATAGGAAATTCCCAGAAGGCTTCTGTAGCACCTCATCTCCATGCTTTGTATTCTTTGTTGTAGGTTTGAGTGAGAGTCCGTGTTTCGCAAGAGTATTGGAAGATTGGAAGATGGAGATGACAAGGGAGCGCAGCAGCCTTGCTTTGGAGTGTAGACTGATGGTCCTGTCTTTCAAAATGAGGTTCAACCTTGTCATGATAGCAGTTGTTTGTGCGATCTTGGAGAGGACTTCCTGTCGGGACCATTATCTAATACTATGGCTCCTAAATAACTGAAGTTACGCACTGTGTTAAGGGATTGGCCTTGGACTTTGATGTCCGTGTTGATGCCATTAGCGTTATTGGTCATCATTTTGGTCTTCTCTGCACTTATTTCCATTCCATAAGCTCTGGAGGTGGTGCCAAGCCTCTGTGCCAGCTGTTCAAATTCTTGTTCCTCTCCAGACAATCCATCAATCTTATCCGCAAAATGGAGGTTGGAGATTGTTCTACCCCCTGTGCTGACTGTGCCTTCGTGATCTGCAAGGGCGTCTGACATGATGCGCTCCAGGAAGATGTTGAAGAGTGTTGGAGAGAGTAGGTATCCTTGACGCACGCCGATTGTTGTTCTGAACCAGTTCCCGATGGCGCTGTTGTGGAGGACTGCACTGGTAGCCTTGGAATACAGGCGTTTGATGACTTCAATAAGGTTAGGGCTGATGTTGTACACTCTCATGGTTGGACAGAGTACTGCTCTGAACTGTACAACCACACACCAAACGGAGACACTTCATGTCGCGTCACCCGAGTGGGTTCCGCGACGTTCAGCTCAAACAGCGAGTGAGGGGATGAAACACAAACAAAAGAACTAACACAAAAGCCAGATGTACAATCACCCTCTTTTAATCAACAACAAACGCACACACTCACAGGATAATGGGAATCTAAACCACCCTCAACCCCTATCTAGACCCACAACCCAGTATTTAATGAACAATTACCCCCTCTCCCCTCCCTCCTTTGTCTAACCTGAAAACCCCAGAACTGTACACAAGCAAAATGCCCACAACAATATGCAACAATAGCAACGATCAATTAAATTTCATATAAATACAATTCCAAACTGAGTAAACAAATCAGCAAATCTTAGAGATTCATTTGTATTGAATAAACTAACTTACAATTCGGTATCACTGTTCGTAACTTAACTGTTCTTAACTGAGCTCAGAATAAACTATAGCGGATGATCACACAGATAATTGAAGTAATTCACACGAAATACTGAAGATGGAGATATGTTTATGTGCGTGAAATGCAAATCTGTGTGTGTGTCGATGCGATGTAGCTGATATCCTGTAAACCCCTATGGAAAGCTCCCGGTCGTTAGATGTACCAGGGCAAGTCCCGGCGGTGATGGAGGACTACATTCAGCAGCGGCGCCCACGACAAAGAAAGACGTGGCGGTGGTGGTGGCGAGGCCTGGCAACGTCCACACCTCACCATGGCGAAGGCAGAGACCTCAGAGGCTGACGTACACGTGGAATAGTAGTACAGCAGTAAAACCGTAGAAATATCGTAGAATTATAACAATAGTGATATCCAGATATCCAGATAGTAGCAGTAGGCCCAATCTGTCAACAAATAAATTGTCTCACTAGTTCATCCTCAAAACGTAAACACTACATAACAAATACTCCTTCCACCGTCCGCCATCTTGACCTGTTTATGCATGCATCTCAATAATCCAATGCAATTCTTAATTCTAATAATTTACATTTCTTTATTAAAACATAGTTATTTATATAAATATACATAATTATTACAATTGCACTTCCAGTCACACAATCCCGATTCATCTCATCCTCACCTCCGTCTTCATCACCCCTCTCCACATGATAGTACATTATCTCCCTTCATTCACAATTATCTCTATCACGCTATAATGCAACATCACCCTTCCCTCATATTCATCACCTTCATCACGCCTCTCTAACATAGTACATTGTCTCCCTTCCTTCACATTCATCACCCCCCCCCCCTCTCTCTCTCTCTTCAACATATATACTTCATCATCACCCCTTGTAACCCACTTTGGCAACAACAACGACATTATTCATTTGAATATTCAACCAAGAAAATCATATGAAAATCATATAAAAATCAATAAACCACTATTTATCAAAATACATCCCTTTCCCCCTCATTCACCATCATTCATTCATGTACGCAAGCTCGGAGTGCATAGCCACTAAGGAAATGAATTACAGTGTTCACACTCACCTTTTAGTTCTTGGCCTAAGACACACGGATACACGTACACACACACCACAACACAAAACAGTATAGCACCACACTGGTTATCCGTTTGAGAGTATCAAGTTCGTTACTGTGCTAATGCTATGCTTTGCATCTCAATACCGACGAGGTAATTGAGCCTTGGAAGATGCCTAAACAAAGGCCATATAACCTTAAGAAAGAACCCTACACTTATTTCTTCCTGAATAAATGGCGGTTACAGTCTTTCCACTACAGTCTTTTAGTCATTCTTGTCCCGACAAGGGCACAAGACCTTGGGTGGTTCGAAACAACGAGACTCTACCCTTACAGAATTACTTTAACCTGACACACACTGTCACAAAGTTACTTCTGTCCAAAAAACTGACTGCTCGCAAAAGCTTCCAACGAGACTCTGCTGGCTAAATCTTCTACCAGTTCACAACACAAGGTATCGAGTCCAGCTTAGTAACCCATTCTCCCACTATGCATTATCCACTATGCGTTAATCACGTGAAAATCATACATACTTATCTTACATACGCAGTAGAAAAAAACCTGCCGATACAACTTTGTACACTGTATCACTAGAGATGTGCAACTCTGCACGATATGTAACTACCTCTAGTGTGTGCTGAAAACTCGTGTCTTCACACATCAGTTCTAGCATGTCCACATAACAGAGGAAAAGAAGAAATCCTCCCAAATCTCCGAGAATAAGTTGAGGTAGCAGTGCAATCGCTGAAGAAGGGAAAGTCAGCGGGAGTGGACAACATATCTGCAGAATTGTTTCAAGCAGGGGAGGAAGCGATGATTGACACCTCACCATTATCTGTAACAATTTCTGGCAGAGTGGGAAGCAGCATACCCCATGGACCCAATCGTTTGTCATCACTCTTCCCAGAAATGGTAACCTTCAAGAGTGTTAAAATTACCGCACGATCAGCTTATCAGCCATCCCAGCAAGGTCCTCCTGAAAATAATACTCAACAGGTTGAAACCCCAAGCTGAACAAATCATAGCTGAAGAACAAGCAGGATTCAGGGCAGGGCGAAGTACCACTGAGCAGATTTTCAACCTCAGAAAAATCTGCGAGAATTACCTACAGCACCAACAACATCTATATTATGTGTTTGTAGTAGTTAGATAGATAGATAGATAGATAGATAGATAGATAGATAGATAGATAGATAGATAGATAGATAGATAGATAGATAGATAGATAGATAGATAGATAGATAGATAGATAGATAGATAGATAGATAGATAGATAGATAGATAGATAGATAGATAGATAGATAGATAGATAGATAGATAGATAGATAGATAGATAGATAGATAGATAGATAGATAGATAGATAGATAGATAGATAGATAGATAGATAGATAGATAGATAGATAGATAGATAGATAGATAGATAGATAGATAGATAGATAGATAGATAGATAGATAGATAGATAGATAGATAGATAGATAGATAGATAGATAGATAGATAGATAGATAGATAGATAGATAGATAGATAGATAGATAGATAGATAGATAGATAGATAGATAGATAGATAGATAGATAGATAGATAGATAGATAGATAGATAGATAGATAGATAGATAGATAGATAGATAGATAGATAGATAGATAGATAGATAGATAGATAGATAGATAGGATAGATAGAAGTTTTAAAAATTATATAATTATGTAATAATTTTATTAATTAATTAAAAAAAAATTGGGGGGTGGGGTGGGGGTTTGGTGAAAAAGGAGAAAGGGGGGGGGGAGGAGTGAGGTATTATTATTAGTTTTCTTTTTCATTTTTCACTCAAGTTTTGATGCCCAGTTTTTAAGTTTTGTCGTCCTCACACGCCAGCAATATATTACTTCCCCGTTTCCCTTTACCCCCTTCTTTTCCCACCCATCCCACCAATCCCACCCCTAAATGTTGTATTGTTATTTTATTTTTTAACAATTTTCTTCACTTAATATTCCCTAGTCTCAAATCCCTTCAGTGTATAGACGTTAAATGAAATAAACAAACTGATACAATGTATTGTCTGATTCAAGGAACGAACAAAGAAGTCTTTTGCAGCACATGGGGCCATAGATTTAGCTAACTTTAATGAACAGAAATATACAATTTAAAAAAAGGCGTAATGGCATCTATTTTTCTTAAAAGTATGAACTTTTTATTAAGCATATTCATAGGCCTTTTGTGTCATTTACAAATTCCTTCTCAAGCATGTCAAGGTTTAGCATCTCACAGATGATCAGGCAAAACCTTCAGAGAACGTAAATGCGAGAAATAGGAATTTGTTTGAATAGTAGGCAAAATGAACCCAAATATTTCTATAACCCGCTGCTAGTCAAAGAAGACGAATATTGTAGCCCATGAATCAAGTAATAAACCTTATGTGAGATTAAGGAGAAATGGGCCAGCTTTTTCTTTTCAAGTTATGAAGATAAATAACAGACTGTTGCTTGTGTGAGCGTGCCCGCGCGTGCGTTTGTGTGTGTGCGTGTGCGTGTGTGTGTGGGTGTGTGCGTGTGTGTTTATGAAGAATGCCATTCATAGCTTTTGTTGTTACTAAGCAATGATTTTTAAAAAAAATTAAATGTTTTACAGAATATTATATGCATTCAATTGCAATGTAATTGCATTCGAATTCCCCAATCCCCTTAGAATTTGAAATGTAAAATTCTAATCTACATGTACAATGACATCATAATATATTTTCTGGACTCTGTGATCCAGCTATAGAATATGATCTATCTAGATTGCTAGGTAAAACGTAGTTTTGTCTAATAATGATGAAGGTGCTTATAGTTGTCACCAATTCTAGTTCACGCTGTTCAGAGTTGAACCGCTCCATCAGCAACCAACAGCTAACAGGCATAACTTAAATTCAGAGAGAGCTAGAGGCGGTCCAGAAAGGCCTGCTGGGTCATACTTTGTGGTATTGCAAGTTTGCCTCGGGTCGCTTGCGTTATAACTGATCCGATTTTGACAAGTGCCTTGAACAACTCTTTGAGCGGATAAGAGAGCTATACATTTCGTAATGTATTTGTGTGAATGTTTGACACTGATGTAGTGAAAATGCATGTCCTGTGTGCAATACAAATTTCTCGTAATTTGTGTTTGGCACCACAGAGTAATTTCTCAGTGAGATAATAAAGTTTTCGTATTAAAAAAAACAAACACCAACAACAAAACGTTCGAATATAAAGAAACTGATTAAAAGACACTACGCCCTTAAGTTTTGTAATATTTATAATTATACACAGGAATTCTCGGAACAATGCGAAAACTTCTGGTAAGAGCACTTAGTTTTTACGTCCATCTTAACGTTTGTTATTTATAGGCATCCAGTTCTACGCTACTGAAGTTTACTAAGAGCTGGAGAGCGACTGGTCATTACTGACGTTTAACACAGGTTGGGATGGCAGAGCAAGACAGCGAAAGAGAAGCCATCAATAGACACGCTGCCCCGATCTATGCAGAACTATTACTACGTGTCGCCCGGGCTAAACCACTGACAGGAACTCATTTGAGGCCTCTGGCCCCGCACACAGATCAATTCGTCATGGAGATTTATGAGCCCGTAGATAAATAGTGTCTCCATTTAAACAGTACTGCTGGATTTTTCCAAGGATGCTAAGATCCACGACGTTCGTCTTTTTTTTTTTTTTTTTGCAAATAGAATCGTACCGCATGGCGTGAAAATTAAACGACCTGAAGGCAACGAGTGAAAATTGGAATCAAGGCAACCGGTTAAATTATGGACGAGTAGGTGCAGGACCGGTGATATTTATAACCGTTATGTTGAACGGTTTCTATATCGACAACTTTATTTGCTATACAAAGGTGAAAAGGAATCGGAAGTAATAATAATTTAATAACCATTGTATTTAAAGCACAGATCAATCAAAGCCCCACAAAATACATGTAACATGCAACAAACATACCTAAAGTTCATAAAAGGTTTTTATATTTGGGTTTCATAGCGGAAGAAAGGGAATCATTATTGAAGGCTTTTACGCTTATTGATCAGGTCTCAGTTGCACCAATGCAAAATGCATGCCCCTAAGGCAGTGGTCTGGAGTGTAAGCAAATGTACTAGCTGTAAGTATAAGTGCTATTTTTTACTGCTTGTCCTTTCAGACTACAAAAGCCATCAGAGAACAGGCATAAGTGCTGTTTTTAAAGCACGCACGGAATTAACAGTCTGGAGTCTGGAGGCACACACAAAAAGTTATTTAATTCTTGTGAATGACGGTAAAGAGGCAGAATGGCGTTCTTAAATTGAATTCGCGTAGATGTTTATGGCTTCCAAGAAGCACGGTCGTCATCTTCTTCTGCCACCGACGGATTCTCATCCATTCTTATAACTATTTCCTCTTCGTTAAACTTGTAATTCCTTCCCTACAACCATTATCCGGAATTCTTTTTGCTCACACACACTCACACACACACACACAAATACACCCATGCACACACACACGCGCGCACACACACAAACACATACGTACGCACGCGTGCACAACACAGACACATACGCACACACAGACTCATTCACTCACTCACTCACTCACACACACACACTCACCCAAACACGCGCGCAAACACACAAGCACACACACATTTTCCCTCTCTAGCTCTCTGTTTTGCAAAACATTTAACTCCTCTTTCTTCATTCATTCTTATCTGAACTGTAATGTTTCTCTTCGTTTTGACGCTCGCAAAAATGAATTCTCGTTATGTTTTTTAAAGCCCCCTCATCGGTGTCATCTGCTTTTTCCCCAACAGCCACTCATCCATTTGTAGTAGTGTTCTCTTTGTAAAACTCCAATATTCGTTCATCACAAGCATTGTGATAGGAGAACAACGTGTTTAAATGGCATCCGATAGATTCCAACCTGTTGGGCAGAGCGACTGTAATGTAAAGTTGAAGACTGACAGCAGCAGCACACCAACATCCTTTAAAATGTCCCTCTCCTTACCAATAACATGGTTTTGAAAATATGCATGTCTCATTTGTATTTGTCAGCCATCCCCGACCAGAAAGCTGTTTCAACTCTCGGGCATCTTTAATGGTCACTTCTTTTTCGTTTCTGTTTTGCAAAAAATGCATTTTCTTTTCGTGGAAAAAATGACATCACACTTTGCAGGTGTAGGCGCTGTTCCATATTATTCTGTTATTAAAAAAATTAATTACAGTGGTCACTGGTATTGCTCTCCAATTCCTAAAAATAATTAAAATATTTTCCATCGCTTAAACTTGGCTCTCCTACAGAGCTTGTAGCGCTATTATGTAATGGCTGGAAAATGTTGCAAAAGTCCTTTATCATTAATTAATTAATACATTCTGTCATTCATTCGTTTATTCGGAATTAATTCAATCTTCCTTTCTTTTTAATTTTCAATCTTTAATTCTCTTAAATGGTCCTTCAGTCTTTATTGTATTCAATCATTGATTCTTTTGCTCATTCATTCTTCTCTCTATTTATTCCGGCTATTCTAATTTGGATTGCAAATGTGAAATTTCATTATTTTTGCTTTTATTTGAGCGACTCTTTTCTTCCCGTTAAATTTTTTTTATTAGACACTTCGAGCGAAACTGTTTTCAATGACCAATTATTATGATGTTCTCTCTCTCTCTCTCTCTCTCTCTCTCTCTCTCTCTCTCTCTCTCTCTCTCAGTCTCTCTGTTTTTGTCTCTCTGTCTCTGTGTCTATCTCTCTTCCTTCCTCCCTCCTTAGCTCTCTCTCTCTCTCTCTCTCTCTCTCTCTCTCTCTCTCTCTCTCACTGTGTGTCTGTCTCTCTCTTTTGCTGTCTGTCCGTCTAGTCTGTATGTCTCTCTCTGTCTCTGTCTCTCTGTCTGTCTCTGTCACTCTGTCTGTCTCTCTCTCCAGTGCGTGTAATAAGGAGGTAGATTGGGAAAAAAAATCACAATCTCTTTGAAATATGCAGGTTGAACTTTAGGCACACACAGGAACACACACATACACACACACAAACACACCCAAACACACACACACACGCACACACACACAACCGAATGGCGTGCGAACAAAACGGAAAGGGTGTGTGTGTGGCTTTTTAATTTCACGGACTTGAGAGTCCATCAGAGCTCGAGAGCCGTGTCATCAGTGTCTTAAAGTGATGCATCTGGGCGCTGGCTGCGCCGTAAACATCTTCCTGTAGTTGGCCTCCGTTACTACCCCGCCAGGGCACGTTAGGGCGTCAAATATAATGTGGAAAATAGAATTACAAAATTAAGGGACATATAACAGATACGCACAGATAAATTAAGATGAATTTAAAAAAAAAACAACGTAATATAAGAAACCCTTGTCCTGACTCCTATAATTGATGATACCGATACAATATTATTTTAGTTCTAGTTCGGCATTGCCATTACAATCTCATATATTCTCATTATATTTCATAATAAGAAGCCAAAGTTTAGGACGAAATTATTTATTTGGTAAAAGGCCACAAAGGTCGAATAAATAAGCTGAAGATATTCTTCAACAGAACACGTGTATTACCACTCATAACCAAAACACTACGAATCTTCTACTAACTTGCATGCAAACTGATTGTGAAATTGTCTCAAATTGTTCTTTAGTGATCCTAAACAGAAACTAATAAAAATTCCTAGATTCCGATTTTTAGTACAATGGTTCACGAAACTATATCAATGAACGAACGGACACTATTTCAGTGCCTAAACATTTCCGCACATAGAAAGCAAACCATCTACACCCACAAATGTGTTATGTCTTTACTCATACTACTTATATAGTAACAGTATGCTTAAGTAGCATGAGCATTAACTTTGATTAACCTTGGAAGATAAAAAATATATGGGATAAGTAGTGCCAAGAAATACATTTTCTAGGCTACCTGAGAATGCTAAAAAATATTCTTAATTTGCTTATGTAGAGAGTGATCTACTCTACGCGTAATCAGTAGGCCACTCCCGTTGGAGTGCCGGGGGTTTCAGTATAAATAGTATCCCCACTTTCTGGAAATTTAGTGCTTTAAATCCCCACTGTCGCTGTCTTTCTCATTTGCTCTTTCTCATTCCTGCTCTGTTCTATCAATCTGCTATACTATCTTCTTCTTCGCTAGACCAGTCACCTACCTTTTTTTCTTAAAAACTCTTCCGGGACAAGACTCCTTATTTGTGTATGAGGTCTGTTGGATCAGCTTGGGAATATTGGACGCTTTCTGCCAGGTGGTCACTATGGCTTCCATTGATGTTATTATTTAGCAATGTAGGCATTTTATATGTATGTGTTTTGTTGATATTTTATAATGATGTTTGTATTCTATTTTGTTTTTGTAAACGGGGGTTCGATAAATTCGAGTACAGCCTCAGCGTCCCCTGCGTGGGATGTCTTTATTGTAAAGTGACTGGCTGGTGAAGAGCTTTCAGTTTTACCACTTGGGTTGTTTCAGCAGGTCTTTTGTGCGGATCAGGTGTTGTCCGGTCCTGATTTGGCTCGGAAGAGTCCGCTGGACCTAAAGCAATAATCATGTAATATAATGTAATCAGTAGGCCTACTTAGAATGATGTTCCAGAGAAAAAAAGACATGTTGTGACCTTTGTAGAGATGATGTTAGCATTTCTGCTTTCATACTCGCATAAAGAAAATAATATATGTACGATTTTTTTAAAAGACAAAGCGCTCTTGTAACAGTTATTTGGAAGCAAGATTCAAAACTGTCAAATGCCATAGTTTTCAAGAGGCTATATTGATTCACCTGTTCTGAAACTGCATCAACAAAATAATTTTTTTACGCAATTTCCTTCGGGCTTCCTTTATATTTGTTTGTAAACGTGACACAACGTTCATTAGGATCTAACCCCGAACGCTTTTATTTTTCCCAGGCTAGCCGTTTGTGTATTTGTTTCTGCCATGACTGCATTCATTGGAAGCACTGTTCCAAGCAAGTTAAGATTGCGCGCTTGTTAGGGCATTCGGCTATTTCTAAACTGATCAATGACCGGACGCAAACACGTCCTGCTTTCTTACCCATACTTCCTTCTTCTTCTTCTTCTGCTCCTTCTGCTTCTGCTTTTCTTCTTCTTCTTCTTCTTCTTCTTCTTCGTTAACACCCAAAAGTGGGATGCAAACTGACTCCAAAAAAAACCTGTGAAATCCAGTTTTATTTCCTGCTGAAATGTGTTTTTGTAGAACAGTTGTTGAAACAGGAATGTAACTTCTTCTTCTTCTTCTTCTTCTTCTTCTTCTTCTTCTTCTTCTTCTTCTTCTTCTCTTTTGCTAGCATTACTGAGATAACTACTAGGAATCTTGAGCAAAAACTGCACTTCATTTTCCGCTCAAAACGTTTTTGTCTGAAACAAAATGTTATGACCATTTGAAATAACCGTTTAAATTCTTCTGCTGCTGCTGCTTCTTTTTCTTCTTGTTCTTGTTCTTGTTCTTCTTGTTCTTGTTCTTGTTCTTGTTCTTGTTCTTGTTCTTGTTCTTGTTCTTGTTCTTCTTCTTCTCCCCACCCTCCCCTCTTTGGAAATAGTCGATAATAAGCTCTAGCCACATTTTTGTCAGTCGGTTGATTGGTCTGTTTATCTGTCCATCGGACCGTAGCTCGCCATTTTAAGAACCACTGAACAGAATTTGTCCAAATGTTATAGGAACACAACCTAGTTAGTAGCCAGCCTCCCCTTTCATAGTACAGGGTGGTCCAAAAGTAGGTTTACAGTTATTAAACTACCTTTTATATGGTTGAAGCAAGGAGTACTCCTTGGGTTGAAGTTACTTGCTTAGTAATATCAATATAAAGCATTCCAAGAATGTTGCAATGTTGAAGGAGGACATTTTGAGCATCTGAGAGATTAAATTGTTTATGTTTATGCTAACAGGTATAACGAATTTCCCTCTGCTCTAGTGTGGAATTTTCAAATAAATAGTCTACGTGATAACTGTAAACTTACTTTTTGGGCCACCCATGTATATACTCTACCTCAAATCTTAAAGGTTAAGGTCAATAGGGTCGGTCCATCGGTCCTAATTTGACTACTGCTAGTTCAAAACACGGTTTTAGCATTATCTATTTTTTTTTTAAATTTTACTGCTAGTTCAAAACACGTTTTTAGCATTATCTATTTTTAAAAAAAAATTATTTGATCTACTTTGATTATAAATTGTTACTATATGCAGTTACTTTAACTAAATTGCAACACAGTTTTTTTTTTACATTAATATTCTCACTTTCTCAAAATGTCAAGGTCGTTGTAATACACGTTTTGTGCTGTATCTCAAAATTGACCGAAACGATTTTTGATAATTTTTAGCTAGCAGATAATTCAAGAAACGGTCAATCGTTCCCTTTGTTGTTGTTTTTGTTGTTTATTTTGTTTCTGTAGGAAAAAAACAACAAACTACCCATACGAGACAGAACAGACTCACGACAATGAGCTCTTTTGAAAATCATTTTATTTGAGCTATGTGTCTGGAAATTCATTTGAATGGTTTGCCATCTTGTTTTGTTCTATTTTATATTCTAATGTGATCGCATTGATAACTGGAACAAAAGCTGAGGAAACACTGTTACTGTATCTTGAAGCATTTTTGTAGGAACAATTATTGGCATAGCTTTGCACCACGGACAAACCTTCCAGTAATGGCGAACATTATCTGAATGGGTCGAGGGAGAGAATTTTGAATAGTTCGTTCTAGCCGTGAAACAAAACAATGTTTGAAAACATATCGTGCTTGCTTGCGTGCAATAATCAATTCTTGTATGAAAGAGGGAAGACACGCAGCTTGATTCATTTATTAAATGCCTGATCGAATAATTTATTGATTTCCTGATAGAAGAAGGAGGGCAAGAAGAAGAAGAGATCAAGAGAGAGAGAGAGAGAGAGAGAGAGAGAGAGAGAGAGAGAGAGACAGAGAGACAGAGAGAGACAGAGAGAGAGTGAGAGACTGATTGATTGATTGATTGATTTATTGTTGCTTTAGGTCCAGCGGACTCTTCCGAGCCAAATCAGGACCGGACAACCCCCGATCCGCATAAAAGATCTGCTGAAACAACCCCAGTGGGAAAATTGAATGCCCTCCACCGACCAGTCACTTTACAATAAAGACATCCCACGCGGGGGACGGCTGAGGGTTGACCTCAACTACGCGAACACCCCGGTTACAAAAACAAAATAGAATACAAACATCATTATAAATCATTAACAAAACACATACATATAAAATGCCTATAGTGCTAAATAGTACAATCATAGGAAGCCCTAGTGACCACCCGGCAGAAAGCGTCCAACACTCCCAAGCTGATCCAACAGACCTCATACACAAACAAGGAGTCTTGTCCAGGAAGAGTTTTCAAGAAAAAAGGTAGGTCATTGATCTAGCGAAGAAGAAGATAGTATAGCAGAGTGAAGGACAGAGCAGGAATAGGAAAGAGTAAATGAGGAAGACAGCGACAGTGGGAATTTAAAGCACTAAATTTCCATAAAGTGGGGATACCATTTATACTGAAAACCCCCGGCACTCCAACGGGGGTACTGTTGCCGCAGTGAATCTGTCTTGCCTATAAAGGAAAGACAGGTTTTCAACTGTGGCTTTCACTGTTCCCTTTATAGGTTTGAACAATCTACAGTGGCAAGATTGCTCATGACCCCAAGGGGTGAGTGAGAGACAGACTGACAGAGAGAGACAGAGAGAGACAGAGAGAGAGTGAGAGACAGACTGACAGACAGACAGACGGACAGACAGACAGACAGACAGACAGAGAACAAAACTTACATCTTTCTTTCTTTCTTTCTATCTCTCTATCTTTCTTTCTTTCTTTCTTTCTTTCTTTCTTCTTCTTCTTCTTTTTCTTCTTCTTCTTCTTCTTCTTCTTCTTCTTCTTCTTCTTCTTCTTCTTCTTCTTCTTCTTCTTCTTCAACACAGGCAATAAGACCTCTCTGTCAGTGTTATCGTGTGTAAAGCCTTAAAAAAAAAAAAAAAAAAAAAAAAACACAAGGTCGGGCCAAAACGCCAAAACGCAATAATAATTACAGCTCGCCATTACCAGCAGCAGATGCATAATCAGGAACCACAATAACAGCAATGACAAGGATGGCAACAACGAAATCGTCCTTTCCCTCTCCAACCACCAAACCATACCCTCTTTAAGCAATTTTGTTCTTCTCCTTTTGGTTTGTTTAGCCGTATTTAATCAAGTTTATGAATGATTAAATTTAATGTGAAACAAATTGACAAGCAACACCCATCAGTGTTTCCGAATTAAATTGTTTGAATTTCTCAATATTCCCTAAGCATACGCGCGTGCCCACACGCACACACTACACACACACTACACACACATATACAAACTCACACACGGGACCAGCTACACACACGCACTATACTACACACAGCTCACACACACTACACACAGTACACACACACACACACACACACACATAGTGCGCAAAAGCCTGTTATGGGCCACAGTGGCATTAACGAAGTAGAAAGGATCCGCGATAGCAAAAAAAAAAAAAAAAAAAAAAAAAGTAGATCATCGATCGCGCAGCGGTAGATAGCACACTGCCATTTGTATTATAAATAGGAAGGATAGGGTCAGACTTAGTCTTTGGCGAAACGAATCGGGCTCTCAAACGGTTTATTCTCAAACCGCGTAAGAAGGCACATAATAGCTTAATCTTCCCTTCCATTGAAACGATAAACGCCTATGATAGATGAAAGTTCCGCAATTAATAATATAGGTCTATAATAATATCTTTCCAGTCATAGGACTATTGTTCTTATGTAAATGAAGAAAGTATAGGTTTATTGATACGCGGTTTGGAAATAAAGCGTTTGAGCGGCCGATTCGTTTAGCCAAAGATGCAGTGTGATCCCATCCTTCTATCTATGACACATGGGCTGTAAGCTACTACAGCTACCTCTATGCTATTGAGGAACCATTTTCTTTTTGCTATTGCGGATCCATTTTACTTGGTTATTGCCCTTGTGTATGGACACAACATTTTTCAAAGGAAAGAAAATCTTCTTAGGAGGAAATGATGTAAGGGATCGCGTAATTGGAGTGCGAAGGATGGAAAGGAATGATTTTTGTTCGTGCTTTCAATAATTCAGAGGCTGCATGCAGTTTCATCAGCCCACGATCTCTGCAACCCTCTTAGCCTTACAATGCCCACTTCATCCACCAACTTCATTGTGAGCATTAACAACTACTAGTTGAGATTGTTTAAAGAACAAGGACGAGGAAACCTCTCTCTCTCTCTCTCTCTCTTTCTCTCTCTCATCCCTCTCTCTCTCTCTCATCCATCTCTTATCTCTCTCTTTCCCTCTCTCCCCCCTTCTCTCTCAATTCAATTTTATATTTTAATCTAACGTCTGCTCACAACGATATGATGTTAGACAACAGCAACAAACAAACAAAATAACAAGCAAGCAAGCGAAGAAACAAGCAAAATCTTTTAACTATAACAACTTTAATAACCCTGTTCCGACAATGACACCGCAACGTCCTGTAAAATCTCTCTCTCTCTCTCTCTCTCTCTCTCTCTCTCTCTCTCCCTCTCTCTCTCTCTCTCTCTCTCTCTGTCTGTCTGTCTGTCTCTCTCTCTCTCTCTCTCTCTCTCTCTCTCTCTCTCTGAGATTAATTATATTCTGCTGTGGCAAAATTACAGTTGAAAGTCAATATGGGCAAGAGCAGTATTGTTGTTTTTCGTAAGGGTGGGTATTTAGCAGATCGTGAAAAATGGTATTTTGGTGCTCAGAAAATGGAAGTAGTAAATTCATACAAATATCTTGGTTTATATTTTTCCACTAAGTTGAGTTTTAATTTTGCTTGTCATGACCTGGTTTCTAGAGCAAAACGAGGTGTATTAAGTATTTTAAGTAGTCTATTTAAATTTGATAAAGCGTCTGTCCATGTTTTTATTAAATTGTTTGATGCACAGGTTCAACCTATTGTTTAATATGGTGCTGAAGTATGGGGTCTTACTTATTCAACAGTTGTGGAAAAAGTGCATTTGTTTGCTCTGAAACGATTTCTTGGTGTTGACAGACGTACTCCCAATGATTTAGTATATGGGGAATTTGGACGTTATCCAATCTATTTAAATTCCTATGTACGTTGTATAAGCTTTTGACTAAATTTAACTAGAATGAATACAGACAGACTGCCTTATAAAGCATATGTGATTTTGCAAAACTTAGATAGCAAAGGTAAAAGCACATGGGCAACAAATATTAGATTATGTCTGAGTCATTTTGGCTTTCATTATGTCTGGCTATATCAGGGTGTTGGATGTGTAAAGTCTTTTTTGTCTTGTTTCAAACAGAGAATCATTGACTGCCGTTGGCAAGACTGGAATAACCATATTCAAACTAGTGACAGGTTTGAGGCTTATCGCACATTTAAAACAACGTTTTTAGAAGAAATGTATCTTTCTGTAGCAGTTAATAGGCATGTTTTGAAGGCTCTTGTAAAATTTAGAATTGGCGTATCCAGCATTGCTGTACATTCTCATAGATACAGTACTATCATTGTGAATAATGTGTGTCGTTTATGTACGTCTTCTGTAGAAGATGAAGTTCACTTTGTACTGTGTTGCTCGGCTCTTCAAGATTTAAGACACGATTTTATTCCTCCAAAGTTTTTTAGACACCCATCGAAATTTAAACTTGCATTGCTGTTGGCATCAAGGAACGTGAACACTCTGTGTAATTTGGCAATATATTTGTATAAAGCCTTAAGACGACTAGATCACGCTAGCTCATGATTGTAATGATTGTGTACATATCTGACTTAGTGTGCGTAATATTTGTAACTTGTAGTATTGTTTGTTTTTGTAAACGCCCCCGTTCCATAACGGGCGTTGTCCTTTCTTGGAAATAAATAAATTCTAAAATTCTAATTCTCTCTGTCTGTCTGTCTGTCTGTCTGTCTGTCTGTCTCTCTCTCTCTTTCTCTCTCTCTCTCTCTCTCTCTCTCTGAGATATATATTTTAATTAACGGCTTTACGAACAAAGATTTAGACTTAGAGTATGTTTCATGTGCCTCACCAATTCCATCGAACACTGATGATGTATATTCTGCTGCTGTGAAAATAAAAATGAACGATCAGTTAGGCTACTATTAACATTTTATTTGTATATTATCCCAAAGACCCATTTGATGTGAACAGTGATTGGATAAACAGTATTGATACCAACCAGAACTGGATCATAACTGGAGACTTTAACTGCCATTGTTCACTCTGGGATAAACATGTAATCATGTTACTAACAAAACTTTTGTAGAGAATATTGTGAACTCTGGTTTGATATTACTGAATGAGGGTCGTCCTACAAGAATACCAGACTCTCTTAATCATCAATCTTATGCTATTGACTTAACCTCTATATCGCCAGATTTGGCAGAGGATTGTATCTGGGATTCAGAATGTGACTCTTTAGGAATCATCTTCCTATTATTATTTCTTTTAAGAAAGTACCACATTGTGAAGAAGAAGACGACGTTGTTCCAAAATGTTTTTATAATCGCGTTGACTGTGGTAGATATAAATTATTATTAGAAACTTGCGATAATAGTTTTATACATGACAATGACATAAATAACGTATATTGTGAATTTAGTAACCACATAATGGCACCAACAACAGAGTCAATATCAATTTAAAAAAAGAAGAAAAAATAACAAGCATAAAGGTAATATATGGTTGAATAATGAATGTGAAAATGCTGATAAACAGGAAAAACTACATATAAACATGGATAAAAAGTAAGTCTGAATTTGATTTTATAGAAATGAAACATGCTAAAATGAAATGTAATGAAATAATTGCAGTAGCAAAAAAGAACTACCGGACAACATTTTGTTCGAAAGAAATTTCAGATCATAGTGATACACTAAAAACTTGGGGAAAAAATCACAGATTAAAAATGGTTTAATTTACCTACATGTCCGGTAAAACTGCATAATAAGGAGTTTGCCTCTTCAACTGAAAAGGCAGACGCTTTTGCTGATTTTTTGCACATGCAAGTAATGTTGCTAGTTTATCTGCCAATGATTTAAAGTCTAGAGAAGCAGTTGAGAACAAAGAGCCAAATAATGACAAAAGTAAGGTAATAAATAGAGATATTACAATAAATGAGGTAAAAGAAGCCATTAAAAGTTTTAAGAATAAAAAATCTGCCGTTGGACCTGAAGGAAAATCATACACATTATTACAGCATAATCCAAATAAATGGATTCATTACTTACACTTAAATTTTTTTATGTTGGCACACTGAAATGAAGCCTAAAATGTGGAAAAAGTTCAATTATGGTTCCAATTTTTAAAAGCGGAAAATCGAGAACAGATATTGCAAATTACAGACCTATTGCTGTAATATCATGGACACATTTTTACTCAATAGGTTAGTATATTATTGCGGAAAAAATAATGTAATCCCCTTTAACCAAGCTGGATTTCAAAAAGGACCAAGTACTGTAGATCTTCTGGTAAAATTCTTTACAAATATAAAACAACAATTCGCCAGAAGAAAATGGGTTTTAGTTACTTTCTTTGATATCCAGAAAGCATACGACAGAGTATGGCATGCTCGCTTACTATTTAAGCTAAAAATTATTGGTCTTTCAGGTAACATATATAAACCACTTTTCTGTTAGAGAGGAGACTTGCAGTTAAAGTAAACAATTCATATTCTTCATATTTTCAAACAAATATGGATATTCCACAAGGGGCGATAATATCTCCGATACTTTTTAATATATTGATACATGACCTCCAGAAACACATTACCAAAAATTATAAACTTGTTCATTATCCCGATGATATTGCTCTCTGGATAAATGTGTAATAAAGCATGAAATAAAGCATGTATAGAAAGTGTATCAAGCACAATTAAATTCAATTGCTATTTATATGAAAACCAATGGTCTTGAAATTTTAAATGAGAAAACATATATGTTGTTATTTATTAATGGCCAAGGTCCAAAAGTATACCCAAAATTTAATATTGAAAATCAAGGGATCAAATATGTAACTGAAGTAAAATTTTTGGGGGTATACTTTACAAGTAAATTAAATTGGAAAAAACATATTGAATATCTTTTGCAAAACTGTTATAATCTTTTACAAATACTTAGTCGAAATTGTGGGGTCACGACACAAAAATATTAATACATAATAATATAGCATGTTTGTTACTGCGGTCAAAATTATTTTTCAGCTCCTAAAACATATTTGAAGCAGTTGCAAAGTCTTGAAAGCAGAGTCATCAAACTAGCGTTTGGAGGACCAATTCATACTAGAACATCGGAGGCCTATACGGCTGCAGGAATCCTATCTTTAGGTGAAGCGAGGAAGTTAGCATACGCAAAATATGTATTAAGAAGTCATACAGTTATCAAATATACGGTGGGTGAATTGTTCATTTTCTTTTCTTTCTTTTTTTTTTAAAAGAAAATAACAAAAAGAACACTTCACAGGGAGCTGATGCCTACCGAAAAATCGACAATGACATCCGAAAAGGCTTGCGCACAGCAAAGGATAACTGGATAGAAGAGCAATGCCAGGAAATAGAGAACAGTCTGAACAAGAACAACAGGAAGAAGACCTACCAGAATGTAAAGGGGCGGACCAGTGTTAAACAGCTCAAGGTCTCCACGATCCAATGAAAGTCTGGCATATGCCTTACAGAAGAACAAGAAGTCTTGGATAGATGGACAGAATACTGCTCTGACATTAACAACCACCCACCAAAGGGATACTCATCAGTTCTAGCATGTCCCCAGAACACAGAAGAGGAAGAAATTCTCTGAGAAGAAGTTGAGGCAGCAGTGCAATCATTGAAGAAGAGGAAGTCAGTGGGAGTGGACAACATACCTGCGGAATTGCTTCAAGCAGGAGAAGATTGACTGATGCGAATAGAGGCAGAGCTATTGCATGGCTTCAGGATGGGGTGGGGGTGAGAGAAGTTGGCAGTCGGCTGGGAGTGTCCCACTCCGTTGTCCAAAGGCTGCGGGAGCGCTTTAACAACACTGGAAGTGTCCAAGAACCAAAAAGGTCCGGACGCCCCCGCGTTATCACTGCAAGACAAGACCATTTCATCATCCTGTCAGCTCTGAGGATGAGGTCCGCTACAGCAACACCATCAGAAGACAGCTTCACGCAGCCAGCAATGTTAACGTCAGCGACCAGACAATTCGCAACCGTCTACACGAGGCAAACCTGCGATCAAGACGACCAGCAGTACGGCCTTTGCTCACCCCAGCTCACCGTGCAGCGCGTTTGGCCTGGGCTCGGCGTCATTTGGTGTGGACTAGGCAACATTGGTCAAGGGTGCTCTTTACAGACGAGTCTCGGTTCTCCTTGTCTTTCAACGACCGTCGAGTGAATGTTTGGAGGCGTCCACGGGAGCGTTTTGCTGATGCAACGGTGCGCGAGCATGACCGCTTTGGTGGTTTTTGGTGGTGGATCTGTCATGATGTGGGGTGGCTTCGCATTAAACTTCAGAACACCCCTGCTCCAAATTCAGGGCAACTTAAACGGTATTGGCTACAGGGATGACGTCCTACAACCTAGGGTTCTCCCAGCTCTGCGGGCCATTGCGGAAGGTGCCATACTACAGGACGATAATGCCAGACCCCACCGAGCGCGTATCGTCAATGACTTCCTGCAGCAACAGCACGTCATAAGGATGGATTGGCCGGCTCGATCACCCGATTTGAACCCCATAGAACATCTGTGGGATGTCTTGGGTCGACAGACACGGGCAAACCTCCCTCCAGGAGCTAACTTTGAAGTTCTGGCCCAAGTTCTCCAGCAAGAGTGGTTGGCCATCCCAGGAAACATCCTCCATAACCTGATACGGTCCATGAGACAACGATGCAAAGACTGCATTGATGCAAACGGTGGCCACACCCGATACTGACTCTATAGATTTTTGGTTTCTAAAGTTTTGATTTTGTAAATGAGGGGTATGTCCAGTTAAATTGAATTTACTCAAATTTTAAGCGACTGATGTCTCAAATCTTTTTTGTTATTGATGCAGAAATGATTGCAATAAAATATGATGAACTAATAAATTGAATTCGTGTTTCTGATTTAAAGAGAGACCCATATGTCCAAGTGGCCCTTGTATTATTTTGAGTAGTATATATGCATGTCCGTGTGTGTGATATGCATGTCCGTGTGTGTGTGTGTGAGCGAGAATAACAGAGCCAGACCAAATGGTCTGGTAAATATGTATGATGAGGGCTTTTTAGCCCAATTTTATTGTCCTTAACGCTCATGCAATAGGACGTTAAGCATCGTTTTTCGTTCGTTCGTGTGAGCGAGAGGGTGTGTGTGTATGTGAGAAGAGAGAGAAAGAGAGAGAGAGAGAGAGAGAGAGAGAGAGAGAGAGAGAGAGAGAGAGAGAGAGAGAGCAAATGGGCTATGTGCAGACAACATTGATGAAGATCGACATTGACAACTAGAATATTAACGTGTGCTGATATGGGTTGACATTCAGGTGAGAGACTTACAAATGACAGCGACGTTGGCAAAAGATAAGACAATGAACTCAAAATGTAATGCATAGAAGTGTTTTCCAATTGTCTTTTTTTTGCGGATACTGAAAGATGCAGAGGTGTTTTGGTAGATTCTGCATGGTTGGTGGTGGATTGCGATCAAGGTTGCGGTTTGTCGTGTGTATGTGGAATGTAGGTAGAAAAGTCGAGTTTGTCAATCTGCTGGTTTTACATATATTTTTTATAGTACATTCACATGTAAGATTTTAAATGTTTGACGTCAAGAATTTTGTAAACTTTAAGTAGGAGTTTAAGCTGGTGAAATTGTTACAATGTTAATGTTAAATCTTGTTAAATAACTAATTAATTATTATGATTATTATTTTAATTGTTGTTGTTGGTCTAAAATCACTATGTGTACAGACCTTAAATTAAATAAATAAAAACACAGGTTTACAATCAAATCACCTTAAAGAAACTGTCCAACAGGAGAAACAATCAATACTTTCGCCAAATCAACACATAAATCAAAGCCAACGTTATCCATAGAAGTTAAGGACTAAAAGCTGACAGGCAAATATCCACGTGTGCAGTTGCAATCAAATAATACATGACTCAGAGAAACAGCGTTATTACATGAACCATTCACATTGCTGCAATATTAAGTTTTTAAAGAAAGGATAATAATAAATCCACCTGTAGAGTCTACAGTTGCAAATAATAAATGACTCGGAGAAACAACGTTATTACATGAGCTATTCACATTGCTGCAATATTTAGTACTTATAGAAGGGATAACAATAATAATAGACGCAATCATTCCTATCCCAGTTCCCACTCTTTTCAGCCTCTCAGTCCCCATCACCAACTTCACTCCATCCGACCCTCCGCCACTCCTCTACTGCAAGAAAAGCGAAGCTCAGCGTACACTATCACTTCCTATCAATATTTATAGTACCAATATCCATTTCATTTTCATAATGGATGATAGTGTTCATGTTTTGCATTATTACTCCATTTCACATCATTCAAGTATTTACATAGCGTACTTTAAAAAAAAACACATTCTCGGTTTCACTCAACATACCTTTTCATTTGTCCAAATCCGCTAATCTTGTTTTCATCCAAATCCCCAATTTCCTCTCCTCCCTCCCCCCCACCCACCTCATGCATACACATTTCCCCTATGCTCTCTGGTAATGCTACTGTCGTTCGCCATCATCATCATCATCATCATCATCATCATCATCATCATCATCATCATCATCATCATCATATCACCACCACCATCTTCTTCTTCTTCTTCTTCTTCTTTTTCTTCTTCGTCCTCCTCCTCTTTTTCATCCATCCCATGCCCTCCTCAAAGTGAAGATTGTGTTTCATCTCCCTCTCCCTCATCCCATCACTCCCAATGTTCATCATGAAATAGCAATTCTCATTGTAATAGCCTTCCTCTCGATCGTTGTCTCCCTTCCCAACTACTGAAGCCCTGTAACAGATTCTCTTCAACCCATCAATGTTCAATATTGTGTCGCCCTCCCTCGGCGACTGGCAATACTACACCTCCTAGTGGTTCCCCATCGGTGTAACTGATTTCCCCCAATGCATCCCTCCTCTTCTTCCCCTCATTCCGTTCTCTAGCATCTCTCCACCCTAATCCCCAAGCCCCTCACCTCACTAATCACCCATCACCTACTTCACTTCCTTCTCAATTGGCACTCTTTATAATTCTTTCTCGTGCTTTAGTGTTCTTGCCGTTCTCCTCCTCCTCCTGCTCCTCTCCCTCCTCCTCCTTCTTCTTCTTCTTCTTCTTCTTCTCCTCCTTCTTCTCTAAGAGCACTTCAATTTCCCAATGTCTTCTGATGATGATTTTCAAATTTGTAACCTTTATTTTTTTTAATTTTAGAATACGTTAGAACACAATACAAAAGCACAGATGTACGGATGCATCTACTGTGATTGCTGTTGTTGTTGTTGTTGTTGTTGATGATGATGCTGATGATGGTGCTGAGGCTGCTGATGATGATGATGAGGACTATGATGACAATGATGCAAAAAGTAAGATCTAAACCCGACAATCCCCCATTCCCCACCTATCTCCCCCCCCTCCCCTCCCCTCCCATCTCCTCCCTCTCTACCTCTTCTTCTTTCTAGTCGTCCTTCTTTTTAGCCCTTCTTCGTTGCCGCCTATTTCTTTTTTTCTGTCTTGTTTAAATTATTTATTGTCTCCATGTTCCTTCTTTAAAACTGTTTTGCGTAATACAGCCACCTGAGCGCGCCTTTGTTAATCCCCCCAACGTACCATTCAAGAAAATTGCACAATAAAAATAGCATTAAAATACAATACAATTTAAAATTACCCCAACTTGCTGAATCCTCACGAATTCAATTTTCCCACGCATAATTATGGAGCAAAAACGAACAGAATTTTTTTTTTTAAGTCCATGAGGTGAATTCCTGGAGGCACGGAAGTTGATGACTGCGTTCTAGATCTATAAGAAGTTTGTGAAGGAAGAGTTACATGGGACAGGGATGAGGTTGTCGGGACGGAACTTTGCAGGATTGTTGTGGGACGTGACGGAGGAGGGTGAGACGGGGGAGAGGTTAGGGGAACCAGGTGCTTGTGTTTGTGAAGTCGAATCATTGCGATAGAATGGAGCAATGTTTTACGATGAGTGTGAATATGAAAGAAAGCGAAATATTGCGTATTCGTAAAGAATACAAATTTAAAACGTTATTCCGCACGTGCTATAAGTCCTTTTGCATAAGGGATTATAAGGATGTGCAATTGTATTGTATTGATGGAGAAAAGGGAGAGTATGGCAAGATGTTTTTGAATGTGTGTGGAGGTTGGAAGGGGTAGGATGGGGGAGGGGCCGTAGAGAGAAGAGAGAATTACAAGAGAGGGTTAGCAGCATTTAACGAGAAAACTTAACAAAAGTCCATCCTGACCTTTCAGCCTCATTCAAACGAACGCCTGTAGCGCACAGTCTTTTTTCTTCAGTTTATCCCTTCATTTTAATCTGTATCGGAATTAATTTCACCTTCTAGCACACTCGATTCAATGCTAGCGGACATCAAAGAACAATATCATCATGACAATTAACATGCACTAGACTGTGAGACGAAGGATGCATAGCGCCTTGAGCAGCTCTGAACTAGAAACGTGCTGTATAAGAACGATAACAGTAAAGGCATACAGAAAATAAATCAGTAATGACAACCTTTAGATTTAGACCAGCGTGTTGCTTATGAATTGCCATGCTTCCTTGTTCCCGTAGCCGTTAATAACAGAAACATTTTTAAGAAACAAAGAAAGGAAACAGAAAGGAATTAAGAAAGAAAAGAGAAAAAAAAGAAAACCCCAAAGAAACCCTCACACACACACACACACACACACACACACACACACACACACCCTCATACTTGCAATACATCAGAAATGGGTTCATTTAAGAATGTAGGAATCGAAAAGTCATTTTTTGATGGAAAAGGGTTAGGGCAAGGGTTAGTTGCAGCGCTGCAACTAGCCCTTACCCTAACCCTTCTCTAGAAAGTTGACCTATTACGTCCCTAATAGGCGACGAAATAGGTCGAATTTTGCTTCAAACTTTTTCAAAAATTCACTGTAATTTCTCCGTCCCGGATAGTGCACTCCTATGTACTTAAAACACTCTTATGCACTACAACTGCACTCCCTTGCACTAAAAGAGCACTCCCTCGCACTTAGAAAAAAGTGGGTTCCTGGAAAAAAGTGGGTTCCAAGCAAATAAACCCATTTGTTACTAGAAAAGACAAGGTCTGCTACCCATTTGTGCGTTTTTGTACGTTCCCACTCACACACACACACACACACACACACACACACACACACACACACACACCCACACACACATTGTTTTGTAGAAACGACTTTCTGATGACTGTTGTGAAAAAAACAGATTATTTTGACACACTTTCCATTTCTTTGACATTATTTTGACATTTTCCAATTTTTGAAGCTATCCCTTTCCTTAACCCTAACCCTAACCCTTAACCTAACCCTAAGCCTAACACAGCCCTAACCCTAACGGAACACTGTTTTGACGACAAAATAACGGGGTCCGTCAAAAGAAAGTACGTAGAGGTTCAAGTGTATGTCAGAATAAAGACGTTTCTACCTAGCCACACGCATACCCTCACACACACACACACACACACACACACACACAAACATGCGCTCGCGCGCGCGCTTAAAGCAAAAAGAACGAATGAATGAAATGAAATGAAAGAAAGAAAGAAACTGAAAGAATGTAGGAAACTTAAATGACTTTTTGTTTATAGCTTATATACTTTAACTTTCGCAAGATGAGACACTAATGACACTAACCAGAAATATAACCATAATCATGGTTATTAATGCAGGAGCTCTTAGAAAAAGTTCGCACATGATTCTAATCTACTGGCTTCGATCGTTATCCAACAAAGCACACACAGTATGGATTTTCAAAGACAATGATTAATTTTAAAAAACGGAGATGCATCAAGTAGAAAAGAAATTCCTGGTGTAATATAAATCTATCTAACTTTAAAAGTATTAATAACACAAATCTGCGCCATCTCCTAGACTGTGAGAATATTACTACTGTTACTAAAGTGGGGGTGCCGGTGCACATCGTCAAAGTTCCTAGTATCTTATTTGGGCTGGGAGCGACTGGGAGCATTCTGATTGGTCGACGCATTACAAAATTCGACGCATGCGCACTGTGCTATCGTAGTCTTAGTAAGGATTACGGTTAGAGTTAGGGTTAGGATTAGGGGTTAGGGTAATGGTTAGGGTTACTTCGCCTAAGAACATCGTGAAAAAGCCGGCCCGACTTGACCTGGCGCATGCGCAAAGGTGCACGGCTAAAGTAAGACCCCCGGAACTTTGACGACCGGGGTTTCCGTATAAACAGAATCCCCACTAGTGCTTTAAATTCCCACTGTCGCTTTCTTTCTCCTTTGTTCTTTCTCATTTCTACTCTGTTCTATCAATATACTATACTATCTTCTTCTTCGCTAGACCAGTCAACTCCTTTGTTTTTTTTGAAAACTCTTCCGGGACAAAACTCCTCATTTGTGTGTGAGGTCTTTTGGATCAGCTTGGGAATATTTGACGCTTTCTGCCAAATGGTCACTGGGGCTTCCTGTGATTGTATTATTTGGCAATGCAGGCATTTTATATGTATGTGTTTTGTTGATATTTTATAATGATGTTTGTATTCTATTTCGTTTTTGTAAACGGGGGTTCCATAAATTATAGTATAGCCTCAGTGTCCCCTGCGTGGGATGTCTTTATTGTAAAGTGACCGGCTGGTGGAGTGCCTTCAGTGTTACCACTAGGGTTGTTTCGGCAGATCTTTTATGCGGATCAAGTAAGTCCTCTTTCAGCGAAGTTGTGGTCGTGATTTTGTGGTCCTGATTCGGCTCTTTACAGTCCGCTGGACACTGTAAGCAATGAACAACTAACTTACTAACTAACTAAAGTTCTCTCAAGATTTAAAAAAAAACTACATAAGACGAAGAAACTGGCTGTGACAAAGAGATTAAAAGGAAGCCACTTGCACTTTTTGTCCATAAAAATGTAAGCGAACACGAATATTTTTGCTTGGAGCTTACTGCGAGGGACTAGCGTGCATTTTAAAATGAATTAAATTATTATTATTATTATTATTATTATTATTATTATTATTATTATTATTATTATTATTATTATTATTATTATTATTATTATTATTATTATTATTATTATTAATTTTTTTTAATTTTTTTCTTTATTATTATTATTATTATTATTATTATTATTATTATTATTATTATTATTATTATTATGAGTACTCATCTTGCGAAAAGGAGACGGTATTGCGAGTGAGGTATTCAAGGGATACGGGGGGAAAAAAACAAAAAACGTTCATATTGTTTGAAGTACGTTGTAACTATAGGCCTATATCTCCTCTACGACATTAAAGCAACGCGATAACCAGCCACAAATGCAATTACGCTCCTTTATTCGCAAGAGAGTAGACTAGTGATCCAACATCAAGGATGCAAGAAATAGCGGGGAAAAAAGTAATAAATATTCCGTTCTTGTACATGTATTGTTTTCTTTGATCTGTTTCAGAAATACAGTGTGAGATTCAGCTATTTTCTGAGACATCCACTAACTCTTTGCTGTGGAGGATCCATTCTACTTGGTAAATGCTTCTGGGTTTCGACCAGGCCACATGAGCACTAACGAAATTACATTACATTACATTATTATTGCTTTAGGTCCAGCGGACTCTTCCGAGCCAAATCAGGACCGGACAACCCCCGATCCGCATAAAAGATCTGCCGAAACAGCCCTAGTGGTAAAACCGAAAGCTCTCCACCAGCCAGTCACTTTACAATAAAGACATCCCACGCAGGGGACGGCTGAGGCTTCACCCCAACTTATCGAACCCCCGTTTACAAAAACAAAATAGAATACAAACATCATTATAAATTATCAACAAAACACATACATATAAAATGCCTACATTGCTAAATAATATGTAACATCATTGGAAGCCCTAGTGACCACCCGGCAGAAAGCGTCCAATATTCCCAAGCTGATCCAACAGACCTCATACACAAATAAGGAGTCTTGTCCCGGAAGAGTTTTCAAGAAGAAAGATAGGAGACTGGTCTAGCGAAGAAGACGATAGTATAGCAGATTGATAGAACAGAGCAGGAATGAGAAAGAGCAAATGAGAAAGACAGCGACAGTGGGAATTTAAAGCACTAAATTTCCAGAAAGTGAAACCCCCGGCACCCCAACGGGGGTCACTAACGAAATACAATGGATCGGCGATAGCAAAAAGAAAGTGGATTTGCGATAACATAGCGGTAGCAGTAGTAGCGTACAGCCCATTTATTATAGATAAGTCAGGTCAAAGCATGTTTATTCCACAAAAATTTAAATTCCCACTGTTGTTGTCTTTCTCTTTTGTTCTTTCTCATTTCTACTATGTTCTATCAATCTACTATACTATCTTCTTCTTCGCTTGACCAGTCACCTACCATTTTTCTTGAAAACTCTTCCGGGACAACACTCCTCATTGGTGTATGAGGTCTGGTGGATCAGCTTGGGAATATTGGACGCTTTCTGCCAAATGGTCACTGGGGCTTCCTATGATGTTATTATTTGGCAATGTAGGCATTTTAAATGTATGTGTTTTGTTGATATTGTATAATGATGTTTATATTCTCTTTTGTTTTTTTTGTAAACGGGGGTTCGATAAATTAGAGTATAGTCTCAGCGTCCCCTGCGTGGGATGTTTTTATTGTAAAGTGACCGGCTGGTAGATTGCCTTCAGTGTTACCACTAGGATTGTTTCGGCAGATCTTTTATGCGGATCTGGGGTAAGTCCTCTTTCACTTCTCTGGTCCTGATTTGGCTCGGAAGAGTCCGCTGGATCTAAAGCAATAACAATGTAATGTAATGTAATGTAATGTAATGTAATGTAATGTAATGTAATGTAATTCCACAAAAAGGAAAATTCTTGGGCCTCTGGTACGCATAGTTAAACAACGTTGTAAACACGCGCGCGCGCGCGCGTACACAAACACACACACACTCAAACACACCCACATACACACACACACACACACACACACACACACACACACACTGGTAAAAATAAAACAAATAAGTTTAATTCTTCCATGGGTAAGAACATAATAGGCATAATACTTCCATCCATCCATTATTTACAACACTATTATCTACACACACGCCTTCCGCACAACTGATCGCATTCATTATGGTTTCATCAGTCCTAAATATAGACGGCCTTTCACCAGGGGGGGGGGGGGGAAGAGAGAAAAGGGTTGGATCAGACTGCGTCTTAGGCGAAACGGATCGGCCGCTCAAACGGTTTATTCCCAAACCGCGTACCAACAGACCTATAATATCTTTATTTATATCGAAAAATCTGTCTAGACATTGATATAGGCCTATTTTATTAATTGCGGAACTTTCACCTATCATAGGCCTAAATCGGGCCAATTTAAAAGAGGATTACGCTTATATGTGCGTTCTTACGCGGTTTGAGAATAAAGACAGACAGCCAAAGACCTGATTTCACCCTTCCTATTTATATATAACAAATGGATGTGTGTTATCTACCGCTGCGCGATCGAGGGCCCCCTTATTTTTTTGCTATCGCGGATCCATTCTGCTTGGTTAATGTCTCTGTATTACGACCCGACTGAAACCACTCTTGCATAATACTACATTTTTTGAGTATTAAAGGTAGATTATAATTCTATTTGAGACACCCAAAAAATCCCACCAGCTAGCCTTCTATACCAAGTCTACGCATACGTGATCCTTAAAATACTATTTAAAGGACCCCAAGATAGCACATTTCAGCCTCACACATCCTTTTGGAAATTTATTGTTAGTATTGCCCCACGGGAAGTAATAACATTAGGCCAAACAAAAAGTAAAAGTAGTAGCAGTAATAGTAGTAGTAGTAGTGATAGTACTAGTAGTAGTAGTAGTAGTAGTAGTAGTAGTAGTAGTAGTAGTAGTAGTAGTAGTAGTAGTAGTTAATGCGATAGGCTTGACTGTTTATGTGCCTGGTAATAATGCATCAAAATTGATTCTAAAAACACCCACACACACATAGATACATACCATGGCTTCTGTCACGAGAGGCTAGTTTGGATCCAGCACTAAGGCTCCTCGCCTTAATAGTTTAGCCTGCTGTAGCCTTTGTAACTTAAAGTCGATGCCTAGCAGACGACAGCAGTTAAAGGTTTGGTCTAAGCATGCGTAGGCTAACTCTCGCTAAGGTAGGCAGTGACCTCATCCCGCTGACCTATACCCAGAACCCCCGCAAGAGGGTGCTAAGGGCTCCCAAGATTTCGCAGGCTCGGGCTGACCACAAGGCTAGGTAGAGCATTCTTTGTCTAACCCTCCCACGAGAAGGACGCACGCGTTGAAAGGCTCTCTCAAGAAGACTAAGCAGGTGACGGGTGAAATTCATTCATCGCAGTATAGCCATAGCCTGACATTGTCAAAAAGGTAAATGATCAATCTTTTGTTCCACCACGATTTATTGATAGGATTATTGGATTATGTTTGTGAAGTCTTGCCATGTTTTATAATTGTGAATGTTTGTAAAACTTTGCTTGATCACGTGGCTGACCCGCGACCGGTTTTCGAAACCATGAGGTAGCCCCTACTGTCCAACTGTTGTTTCTCCTATGTGTATTATTGCAGACCAGTGGCTGTACCAGAGAATGTGTATATTGTTAATTATTTCTCCATGTGTTTATTTTAGCCATGATATATGTATAGGAATTAGGTTGGAGATTCCAGGGGACCACGGACATAGAAGATTGTTCGTCGCTTATCTATATAAATGGAGTGATCTTGCCAACGGTGAGACGCTCTGCGCACCCTGTGTAAACATGGCGTTGCAGAAACTCGTCTTATGTTTTACAGACGAGCAGGCTTGGTCCGATGCAGGAGACAGATCACTGAGAGTCAACCCTGACATTCGGCCTGCACTTGAGCGTCGAGCACTGCGCTACGATAGCTCAGTAGTCAACAAACGAGACCAGGCGACAACAGCAACGCACCTCAACGATCAAGTGAAGTGCTCCAAAAAAAGATGCACACACACTGGTCTATAAGGATGGTGCGATAGATAGTCCACTCTCCTGAAAAGAACAATAGGCAAAAACGAGAACAAAGCCCAGTGATGGGACAGTAGAAAATATGGAGAAAAGTAGCAGAATAGATCCATCTAAGATCTACCCATTCTACGAACCACTCGAAAGGAACTTTGGACTGTAAGTTACTCCTAGCTGTATTGCATTTTGGGCATTTAAGTTAATATAGTGATTAGAGAATTAGATATAGAGTAGAGAAAATAAATGTTTGATATTTACTGTTAACAAGTGGCTGGACTACCTATGTTTCATAGCCGTGCGAGAGCTAATGCGTCAGTGAATCTTTTACACGTTTCTCCCTATCTCTATAACCCTATTCGCACACAGACCGGGCTAAACATATAAATGTATTAAGATTAGTCATAGGGTGATTAAACTAGCCGATTCCCGCAGACGAAAGACGAGTGGGTAATAGCATTCCATTGTGCAGAGCCCAGCAACAATAGACCCACCGTCACAGCTTCCAAAGTGTATATAGCAGGCGCAGTTGTTTGTTTACAAAACAAGGAAGGGAAGCCTCAATTACAAAGCTTAGCGGTTGAGTTGCGCAACGAATACCCAATATGTCATCTTGTAATGTGACAACAATGCAATTTCCCCAGCAATCTCATTGTCACATACACACAAAATAAACAAAAGTGGATGTCACCTATATTTGTGAAGCAAATTTAGCCCTAGAACCGTTTGTGGTATCTGTCAGTGAAAGTATTTTTACAGCCTTGATGGCCCACAACGGATGTCAAACTACAAAACGGGCTTTCCCGTTTGTGACGTAGAAAAAATGGTCAACATGGGTCCACTGTGTTGCTGTCTCTTGGTGTGGAATTTCATCCAGTCACATGATACGGTATTAGCAAGCCCTGACAGCTACTACAAAAGGCAGTGGATTAGTTTCTATCAAAACCACCAGGGATTTGTCAGGGTTGGTAACGTAGGAGTGGACATTCAGTTTTTTCCCCCCGTTGCGCTTTTAATCGCACTCGGCAATCTCCGGAAACGCGAAGTTGGCTTGGGGTAAACGCTTGCCCGAGTGCGGTTCTGAAGAAAAGGGATAAGCCTTAGAGTTTAGGTTATAGTTTGGGTATACTTTTGAACCCTCCCTAAAGGTATTTCTGAGGGGTTAGAACTCCTTTAAGCCGGAAATCCTTGTCAGGTCTTTGTAAGACCGATAGAAGGGAAGTCATCTATATTAGGATTACTTACCGAGTCCTAAGTCTGGAGAGTCCTCGTAAAGCAGGAGTGGACTCGATTTCTGCACGCATGCCTGACGGATAAGGGTCTGTGTTTATAAGGAGATGGAGGATTCAGCTGTATCCGTGCAGATACACTGTCTTGCTTGGTTCTTTCCATTTTTGTTAATATCAGGGTCACAAAACGTTATTTTTCCTGAACATTGGACAGACCCCCAGACGGAATCCCAACAGACCCCCACTCGTACGTAATGCTAAACAAGATGGCAAGATATTTAAATGTATTTCCAGACACTCGCACAAATAATCGAAATCTTGACAGTTTCAAAAGCGTTGATTTTCTTGACGGTGTTGTCCTTTATCCTAACGAAGAAAACTGAAAAATAGAATGATAAGCCACTATGAGAACTATCTGCAAGCATTTTTTAAAAAATCAACAAAATCAAAATCGACTTGGCCAGTTTTTAGAAACAGTGCAAAACGCGTTTAGAAAATGGTAAAGCTCGTTGTCCTTGACCTTTGAGAATGTACAAATACGAATAATTTAACGTGCTTATCAGTAGATAAAGCAGCACAAAGTAAAACCCATTAATTTCGGTCAAGTTATCCTTGAAATAAGGCAAAAGTGCGTTTAAAAAAAAAAAACTTAAATTGGGAGCGACGAACCGATCGACTGATTGACAAAGGGACTGCTTCTGAAGGATGGCCCACGATTTGAAGTACCTGCATACCAACATTAAACAAAATCGCTTCAGCCGTTGTTTGACTTATTGACTTTAGTGACATTAACCTTATCGGTAGAGCAAATATGATGACATGGGAGGCAGGCCATTAATTAATTATGACGTGTGGTCAAAATCCGCTCCGTGGTTCTTGAGATATTTCGTCCAACGGATCAACAGACTGACCGATCGACCGACAGACCAACCGACATTTGGCTCGTTCGGATTCCCCCTTTCCCGCTCTTCCTCCCCCCCCCCTCTCTCTCTCTCTCTCTCTCTCTCCCACCCGATTGTTTCAAGTTATTTCCAGAAAATACCAACAATGCCAACAACAATAAAATTTAAGTCAGTAAAGCCAAGTGGTCTTTGGTAGACGAAAAAGCAAGAGTCGATATCAGCAGCAGGATTTATGATTCAGCTATATAACTGTAAAAGTCTAAATAATGGTCTTTGGTAGACGAAAAAGCAAGAGTCAATATCAGTAGCAGGATTTATGATTCAGCTATATAACTGTACAAGTCTGGAGAATCCTCTTACGCGCGTAAAGATGGATCGGACGTAATATTTGCACGCATGCCTAATTCAAAAGGGTTTTGTGTTGTGGGATATCAGCCCTAAAAGAAGAGGTTATAAATAGTACTTGCATTGCAGGCTTTAAATTTCACGTTTCTATGCAGTTACTGAGCTCATTGAAGATATTCATGCCGATATAAGCAGTTGGATACGGAGGCCGTTGTTAGAACTACGGAGGCCGTTGTTAGAAGCTGCGGCGGCGACTGTCATTCCCGCCCCTCAAAGCCATAATCGGATAAAAGACTAAGTTCATGATAATGATAATGATTATGGCGGTGTTGGTGTTGATGATGATGATGATGATGATGATGATGATGATGATGATGATGATGATGATGATGAGCAAAGACAGGAATACTAATCTCACGTAGGCAGATATATCTGCAGTGTCCCATAGCCATTAACAGTCTAGGCAGCAGTAATGCGTAACTACGAGATAGCAGTTATATAATTTCAGTAGTAGTCTTGTCCAAGTCTCACCCCTTGGGGTCATGAGCAATCTTGCCACTGTAGATTGTTCTAACCTATAAAGGGAACAGTGAAAGCCCCAGTTGAAAACCTGTCTTGCCTTTGTAGGCATGACAGATTCACTGCGGCAACAGTACCCCCGTTGGAGTGCCGGGGGTTTCAGTATAAATAGTATCCCCACTTTATGGAAATTTAGTGCTTTAAATTCCCACTGTTGCTATCTTCCTCATATACTCTTTCCCATTCCTGCTCTGTCCTATCACTCTGCTATACTATCTTCTTCTTCGCTAGATCAATGACCTACCTTTTTTCTTGAAAACTCTTCCTGGACAAGACTCCTTGTTTGTGTATGAGGTCTGTTGGATCAGCTTGGGAGTGTTGGACGCTTTCTGCTGGGTGGTCACTAGGGCTTCCTATGATGTTAGTATTTAGCAATATAGGCATTTTATATGTATATGTTTCGTTGATGATTTGTAATGATGGTTGTATTCTATTTTGTTTTTGTAACCGGGGGTTCGCGTAGTTGAGGTAAACCCTCAGCTGTCCCCCGCGTGGGATGTCTTTATTGTAAAGTGGCTGGCCGGTGGAGGGCGTTCAATTTTCCCACTAGGGTTGTTTCAGCAGATCTTTTATGCGGATCGGGGGTTGTCCGGTCCTGATTTGGCTCGGAGGAGTCCGCTGGACCTAAAGCAACAATAAATCAATCAATCAATCAAAGTCCAAGTCTCCTTGATGATTACATAAGGAAATATAAAGTACAAATTGACTGACGGCGAGTTAGCTGCATTAACTGTACTGGCCCACGATTTTTTGAGTTTGTATCACAGATAAAGGCTTGGATAAAATTGTCTATCTTCGAGTTAGGACCTATATAACAGCACCAGTTGCATACTGGCCCAGTACGTATAATCTAGGCATATTTCCAATCCAATCCAATCCGATGTACAAACTCGTATAGTGCACAAGATAGGTTATAAGTACCTAACTTCGAGTTAGCAGGCAGGTACAGTGCTCCAGCATCTGTATGCTGGTCCATTGAGGATATCTGCGATTCAAATCCCTTGATCGTCGTAGATCTGCGCGTAGCCTGTACAGAACTCCCGCCGTGGCCGACTTGTATGGGCAGTAGTCACGTATTGTGGAAAGGCTTTTATGGCGTCTAGAGAATAAAGTGCTGGTTGCTTCTGACTTTACTTTATGTTCCGTCTCCCTTGTGTGATGCTATTTTGTGCTAAGAGCTTCCTTTCTCCCTCCCAAGCTGTATGAATCTCTGTCGAGAACAGTTTTTATGTCATGCTATAGGCTGTTCTCTTTGTTTTTGTTACTTACGGTGCGGCTGGATTTGCGGTGCTTTTTGTGACTAGTAGCCAGGACATTAATTTGCCAACAAAAACTGCTTATACTTCCTTGGTATCTGAAGAAATCTATTCAGAAAAGTTCTGAATAAGAACTTTCAGAATGGGAATTATTATTCTGAATAGTTACAAGTAGCTGTAATAGAAAAAAGCGTTAAAGCTTTATTTTGTGCTCATATTTGCCATTCCTTTTTAAACTTTCCATTTCTTTGGTGGCCAAAGAACGCAATGAACGAGTTTCATTAAGCTTGCAAATTCAAAGTTTTCGTGAATTCTTAATGTAAAACCCACGCTGTCTACTAGCAACAGGATCAGGCTAAAGTCGCATTTTATGAACTTTGTTCGCTGTCCCAAATTATCTTCTTGGTTTATTTTAGCTTTACTTTTTAGGCTCCCAACTTATTAACTACGGCGTTCTTTGACAATCTTTAAAACCTTGTGTACATTAAAGTTGATAAGTAGTGTTGCTTTCCTTCTCTGTTCTCGACACTTAAGAAAAATACGCACAAGTAATTACTTTTTTTCAACAGCCTTATAAGTTCTCATGCAGTTACTTATTTCGTTTCAAGACTGTTTTCTAGTTGTATAGAGTTTTCAGTACATTAAATTATTGCTGTTATGGCAAAGTCATGCACTTTGCACTAAATTACCAAATACAATTTCTGTTTAACAGCGTAGATTTCCCTTAAATGTCTCCTTTAAATTCTCTTTTGGATCTTTCATCGTACCAAGCCTGTACGTTGCAAGTATCCCTCAGCACACAGTGTATTGTGGCGAAATTACATTACATTACATTATTATTGCTTTAGGTCCAGCGGACTCTTCCGAGCCAAATCAGAACCGGACAACCCCCGATCCGCATAAAAGATCTGCTGAAACAACCCTAGTGGTAAAAGCGAAAGCTCTCCACCAGCCAGTCACTTTACAATAAAGACATCCCACGCAGGGGACGGCTGAGGCTTCACCCCAACTTATCGAACCCCCGTTTACAAAAACAAAATAGAATACAAACATCATTATAAAATATCAACAAAACACATACATATAAAATGCCTACATTGCTAAATAATAACATCATAGGAAGCCCTAGTGACCACCTGGCAGAAAGCGTCCAATATTCCCAAGCTGATCCAACAGACCTCATACACAAACAAGGAGTCTTGTCCCGGAAGAGTTTTCAAGAAAAAAGGTAGGAGACTGGTCTAGCGAAGAAGACGATAGTATAGCAGATTGATAGAACAGAGCAGGAATGAGAAAGAGCAAATGAGAAAGACAGCGACAGTGGGAATTTAAAGCACTAAATTTCCAGAAAGTGGGGATACTATTTATACTGAAACCCCCGGCACCCCAACGGGGGTATTGTGGCGAAAACAGTTCTCAACAATACGTGTATTATGCCATGCACTTTGTAATTTAAACAGCAGTGCGAGAAGTACTCGTTTATTACATTTATTCGATTAAAATGCTCCTTCGAATTCTCTGTTGTCTTAACTGCTTGTATGGCTGTACATGAACATAGTCTAATGTTGTTCAATGGTAGCATTTTAAACGTGTCTTTCATAATTGACACTATTTTTGTGACACAGATAGTATGTAGTGCTACGTGTGGTTTTGAGGTTTTTCTTCTTTCTTATATTCGGCGTTTCTACGTCTGGGCCTCTGCGTTCGAACGTCTTAGGAGCTGCGGCCACGTAGACTACCACCTGCGAGGAGTGCTCGGAGCAGTGCGTCTGACGTCGTCGTCGTCTTCAGGACTGTGGTCAGGGCTAGTATTTTTGGGAAGTGTACTCGGGATGCTCTTGCAGATCATGAAGGCACAGTCAGCATAGGGGGTAGAGCAATCTCCAATCTTCGTTTTGCGGATGACATTGATGGATTGGCTGGAGAGGAACAAGAACTTGAACAGCTGGTACAGAGGCTTGACACCATCTCCAGAGCTTATGGAATGGAAATAAGTGCAGAGAAGACCGAAATGATGACCAACAACACCAATGGCATCAACACGGACATCAAAGTCCAAGGCCAGTCCCTCAACACAGTGCATAGCTTCAAATATTTAGGAGCCATTGTATCAGACAATGGGTCCCGACAGGAAGTCCTCTCCAGGATCGCACAAACAACTGCTGCCCTAACAAGGTTGAAGCCCATTTGGAAAGACAGGACCATCAGTCTACATTCCAAAGTAAGACTGCTGCGCTCCCTTGTCATCTCCATCTTCTTATATGCTTGCGAAGCATGGACCCTCACAGCAGATCTCCAACGAAGAATACAAAGCATGGAGATGAGGTGCTACAGAAGACTTCTGGGCATTTCCTATACCCAACACATCACCAACGACGAAGTCCGACAGACCATCACACAAGCCATTGGACAACACGATGACCTGCTCACAGTGGTGAAGAAACAGAAACTCCGATGGTATGGCCACGTCACCAGATCATCAGGCCTTGCAAAGACTATTCTGCAAGGCACAGTGCAAGGAGGTAGAAGAAGAGGGAGACCAAAAAAGAGGTGGGAGGACAACATTCGAGAATGGACTGGTTTGACACTGAGCGAAGCCATCAAGGCTGCTGAGGACAGAGAAAGATGGAATATGCTGGTTAAACGATCATCTGTGGTGCCCCTACGATCTCAGGGTTACGGGACAGGATAGGATATTATAGGATAGTACTCGGGAATACTTCTTGAACTCGCGATATAAGTAATTTTTTTGTGTTCGTGTCTGTCACTGTTCAGTTCGGTTCTCCTGATTACCTTTTCGAACCGACGTAATCGAACTATCGGACATTGCGGATCGTAAGTGCGTGTATATGCGCCTGTTTTCCATTTTCTTATCGTACAATAATTTTTCTTGATTAAACTTTGTAAATTTACCCAAAACCTCGAATGTGTGTTTTCCTCCACTCCTCTGCACTGTATTCCAGGCTGAAAGAATGACCAACTCACGCAGGTGAGCTAAATCTTGTTGTGACAAAATATTATAACATAAGTTAAAAAACATTAACAATTATTTAAATGTGTGATTGACAAAAGCTTTCATCAATTCTCCAGTCGCTCGTTTTATTTAACTGACATTGTTACCTATGTTTTAACGTTGTTATAAATTATATGCGTGAGAGAGAGAGAGGGAGAGAGAGAGAGAGAGAGAGAGAGAGAGAGAGAGAGAGAGAGCGTGCGTATGTTTGTGTACATGTGTGCCTGTTCAAATGTATGTGTATGGTCTTTAACGTCTTGGTGAAAAAAGACCTTAATAAAACAACCAACCAACTATCCCCTACATTCTCGTAGGTTAAATTCTCTTTTGTCGGGCGTCGTTGCGAGCCTGTATTCAAAGCTTTTTTTGGTTGTTTGTTTTGTGTTTGTACAAAATTCGGGCGCCAGCCATTTGTCTACCATGCACAAGTGAAACATCACGCAGAAGTCTTAGGAGTTTATGTTTATTCGCCCCCATCTAAATTTTAAGTGAAATTGTGTATATTTATATTTTTTGCAGTGGTGGCGGGTGAGGGGAAGGGGTAATATAAAAATGTAAAGTTATTGTTTTCTTGTATATGATGCTATGTATGTATATATGTATATATGTATATGATGATATGTTCAAGGCAGTATTATTTTGCTGCATTATTACTGCTTTTGCAAAACTCTTTTTTCCTTTCAAACCACACGCGTTGTCTCACGGTTGAAACAATACGGAAAAATAGTTTAATTAAAATGCTTCTCCTTAAATCTTTATTTTTGCTTCCTGTATTGGTTGTGAACTTGTTTTTATGCAATTTCAGTACGTTTACGACAGTAAGCAGGATGAAGTGCAGGCCAAGAGCGACTGCATCATCAACTGACCTGTTCGCTTGGTAGGCAAACTGGAGTGGGTCAAGCATATACGGACCTTATTCCTAAATCAGACTCAAAGCACGACGATCTGTAACCAACATAAACGCTCACATGTTACAAACACTCCTACATACACAACAAACACACATTCATCACTCAAACATGTGGTGTAAAGGAACGTCGCTATTAGAAGACGGAAAAGAAATCGAATTTGTATTTGTAAAATTCCAGATTGACTGTATCCAATACCATTATTAAAATGGAGGGAGGAAACCGGAGTACCCTAAGAAAACCCTCGGTGACCTGAATAGTCTCGTACCTAAGTCAAATAAGTTCGCCCCTTGCGGGATTCGAACCCGCGACCTTCGGCATAAAAGACCGGCGACTAACCCACTGCGCCACGAGGCCACCAACTTGTGATTGTGCGTGTCTTAAGATTTACGTTTTGTACTCCGGTGTGACATCGTCACAGTTCCTAGTATCTTAGCTGGGCTGGGAGCGAATGGGAGCATTCTGATTGGTCGACGCGTTACAAAATTCGACGCATGCGCACAGTGCTATCATAGTCTTTGTAAGGGTTAGGGTTAGGGTTTGGGTTAGAGTCAAGAGTTTAGGGCTAGGGTTAGGGTTTGGGTTAGGGTTAGGGTTATGACGCCTAAGAACTTCGTGAAAAAGCCGGCCCGACATGACCTGGCGCATGCGCAAATGCGCTCGGATAAACTAGGAAACCCGGAACTTAAAGGATGTGACACCGGACTGTGGCTGTAGATATTGAAATTCTGCTTCATTCTTTAATAACACTAGCCTCATCCCTCGAGAGTTACCCCATCTCTCGCTTTCCCCCTCTTCCCATCCCGCTTTATCTATTTCGTCACCCTATCCATCCCCCCCCCCCACTCCCTTGGAAGATAAAGTTTCAGCCCAAAGTAGATTTGTAATGCCTTTTCTTTGCCGTCCTAAAGTTTACGTTCAAATTTCCTTTGTCTTGTGTTACGATTGATTGTAAGCTTACTCCAGTGAAGTATTCACGTCCTTCTTGGTGGTAATGAAATTGTGCTGTAACGTTGTACAATTCTATGCTGCCGTTATACATTTATTTTCTATGTCAAGTTTAAACCTTTAAAAGGATCCACGTTGACCGCGACCCCCTCGACAGATCCTTCTAACATTCATAGTGTTACCCCCACTGAAAAACAACAAGCTTACAACAACAACAAAATAACTTTCGAGAGTTCTTTTTCTTCAGTTTTGTGCCTATAAAATAGCGACGGTTAGCCAAAATTCTTGAGCTAAAAATAGCATCTATACAAAAGTCGGTAAAATACGAAACCTGTTAAAAAAAATTGCTCATAAGGTTTTTCTTTCTAGGTTGAAAAAAAAAATCTACCCTACCTTCCGACTCCAAAGAGGCACTCTTCGAACCGTGTGGTTCACTTAGAACTAGGGTCAAAGGTCATACGGCTATGGCGTTGATGTATCGTTAAAACAGGGGAAATCACTCCCTGTCAGAACCGAAATGGAAAATCCAAACTTTAGCGGTGGATTTGAGCAACGAAAGACCACTTTATTATTGTTTAATGTAATAACAATGCGAATGTTTGGATAAACCCGTTTTCGCCAAATGTAAACAAAGTAGCCTTTTAATATAAACATCCTGAAATCTTCCCACAAACATAAGATTTGTATTGCAATTTCTTGCCGTTCTAAATTCACATTTTCAGTTTCGTTTATCTTATGTTTTATGCTTAGAATCTAGGGAAGTATCCTGTGCTGCAATCCTAAATTTAGTTTCCATTCTTTTTTTTTTACCCTACAATAACGAAACATCTTCACAAACAAAATAGATTTTCAATTCATTTTTTTGCCGTCCTAAATTTCCCTTTTAATTTTTTTTAAACTCCAAAGCAAGTGTGTGTGTGCGTGTGTGGGTGTGGGTGTGTGTGGGTGTATGTGTGTGTGTGTGTGTGTGTGTTGCTTTTAAAATATATTTTTCAATTAGCATAGATTTTAATCCACCTCTCATCCTCCTCTTCCTCCTATTCCTCCTACTTCTCCTCCTCATCATCATCTCCATCACCACCACCATCATCTGCTTGTTCTTCTTGTTATTTTGTTGTTGTTGTTGTTGTTCTTCTTCTTCTTCTTCTTCTTCTTCTTCTTCTTCTTCTTCTTCTTCTTCTTCTTCTTCTTCTTCTTCCTATCCTATTCTATCCTATCCCGTAACTTGAAAGTCGTTGGGGCATCACAGATGATCGTTTAACCAGCGTACTTCATCTTTTTGTCCTCAGCAGGCCTCAGTGTCAAGCCAGTCCATTCTCGAATGTTGTCCTCCCACCTCTTTTTCCGTCCACCCTCTTCTTCTGTCTCCTTGCACCGTGCCTTGCAGAAAGGTCTTTGCAAGGCCTGATGCTCTAGTGACGTGGCCATACCATCGGAGTTTTTGTTTCGTCACCTTTGTGAGTACGTCATCGTGTTGTCCAGTGGCTTGTGTGATGGTCTGTCGGACTTCTTCGTTGGTGTAGGAAGTGCCCAGAATTTTTCTGTAGCACCTCATCTTTATGCTTTGTATTCTTCGTTGTAGGTATATTGTTAGGGTCCATGTTTCGCAAGCGTAGAGGAAGATGGAGGAGACAAGGGAGCGAGGCAGCCTTACCTTGGACTGATGGTCCTGTCTTTATTATTATTATTATTATTATTATTATTATTATTATTATTATTATTATTATTATTATTATTATTATTATGGCTATTGACGCCTAATCTAAACAAAGCCCTAGGCGTTTACAAAGTCAAAAATGTACAACTAATCAAAAAGAAAACATACAAAACAAGAAAAGAAGATAACTTTTTCACTGATAACAACCATCTGCAAAACACGCACACACAAACACACACACACGCACGCACGTACACATAATCATTTCTATAAGAAAGAAAACTAAAACTTAATTAAATTAGTCACTGCGAGAAGCTTAAGCACACCAAACATATTCAAAAACAATCAAGATTAAAGACTATGATGGAAATAAATAAGTTTTGGGATGTTTTTTGCAGGTTGGCAGGGAGGGTGAATGACGGATGAAGTGGGGGAGCTGGTTCCAAGTAATAGGGGCTTGATAAGAGAAAGACCTTTGGCCAAAAGTTTTTGTCCTGACAGTGGGGATCGTAAAGATACGGGAGTCTGCAGAAGAGCGAAGCTGACGGGATGGGGTGTAGAGATGGAGTAGGTCAGATATATATTGTGGGCCAGAAGCATCAAGGGACTTATAGCAGAGTGTGGCAGTCTTGTGAGAAATTCTCTGTTGAACAGGAAGCCAGTGCAGAGAGTGTAGGAGAGGGGAGATGTGGTCAAATTTAGAAGAGCGAAAGACAAGCCTAGCAGCATGGTTCTGGACCCTTTGGAGCTTAGAAATAAGATAGCTAGGACAGCCTGAAAGAATAGCATTGCAGTAATCTAAACGAGACAGTACGAAGGCACAGAGAAGAGTCTTAGTTGAATCTTCAGTAAGTAAATGACGGATGGATGAGATTCTACGAATTTCGTAGAAAAAGGTTTTACAAATATTAGCTACATGCGTCTGAAAAGAGAGGGTTTGATCAATGGTGACACCGAGATTGCGGACAGAGGTTGATAGAGAAATGTCGGTGTCGCAGAGTGAAAGAGAACAAGGTAAGGAAGAAGATGACAAGATTTTTTGAGGAGCAATGATGATAAGTTCAGTTTTATCCTCGTTACGTTTGAGCTTGTTCTGCGTCATCCAAACCTTAAGCTCAGAGACGCAGGCCTGAGTGGAAGAAATAAGAACAGGAAGATTGGTGAGGGGTCCAGAAGCATACAGCTGGTTGTCATCCGAGAAACTGTGATGGGAGAGAGAATGACGTTGTACAATAGAAGCAATTGGTTGAGTATAGAGAGCGAAAAGGATCGGCCACAGGACGGAGCCTTGGGGCACACCAAAACGTAGTGGAGATGGATCGGAAGACAGGCCACAGACCGAAACGGAGCAAGAGCGATCAAAGAGATAGGAGTGAAACCATGAGAGGGCAGAGTCAGAGATACCAAAAGAAATTTTAAGTCTGTTCAAAAGAATTTCGTGATCGATGGTATCAAAGGCGGCCGAAAGATCCAAAAGAGAAAGAAGAGAAATGTCATTATTGTCCAGAGTAAGGAGAAGGTCATTAATGATTTTGAGTAGAGCCGTCTCAGTGCTGTGACCAGACTTATAGACAGACTGAAAAATGTAAGTAAGGTTGTTGGCTGAGAGGTGGTCAAAAAGCTGAGAGAGCACAACTTTTTCAATTAATTTAGAAAAGAAGGAGAGATTGGAAACAGGTCTGTAGTTTTTTAGCAGTTCAGGATCAAGAGTTTGTTTTTTTTTAACAGGGGACGGACTATGGCAGACTTGCAAACAGAAGGAAAAGAACCAGAGAGAAGAGAGTTGTTGATGACAGACGAGAGGTAAGGAAGAAGAAGGGTGTCGAGACAGTGGACAAAGAAGGATGATGGAAGGGGATCGAGTTCACAGGTTTTAATAGGGGATTTTCCAATGATTTCCTTGAGATCAGCAGCAGAGATAGGTTGAAACTGTCTTTCCAAATGGGCGTCAACCCTGTCATTGTCTGATACAATGGCTCTTAAATATTTGAAGCTGTGCATTGTGTTGAGTGATTGGCCTTGGCCTTTGATGTCGGTGTTGATGCCATTGGTGTTATTGGTCATCAGTTTGGTCTCCTCTGCACTTATTTTCATCCCAAAGGGTCTGGAGGTGATGTCAAGCTTATGTACCAGCTGTTCAAGTTCTTATTGCTCTCCATCCAATCCATCAATGTCATCCGCTAAACGGAGGTTGGAGATTGCTCTACCCCCCTATGCTAAACGTGCCTTCGTGATCTACAAGGGCATCTGACATGATGTGCTCTAGGAAGATGTTGCAGTGTGTTGGAGAGAGTGGGCACCCTTGACGCACGCCGATTGTTGTTCTGAATCTTAAAAAAAATATTTCTTCTTCTTCTTCTTCTTCTTCTTCTTCTTCTTCTTCTTCTTCTTCTTCTTCTTCTTCTTCTTCTTCTAACACCCGGTACACATTGGTCGAAGGCTGCCAGAAGCATGCTTTAGTAGTCGCCTCAACAGGCCATAAAGCATGCTCTCATGCTTCAGAGCACTGCTTCCTATACGCTTCAGTGACGTGAAAAGCGCAATTTCACTGTAAATATATACAGAATGTTGCTCTACAATATTCCGCTCTGTATGAAACCAAGTGAGGACACTATCCGGCGTCAACAAACGGTTCAAAAACATTCTCAAACGGTTCGTAAAAGACAGGTGATCTAGAATCAAATACAGTTTGACCTAATTCGTCCCATAGAGGAGACAAAACTTACATTTTCTATTTTAATGAGTTCATTGGTCAATGCTCCTAGGGCTTGAAGCGTATAGGAAGCAGTGTTCTGAAGCATGAGAGCATGCTTTATGGCCTGTTGAGGCGACTACTACAGCATTCTTCTAGTAGCCTTCGACCAATGTGTATCGGGTGTCTTCTTCTTCTTCTTCTTCTTCTTCTTCTTCTGTAAATTAATACTGAAGAAATTTAACATCAAATGAGTTAATGACTGATTCTCTTCGAGAGGACTAGGCTACGTCGCGACTCTATTTTAAATAATGTTACATTGATAAGACGCTTTACGTTAAACTACTTTTACCAACAATTTGGGTGCCGCGTACTACGAGAAAAAACAAACAATCCTTTCTACCACCGAAAGAATTTGTACTTGATTCCCTATCGGTCGAGTTCTGTTTTACATAATGCTATTTTGCTGCCGCCTCCTCGTGTGACAGAAGTACAGAGCAGGCCAAACGTAATTTTGGTGGGTCCCTTTGATATTAACTCATGGTTTATTTTTAGAACATAGAGCACCGCAGGGAATTAAATTACACGGGAAAAACAACACAATAATAAATACATAAATAAATAAATTAAAAAAATAAAGCATTAAATAATTCGATTAATTAAATAATTTTCTTGCCACTTAGATAAATGAATAAAATAATTGATTATTTGTCTTGAAACTTCGATTATAAGAAGACGCGAGAGCAAACAGCACCAGTAACGATGACGATGAAAAGAAAAATGACAAACGAAGAAGAAGAAGCTATATTGAAATATAAACAACACACCAAACAGCTAGAAATTTTAATTAACGAATAATTTCCCTTCAGAATAACAACGGGCTGCACGGGTTGTTGCAGAAGAAGAAGAAGAAGAAGAAGAAGAAGAAGAAGAAGAAGAAGAAGAAGAAGAAGAAGAAGAAGAAGAAGAAGAAGAAGAAGAAGAAGAAGAAGAAGAAGAAGAAGAAGAAGAAGAAGAAGAAGAAGAAGAAGAAGAAGATTCAATAGTTTATTACAAGAAGAAAATGATTTTAGCAGAAGAAGAAGAAGTAGAAGAAGAAGAAGAAGAAGAAGAAGAAGAAGAAGAAGAAGAAGAAGAAGAAGAAGAAGAAGAAGAAGAAGAAGAAGAAGAAGAAGAAGAAGAAGAAGAAGAAGAAGGAGAAGGAGAAGAAGAAGAAGAAGAAGAAGAAGAAGAAGAAGAAGAAGAAGAAGAAATAATAATAATTCAATCGGCCAAATTCCAGACAATTGTTGAACTCCTCACAATTCTTGCGCATGCGCGGCGATAAAAAAAAATTACTCAATTTAATTCAGTATTTTGCTGTTCAGGGAAATATGATTGTAGTCCATACACTCTTTCTCACGCATGGTCATAGAAACATAAAAGTAGATATAACAATTTAAAGTTGAACCACAACCATAATCTTTTTTTTTTAAATGACTCGGGCAATTAAAACTCATTTACAAACACACGAACAATCCTTAACACTTTGCTCAGCATCCCGTAGTTAGTGTTTTGGCAGACAATAGGAACGTGAGTAGCATGGAAACAATTAAAAGGTTGAACTTCCAAGCAACCGGCCAATACACAGACAACCATTTTTTGTAAAACTTTCTTCTCCTAGAAGTTGCTTCATAACTTTGGGGAAGCGTTTTACTTTTGAAACATCTGATTCTTGAACTCATTTTTTTTATTTGTCCTATCAGTCTTTCGGGGACATTACAATATGATGATGACTAAAATTGTAGAGTGCGAATAGGAAAATATAACTGAAATCAATGTTTTTGCCCATTCCACGTGGTTTAGGGTATAATCCGAAACTGAGCAAAAGTGTTGTGCTTATGCATTGCATCAATAATTTATTGAAAAGTACGTGCATTGACAACTTATGTCATTACTATTTGTTTTCATGTGTAAATGTTCACTTTGTTTTGTGAATGGGCCCATTATATTTTATTTTATTATGCGTATAATATGTTCTATGTCGCATGCAGTTGTCGCTGCTATCGTGTGCATATGTTTATTCTTCGTTTAGTTGTGAGCCTGTCCGTTATATATATAATTTTTGTTTTAAATTTGGACAATAATGTATTGTATTGTTGTTGTTCTTCTTCTGCGTCTTGACCTTATTGTTGTTGTTTTTCTTTTTGACCTTAATGTTGTTTTTCTTCTTCTTCGTCTTAATCTTATTATTGTTGCTCTTCTTTGTCTTGACCTTATTGTTGTTCTTCTTCGTCTTGACCTTATTGTTGTTGTTCTTCTTCGTCTTGACTTTAATGTTGTTGTTTTTCTTCTTCTTCGTCTTAATCATATTATTGTTGCTCTTTTTCGTCTTGACCTTGTTGTTATTGCTAATTTCTTCGGCGATGATTCTTTCACTCGAATTTAAAAAAACTTTAAATAAAATAAAATAATAACGCGCTCGCGCGCGCTCTCAAACAAACAACACACAAACGCACACAAACCCACCCACGCTCGCGCGCGCTTTCGCTCACACGCGCACTCAAATGTTCTCTCTCTCTCTCTCTCAAACTCACAAACACATACAAACACTATGCTATGCATCCACTTCCGATTCAAGTGACGTGCTGGTCAGAAATTTTAAACAGAAATGCCCTTTTGCGTGTCGATCGACTTTCTCAATAACGCTAAACTCTTGCCTGAGAGCTCTACAGTCCTTGTGTTGAAGCTCTTGTAGTGTGGATGTCAAAGAGCATTGTTTTAAGCACGGATTTCGTGTTTCATGTTCAACTCCTTTAAAAGCTTTAAAAGAGGTGTGTATGTGTGGGTGGGTGTGTGGGTGGGCATGTAGAAACGACGTTCTGATGACACACACATGAAACTCCACATGGTTTCTTCTGACTTTTTTGGAAGGCCGTACTATTTTGACGTCAAAATAGTGCTCCGTTGAGTTTTAGAGCTGTTTTAGCATTAGGATTAGGTTAAGGTGTGTATGGGTCTGTGTGTGTGTATGTGTGTGTGTGTTTTTGTGGGCATGCAGAAACGACGTTACAGTGACACACTCATGGAACTCCACATGGTTTCTTTTTACTTTTTTGGAAGGCTGCCCTATTTTGACGTCAAAATAGAGTTCCGGTAGAGTTACAGCTGTTTTAGGCTTAGGGTTAGGTTAAGGGTTAGGGTTAGGGTTAGTGTTTGGGTTAGGGGTTAGGGTTAGGGTTAGGGATAGGTTCAAAAATTTGAAAATGTCAAAATAATGTCACGAAAATGAAAAGTGTTTTAAAAAAATTCCTGTTTTTTTCACAACAGTCATCAGAATGTCGTTTTTACAAAAATGTGTGTGTGTGTGTGTGTGTGTGTGTGTGTGTGTGTGTGTGTGTGTGTGTGTGTTTGTGAACAAACCTGACACTTTTGTATTGTGGATCATTCCAATAGCCTAACATTTATTGTGGAAGAGGTATGACTCTTTCGTAAACAACTGTTATAACCAGACATTTCAGACGTCCACGCCTTTGTGTAAGTAATGCTCTAAACGTTGCAGGATTCCGAACAAAAATCATGGTTTGGGTGATTAGCTCTTTAGAGCTAGTGCACAAGAATTTCGTGTCTAACTACTACGACGGCAGAGTAAAAGTCTGGCTCGGTACTTATCAACCAGTGCCATGATCGGTTCTAGAGAGGTGTGGGAGACAAGAAGATTCAGGATGGGGTTGGCGTCATTGACAAACTGTGCTGAGGTCATTACAAGGTTCCTAAACTTAATTGTTTTGTTTGTAATAAAGTTATCGAAATGTGTGTGTGTTTGTGTGCGTGTGTGTGTGTGGGTTCGCGCGTGTGTGTGTCTGTATGTGCGTATGTTTGTGTAGGTTTGTGTGTGTGTGTTTCTGTGCCTGCCTATCTGTCTGTCTGTGTCTGGTATCCGTGACGATGAAACACTTCCTGGACCGTGGGCAGCGCAGAAAGCATTGTCTTAATCACGGATTTCTATTCCGCTCCCCAGCTTTCAGGAAAAGAGAACGCCTTCTGTATGTGTGTCAAGTAAGCTGATGAGCTGTGATGTGTGTGTGTGTGTGTGTGTGTGTGTGTGTGTGTGTGTGTGTATTGCTGGTGTGTGTAGGAGAGAGAGAGAGAGAGAGAGAGAGAGAGAGAGAGATAGAGAGAGAGAGATAGAGAGAGAGAGAGAGGGGGAGTCGATATAATGTTTACTATCAGTGTAATGTGGATGAAAGCGGATTATTGTGTATTCTTAATGTACATGAATTTAAAATGTGATTCTGCACCTGTTGGAATTCCTTTTGAATAATAAATAAATTTGTATTGTTTTGTATTGTATTGTATTAAATTGTATTGTGTATATGGTGTGTGTGTGTGTGTGTTAGAGACAGACAGACAGACACAGACTTACAGACAGACAGATAAAGAGACAGACAGAAAGACCAAAAAATGTGTTTGTTGAGCATATTATGATCTGGGTTTCACCCATTTCTATTATCATTAATAATTCATAAAAAGCAAAGAAAACCCCTTTGTTTACAAGTTCCAGAGTTTAGGAGAAAGCATCAAGTTCTGTTTAAACAAAAATGTGTCGTTCACGTATATTAAACTAGCGACGGGCAAAGATAAGGTGTCCCCGTAACTTTTCGGTCGTTGGGGAGAAAGATACCCGTTCCAAATGTGAACGCAGGAACTTTTCTCTTAACACACAACACACACACACACACACACACACACACACACATACTAAAACTTTCTACCTCATAAACATTAGCACATCCTTCAAATATAAATCGCAGGGCGTTCAGTAGCAATCAGTGAAATCTAGGATTATCCTTGGGAAATCCTGGATCCAACTGTCCCCTATAAAAATCCTACATCTTTTGACGGTTTGTCAATAAAGTGTACCTTTCTCTTCTTAAAGTTGGTGTTTGTGTGTGTTGTGTATGTGTGCGTCCTTGCGTGATGGCGCACGTGCAAGTTTGTGTGTATGGGTGTGTGTTTGTATGTGGTGGGTGTGTGTATGTGTGTGCGTGTGTGTGGGTGTGTGGGTGGGTGGATGGCAGTATTGCAATAATGACTGTGCAATGATACAAGGAACACACATGACTCTAAACGTACTTTAATCTTTAAAAGGGAAAACCTGGATCCAGCGCGAAATTTTCCTGGGGAAAGCCCGGATTTCACTAAATGCTACTCTGCCCTATAATACACAGGTTTAAATAGGTTTCTAAAGCTCTGAAAAAAAAACACCAACAAAACGAATTATTTAACCTGCGAACGATGATAGGTTGTTTAACATCACTTTTATGAAGTACGAAACTAGTTCCTCATTTGTTTGGTAATTTTAACAGTTACGGTATTACTTAGGGAATTAATCGCTTCTCTGTATTATAGGCTAATTATTCATGCGATTAAAAAAAATGCTGCTTACCCATTTCTTCATCCCTCCACAATTCCCACACCACCCGCACCCAACCTCCAATTTTACCCCCACTCTCTCCCATCGTCTCCAAACAAGAAATATTTACAGTTCAAGTAATCGATAAATCCTATCCTATCCCGTAACTCGAAAGTCGTTGGGGCACCACAGATGATCGTGTAACCAACATACTCCATCTTTCTCTGTCCTCGGCAACCCTCATGGCTTCGTTCGGTGTCATGTCAGTCCATTCTCAAATGTGGTTCTCCCACCTTTTTTTCGGCCTCTTTTCTTCTGCCTCCTTACACCGTGCTGGCAGGATGGTCTTTGCAAGGCCTGAGCAGCCTTACTATTGGGTTGTTGACTGATGGTCTTGTCTTTCGAAATGGGCTTCAACCTTGTCAGGCAGCAGCTGTTTGTGCGACCCTTTAGAGGACTTCCTTTCGGAACCCATTATCTGATACAATGGCTCCTAAATATTTGAAGCTATGCGCCGTGTTGAGGGATTGACCTTGGACTTTGATGTCCGTGTTGATGACATTGATGTTGTTGGTCATCAATTTGGTCTTCTCTGCACTTGTTTCCATTCCAAAGGTTCTGGAGGTGGTGTCAAGCCTCTACACCAGCTATTCAAGTTCTTGTTCCTATCCATTCAATCCATCAATGTCATTCGCAAAACGGAGGTTGGAGATTGCTCTACCTCCTATGCCGCATTCATGATCTGCAAGGGTATCTGACATGATGCCCTCCTGGAAGATGTTGAATTGAAGAGTGTTGGCAAGAGTAGGCATCCTCGACTTCGCTGCCGTCATATTCTGATGTTGGGGCATAGGTCTGGATGATGGTGATGTTGAAAGGGGCTGCTCTCAGACGGATGGTAATGAGTTCACTTGGGATTGGGCTGCAACCCACGACAGTGGCCAGAATGTCCTTGTGGGCGAAGAATCCAACGCCGTGTTCGTGCCCGTCATCTCTCCCGCTGAAATAAAGCTTGTGGCCTTTATCGGTGGCTGTTTCACCTAGGCCGTTCCAGCGCCGTTTGCTCATATCTAAAATGTTCCATCGATAGTAGTTTAGCTCGTGAACAGGTCTTCTAATTTTCCCTCCGCAGTTAGGGTCATGATATTCCAGGTTCCTATGATGATGTTATTTCTTGTACGGATCTTGCTAAGCTGTCCATCAGTAATCCACGTATCACTTCCGTCCTGGTGGTCAACGGAAGACGCGGTCCTTGGTGACCCGGGCGACGACCGATCCGGTATGGAGTGAGTGGTTTTGTTTTCATTATACGGTGTGTCTTGGGCAAGAAAGACCTGGTGGGGCTTAATCCTCTCCAGGATAAAATCAACATTCAATTTAAAAAGAGAATCAAGTAGATGTTAACGTTGAGTTCCAAAGTCAAATTTCCAAAGTTTATTATGAATGTGTGTATTCCAAAATATTATATTACATTAACAATTTGCAACGCTCACTTATGAAAAGAGCAACTGAATCCAACCACTATATTGCAACCTTAACGCTTACAAATTCAGGTTGTTCAAATAGAAACATTTAGCAGCTTAACTGAAAGAAGAAGAAGAAGAAGAAGAAGAAGAAGAAGAAGAAGAAGAAGAAGAAGAAGAAGAAGAAGAAGAAGAAGAAGAAGAAGAAGAAGAAGAAGAAGAAGAAGAAGAAGAAGAAGAAGAAGAAGAAGAAGAAGAAGAAGAAGAAGAGCCTCAACAAGAACAATTTTGTTATATACGAGCTCTAGCTTTTTTAATATTTGAGCATAATATTACAAGTATTGTCTTTACATAACATTTCTTTCCCTTGGGACAATGTTTCCTTCTTGCTTTATATTATTACATCCATTTCCTTCTCTTTTTACAAGGTTCATTCTCTTTGTCTCTCTCGCTCAGTCTGTCTGCCTACCTCTGTCTCTTTCTTTCTTTCTCTCTATCTGGTTTTCTGTCTCTGTCTGTCTGTCACTGTCTCTCTGTGTCTGTATCTCTGTCTGTCAGTCTCTGTCTCTGTCTGTCTGTCTGTCTGTCTGTCTGTCTGTCTGTCTCTCTCTCTCTCTCTCTCTCTCTCTCTCTCTCTCTCTCTCTCTCTCTCTCTCCCCTGTGTTATTTTGCTATACGTCTTACGAACCCATCTAAGATTACGTTCGAGCCTTTCACAAAGTAATGATTATCCTTGTTAGAAAGTGGTGTTTCTCTTTCAGACTTCCTAAGTCATCTTTATCCCTTGTTGTTTCTCCCTCTAGACTCAGGCTAATCAATATAGATGTGTTTCCAGCAAACGCAATTTGACAGCTGAGATCGAAACAGATCCTCTTATGGCCCCCAAATGTCAAACTTTAAAAAACCATCCATTCATTTGGCTCGGGGCTTGTTTCTTCTCTGCTCATCCCCCTCCACGATCCTTCCCCCACCTGCCCACCCACCCTACCCCCGCCCACCCAAAGATAAAAGTTCCAATCTTCAATTCCCTGAGGAGCTAAAACAAAGAGGCAAGAAAACATTGTGCAAAGGCATGACATCGACAGGCAGAGAAAAGAGGCAACGAAGCAAGGATTTCATTTTACAGTCCTAACGAACGTCGGACATCGACCCATAAGACGACGACGACGACAATGATGATGATGACGAAGATAATGATGACAACGACTATTGCAATGACGACGACGACGATGATGATGATGATGATGATGATGATGATGATGATGATGATGATGATGATGATGATGATGATGATGATGATGACGCCTAAGAAGAACAACGACAGTTGATCTAGTAATGTTGTTGGACGACGACGACGATAATGACGAAGAGGAAAGAAGGAATGGCAGACATGTGTAATTATAGGATATGGAAACAGACAAACAGAATGACAGATAGAAAAATTGGCAGACCGAGTGATAGACAGAAAAAAATCATGAACAAGTGCATAGTCATGCTATGGGTTCAGAGGTGAAGAGACTTGGTTATCGTTCGTTCTCCTTTCATGTCCGTTACGCACGCAACATCACACCGCACTTGCTTTGATGTATCGCTCTGTCCAGCGCACACGGATGCCATTATGACGCTCAACATCACTCGTCATGCATGCTTTTCATTATACCAGGAATCCCCCCCTACTCCACTTCTCCACCGCCATCTTCCAACCCATTACCCTTTATTCGCCTAATATCCTTCATCCTGTCCTTACCCTTTTCATCATCACATTGATCTTCGTTGTCGTCGTCGTCCCCGTGGTAATGGCTATGCCATTGAGCAGTAGTGTACGCATTGAGCATGACTTTGTCACATGGAATTCTGCGCCCTACCATTTGTAGTCATCATCATCATCATCATCATCATCATCATCATCATCATCATCATCGTCACCATCATCATCGTCATCATCATCGTCATCATCATCATCGTCGTCGTCATCATCATCATCATCATCATCAACGTCATCGTGTCTTGTCTCTCTGAACAGCGCCACTCAGAACCCTTGGGGAACAGGACTCGACCCAGTGCTTGCCGGATGTGGTTTTGTACCTGACACCCGTTTAGAAAATGAGCGTCAGAATCTTTAATGTTTCTGCGATAGAACGCACGCGTGCACAGACAAGACCTCGGTTTATACTCTCAACCGAAAGAGTCCTCCCACCTACCCTCCCATCCCCTCCACATACACATAAACGCCAAGATAGAGTCGGACATCAAAGGGGGGTGGGAGGGGAGGAGAAGTGAACATACAATGATAAGGAGAGGAATAGACAAAAATGGACAAAAGTAAAATCAAAGAACCAGCCAATACAGAGAGTAGTGAGAGAAGATAGGCACTGCCCTCATAAAGCTGTTCTGAGAAAAGGGTCACCCCACCGCTCCCCAAAGACTGAAAGGGTAGGGAAACACCTCCTTCACAGACACAGACACACACACACATGCCCACATACTTGCAATACATCACAACTGGATTTATTTAAGAATGTAGGAATCGGAAAGTGATTTTTTGACGGAAAGAACGCAAACTTCTTCTAAAAATGTAAGAATCCAATGCAAAATTGGCTCTTTCAGTCTAAAAAGTTGACCTAGTTCGTCTCCTATAGGCGACGAAATAGGTCGAATTTTCTTCAAAATTTCTCCGAAAACTGACTGTATTTTTTCCGTCCCGGATAGAGCACTCCTGTGTACTTAAAACACTCTCATACACTACAACTGCACTCCCATGCACTAAAAGAGCACTCCCGCGCACTTAGAAAAAATTGGGGTCCTGGAAAAAAGTGGGTTCCAAGCAAATGAACCCATTTGTTACTAAGAAAGACAAGGTCTGCTACCCATTTGTGCGCTTTTGTGGATACCCACGCGCGCGCTCACACACACACACACACACACACACACACACACAGCCGAGATTACACAGTATTATCATGACTTCCCCGAAACGCCACAAACGTTGTGCTGACAATGGGTCATATTTTGTCCCCATTTAAAAGTACCCTAAACCTAACCCTAACCCTAACCCAGCCCTAACCCTAACGGATCATTGTTCTGACGTCAAAACAAGTAGGCATGTCAATACATGTTATGTAGATGTTCACTGATTTGTCCAGATAACACTGTGTAAGTGTGTCCACACACACAACCGTGTAGAAACGACGTTATGATGACTTTCATGCAAATCTACATGCGTTATTTTGAAATTTTTACACATTTGTCCATTTTTTGAAGCTAACCCTAACCCTAACTCTAATCTTAACCCTAACCATAACCCTAAGCCTAACACAGCCCTCAACCTAACGGAACACTGTTTTGACGTCAAAATAACTGGGTCCGTCAAAAGAAAGTACGTAGAGTTTCAAGTTATGTCAGAGTAACGGCGTTTCTACTTAGCCACACACACACACATAAGCATGTAAAACGCCGTTGTTATGACTTTCATGAAACGCCACATATGTTGTTTTGCCATTTATTTAAAATTTACACACACACACACACACACACACAGCCGAGGTTACACAGTATTGTCATGACTTTCCTGAAACGCCACATACGTTGTGCTGACATATTTCGTCCCGGCCCCCCCCCCCCCCCATTTTAAGTACTTTTAAGTGTTCGAACACTAACCCTAACCCTAACCCTAACCCTAACCCAGCCCTAACCATAACGGATCATTGTTCTGACGTCAAAACAAGTAGGTCTGTCAAAACAAGTTATGTAGATGTTCACTGGTTTGTCCAGATAACACCGTGTAAACATCCCCCCCCACACACACACACACACACAAACACACACCTACACACATACACACACACCCACACACACACGCACACACATGCAAGCAGCAGATGGTATAAGACAGCGATGTACCACCACTCATCAAAGGGAAGCTACCTCGCGTCTTCCTGGAGTTAGGGGTCTAGACAAAAATGCAATGCAAGGCACTCCTCTGGTGTTCTGTTATATACTCTGTAAGAAGAGAGAAGAAAGGGAAGGAGGGGGACTGTGTACTGTCATCGAGCGAGCTCCTAATCTCAGGCCAAAACAGTGGGCACGCCAGATAGATTAGATTGGTCACTTCTTGACCTCTAAGCTGATTGCATTGACCAGGCAGGGAGTTAGCCCTGGATCTGAAGTGTGCGCTGGCTGGATGAAACGTTAGTCTGCAGAGCGTGAGCTACATCGCTTGCTTGTGCAGTCTCTTGTCTTTTTTTTTTTTTTTTACTTCTGCCGGCAAAAAAAGTTGTGTGTGTGTGAGTGTGTGTGTGTGTACGTACTAAAACGCACAAATGGGTTTTAGACCTTGTCTTTTCTAGTAACAAATGGGTTTATTTGCTTGGAACCCACTTTTTTCCATGAACCCACTGTTTTCCATGAACCCACTTTTTCCATTAACCCACTTTTTTCCAAGAACCCACTTTTTTCTAAGTGCGCGGGAGTGCTCTTTTAGTGCATGGGAGTGCAGTTGTAGTGCATCAAGGTGTTTTAAGTACACAGGAGTGCTCTATCCGGGACGGAAAAAATACAGTCAATTTTCGGATACAATTTAAAGAAAATTCGACCTATTTCGTCGCCTATAGGAGACGAACTAGGTCAAATTTTTAGACAAGGGTTCGGGTAAGGGTTAGTTGTAGATCTATCCCTAGCCCTTACCCTAACCCTTTTCCGTCAAAAAATGACTTTCCGATTCCTACATTCTTAAATAAACCCATTTGTGATGTATTGCAAATATGTGTGTGTATGTGTGTGTGTATTTGTGCGTGAGTGTGTGCGTGCTCGCACGTTCGGTGTGGTGTTGTGTGGTAATGATAGTATTGGAAGTAATGATGGTTTCACTGACATTGGCAGGCGTGAGTCAACCCCGTTCTCTCGATTCCGTCATGTTGGCATATAATAACATTTACATTCACAGAATGCATCACGATTTTGACAGTTCTAAAGTTTGCAGACTTGCAAGATCTTCCTGGTGCAGTTTTAATGACGAATTTGATTTTTTTGAAAATTATTCAGTGCATAGAAATTAGAACGTGAAACTTTTACAGTGCAAATTCTTGATATATGCTTATGAATATGGAAGGGCGCGATCTCGGTCGGTCGCCTCCCTCACGTCAATTTACCCACAGAACTTCCCAATATGCGTTCACTACGTCTCAATACCCAACTAATTGCATCTTAGTACTCCAAAGCGTTCTTGTGATTATTTGCTCAGAGCGTCCAGTCCGTGCCTCTCTTCTGGGAATCATGCGAACTCAGAAGTCAATTGAATTAGGCCTATATTATGCAATGTCATATAAAAGCGTCTGCCAGACGATCGCCTGGTTGATTCCTATACACAACGTGTCCGGGGACGTTAATTCACCCAACCAACCATCGCCTGGTTGTAATTAGATTTAGGAATCCTCAGAATTAACCTAAAAGTCCGGCTCGAAGCAAACTATTCAATTCTTTCCACCCACACAATTGTGTTCCATGGTGCTTCGACTTCGGAAAACTGCCAGTTAGTATAAAACGATTATTAACGAACTGATAACTCAAGGATCCAGCCACTGTAGCTGTGTGGGATTCTCAAAAAAACACTCATCTTTGCTAGTAGACTTGCTAGTATTCTTGAACCGACATAAGTGTTTCATTGCAGCTTTTTTAAAATAAAATTGCTACTGTTGTTATTATTAATTATGAAGGCAATTTTCGACTTTGAAGAATTAAACATGAAAGTTTTGACATGGTTCAAGATTCCAACAATCACAATACACGGGTCGACCGCTCTTTGTCTTCACAGGTATTGAAGGTCTGCATGGTCGATGTTTTCTCCACAGCGAAAGACACTGAGAAACACCGTAAGTCTTAATTGTCAAAATTATCTCTCTTTCATTGGCAAGTGTCTATGAAATAAGGTCAAGCATTCGGAGATGTCCTCAACTTTGATATTGTTTGCAGCAGAATCCCTTGATGCTTATGTTTATGGTGAAAACGCTTTAACACTTGTGCTGTGCTTTCACTATATTTCACTTGTTTCGTATTTTATGTGCAGTTATAGAGGTGTATGTTCGGACATCAATGTGATTACATGAATGTCAATAAAGTCGACTGCCGGATCTCAAAAGAGAGAACCTGCTTTGTGTATTGCCTGTAGTTCCAGAAGTTGTTCAGCTTTCTTTGGAAGAATTCTCGGAATAGTGAAAAATAACGATACATTATATTTTTTGTGTTCTGTTGCGAAGCAAGCCTATATGTTATACATACCATTATACGCCTTTTAACATTTGTTTGCGAAGTTACACCAATATACATGTAGACTGGTCACAGTATAAAGTTACAGTGAGTTGTTAAGATTATTATTTAAGTTTCAGGTTCAAGTCAATGCTTCTCTATTACCTGCGATTAAAAATTAAATACAGCACATTGTGTTTTAGCATTCCCTTGATGCTATATACGCACTTTAATCCTCAAAGCACGGCAATCTATTGCCAACTAACGGGCTCACATGTCACACACACTCTTATATACACAACACACATTCATCACTGAGGACTCTTTCAGGAACGCCATTCCATCCATCAACTCCATAGGAGGAGGAATAATTGATGGGATCTTGTATATCGGGAATGCCGTATACCGAGTGCGCCTGAAAGCTATATTTAAACCTCTGGTTGTGAGTTTACTTGAACATAGGCCAATGACATGGCACTGGTATGAGAGGCGTTTCTGTTCAAATTGCCAACAATTAAAACTGACTTGCAATACAAGTTCCAATATCATATGGTCCCTTATTTGTGAATGTGACGGTCCAGTCGGTCGTTCAGCATGGGTTTATACGGTACCTCCTGCACGATGGCAAAGGAACCAAGCGATTTCAATTAAGATCAGAATAATAATAGGATCTATATACCATCGTATATGACACAGCCGTAAAACGTAAATCAGCCGTATCGGATCATGTATAAGAAGCTCAGATGCTGTATGTAAACACAGACAGCCTGCCAAATGACACAAGGAATGTTTCTGACTCAAAACTTTAAATGTCTGAGGTTCCCGCGGGATTTTCCAGCAAGATGGAGCTAGCAGACCCATTAAAAGATGAGAGAATCTGCACTTGTTGCCATCACTATCACACACAACGGAGCAGATGAGAAACAAAATGTCGAATTTGCTCCTACGCTACGCAATCTTATTTGAAAATGCTTTCTATTTATTTGCTATGAGATTTGTTTCTACGTATAATATTATATACTCCAAAGCCTTCATCCATTAGATCCGAAACACCACGTAGCACCCACCATACCACGCTGACAATCTAAAAACTTCTATCAAACGTGCTCGGAGTGAGCATAACAGAAAGAAACAAAGAAAGAAACCAAAAATAGGGAAGTAAAAAAAAGAGGGGAAAGAAGGAAAGAAAGAAAGAAGTAAAGAAGTAAAGAAAGAAACAAAGAAAGAAACAAAAAACACAAAAAGGGGGGGGGGGGTAAAAAAAAAAGGGGGAGAGAAGGAAATACAGAAAGAAAAGAAAGAAGAAAAGAAAGAAAGAAAAGGGGGAGTAAAAAGGGGGGGGAGAAGGAAAGACAGAATTAAAAAATAAGTAAAGAAAGAAGAAAAGAAAGAAAGAAACAAACAAACCAACAAAATGGGGGGGAGGGGCAAGTAAAATAGGGGGGGGGGAGATAAGTGAAGAAAGAAAGAAGGAAAGGCAGAAAGAAAGTAGAAAAAAAGAAAGAAAAAAAAGTGGGGAGAAAGGAAGAAAAGAAAGAGACAGACAGACAGAGAAGGAGAGAAGGAGAGAGAGAGAGTACCTTTCTGAAAACGTTGTCTGAGACTAACAAAAATAAAAATGAAAGGGAAGTAATTTTAATTTTTTAAAAAGGGCACGAGAAAATGGAAAACAAAAAATTAATAAGCTGAACAAAGGGAAGAACTGGGGAAAGACAGAAAATAAAGAAAAGAAATACATGGAAACAAGTTGGAAAGTGATGAGCAAACAAGAAAGGAAGCAGAGAGACAACGAAATAAATAAATACAAAGAAATACAAACAATAACAGGTGGAAAACTGCGAGCAAATAATAAAATAAATAAATAAATAATAAGGAACAGGAAGGGACATAACACGAAGTCTAACACAAACGGAAATGAGTTTCTTCCTCTGCGTTATCGAGCAATGTTTAGCAAATAATGAGTTCAAAAGCAATGCAACAAGTAGAAGGCCGAATAATAATAGTTAACAACAACAATAACAACAACAACAGCAGCAGCAACAACAACAACAACTACGTGCAACAGCAGCAACAACAGCAGCAGCAACAACAACAGCAGCAACAACAACTGCGACGTGCAGAAAATAATTTGTTGTTTGTGCAAGGTGGGGCTACAATTTCGCTGAAATAATGAGGATCATTTTCTTGTGCATCAAAACAAACAACACCTCGGAGAGGGAGGAGGGAGGGAGGGAGAGAGAAACAGAGAGAGGGGGTAACACTGAAAGAGAGAGAGAGAGAGAGAGAGAGAGAGAGAGAGGGAAACACAGAGAGAGACAGAAAGAGAGAGAGAGAGGGAGAGAGAGAGAAAGGGGGGTAAAAATAAAAGTAGGAAGGTGAAGGTGATGGGGCAGTAGGGGAGGAGGTGCCTTTATACTGTCCGGTTACGCTCTGGGTGTTTTTTAGGCGATGGTGATGACATCCGCCACGAAAATGATAACTTGCATTTCAACAGTTAATAAGCGTTGTTGTGATGTTTTCTTTGGATTTGGCCCTTGAATCACTATTTTCTTTGTGAGGTATGAGCGGTTAACAGACATTAGTAGTAGTAGTAGTAGTAGTAGTAGTAGTAGTAGTAGTAGTAGTAGTAGTAGTAGTAGTAGTAGTAGTAGTAGTAGTATTTGTATTCCGAGAAGTGATAATTAAAGAAAAGTGGATATTTAGGAGAGGAGAGAGAGGAGAAAGGCGGAAGGTGTTATAACAATGTTCTTTTTAGACAGTTTCACAGCACAACGACGCACATCGCCAAGTTGTATTATCCCCAAAGTCGTGTGGAATGTCTTTAAAATGAAATTAAAACTTTCATAAAATTGAAACTAGACAATGTAAAACGTAGTTTTGAGACACTGGTATTTTGTTTGTTTCATTCTTTGTCGCGTGTGATCTTTTTGGTTTGACATTTTTACTATAGTGTCTCTAGTTTATTTGTGCTCGAACTGCGATGTTTGGTTTTTCAAGTATCTGTCTGCGACTTTTGCAACTTTTAGTTTCAAATAACTTGTGCAAATTCGCTTAAAATTTCATTAAGAAATGGGTATTGAAGTACAAATTTTAACGATGTTTACAAAGCAGAGCACGGACTCGAGATTAAAACAATGTCAAGATGTTTTTAAAATGTATGAGTCCTTTTGACGGGGAAATACAAGTATTAATTCATTAAACGAAACATTATAGGCTACTTTTCCTCGCATCCCTCTCAACAATGAAGAGAGAAAAGTAATTTGTTGAGTGTAGTTGCTTTTACCAAAACATCTGGAAATATCTCCTTAAAATGTGTTAACAACTTTGTAGCGATTTAAATAAAGCAATAACAAAAAGAAAGAAAGAAAGAAAGAAAAGAAATCTGGAATTATGTGAATGAAAAAGAGATAGTCCAACGCCATTGCTGATATTTATGTTTTTGTTTTTTTTATATTGCACTATTCCAACTCAAGAGCTGCTCAAAGCGCTTGCCGATACATGATCTAACTCAAGCCGCCGAGGTGCTAACTTGCAACTTATGGGCGCATAGTCTGCCCTTCCAGACAACGGCGTACAATCCTGGGCGACCTGGTATTTGGGAGAAGGGACCTACTGTGGGTATGTGTGTACCCGAACCTCACCCGTCTAGGACATGACCGTCAAGATGAATCTTTAAAGACCCGATGTAACGTGCTGAAAGCGTCCCTGGCCTAGTTTAACTCCCGGGAGTAAAACCAGGCCGTCCCAGATTTACTCCCGGGAGTTATTCTGGTCCTGGACCAGATTGACCCCCAGCCTGTTCAGGAATGACTCCCGGGAGTAAAACTGGATCACAGGACCAAAACAGCTCCCCCCCCCCCCCCAACTTCTCTTGTCTTTTCAATGTATTCTTAGTTTTTAATATGGGTGTTAAAAACGGACGGGCCCAACATCGCCCCCTCAGCTAATCAACAGTAGGGGAGTCAAACGGGGACAGGACCAAAACCGACCCCTACCGATCAGGTGCATCAAACACTGCACAAGGGAGTTAAAAGGGGACAGGACCAAAAACACCCCCCTTACACATCAGATGCAGAAAACACTGCATAGGGGAGTCAAACGGGGACAAGACCAAAACCGCCCCTTTTACACATCAGATGCAGCACACTGCATAGGGGAGTCAAACGGGGACAGGACCAAAACTGCCCCCCCCCCTCCTATTCATTAGAAAAAGCAAACACTGCACAGGGGAGTCAAACGGGGACAGGACCAAAACCGCCCCTCCTACACAATTAGTTGTAACTACAAAACACTGCACTTGGGGAGTCAAACGGGGACAGGACCAAAACCGACCCCTGCCGATCAGGTGCATCAAACACTGCACAAGGGAGTTAAAAGGGGACAGGACCAAAAACACCCCCCTTACACATCAGATGCAGAAAACACTGCATAGGGGAGTCAAACGGGGACAAGACCAAAACCGCCCCTTTTACACATCAGATGCAGCACACTGCATAGGGGAGTCAAACGGGGACAGGACCAAAACTGCCCCCCCTCCTATTCATTAGAAAAAGCAAACACTGCACAGGGGAGTCAAACGGGGACAGGACCAAAACCGCCCCTCCTACACAATTAGTTGTAACTACAAAACACTGCACTTGGGGAGTCAAACGGGGACAGGACCAAAACCGACCCCTGCCGATCAGGTGCATCAAACACTGCACAAGGGAGTTAAAAGGGGACAGGAACAAAAACGCCCCCTTTACACATCAGATGCAAAAAAACACTGCATAGGGGAGTCAAACGGGGACAGGACCAAAACCGCCCACCTTAAACATCAGATGCAGAAAACACTGCATAGGGGAGTCAAACGGGAACAAGACCCAAACCGTCCCCCCCCTCCCTCCCTATTATCAGAAGAAGCAAACACTGCACAGGGGAGTCAAACGGGGACAGGACCAAAACCGCCCCACCCGCCATATTCATCAGAAGAAGCAAACACTGCACAGGGGAGTTAAACGGGGACAGGACCAAAACCGCCCCTCCTACACAATTCGTTGTAACTACAAAACACTGCTCAGGGGAGTCAAACGGGGACAGGACCAAAACCGCCCCCCCCCCCCACCCCTTACACATCAGATGCAGAAAACACTGCATCGGGGAGTCAAACGGGGTCAGGACCAAAACCGCCCCCCTTACACATCAGATGCAGAAAACACTGGGGAAAGGACCAAAACCGATCCCTACCCATCAGATGCAGAAAACACGGCATAGGGCAGTCAAACGGGGACTGGACAAAAACCGCCCCTTCCCCTCCTACCCATCCTATGCATAAAACAGTGGACAGGAGAGTCAAACGGGGATAGGACAAAAACCGCTTCAGTAACAAAATGAATACAAAATCTCGGCCCTGGAGTTAAACGGGGACATGGAAAAAAACCGTCCCATTACTTTTTCAGATGCAGCAATGACTGAACAGGAGAGTTTAAATTGGCACAGGGCTGATATCGTTCCCTATAATAATAGTATTTGCTTCTTGTGATAGGGAGGGGGGGGGATTTTGGTCCTGTTCCCGTTTTACTCCCCTGTGCAGTGTTTGCTGCATGTGATGGGTACGGGGGGGGGGGGGGATTGGTCCTGTCCCCGTTTGACTCCCCTGTGCAGTGTTTTGTAGTTACAACTAAATGTGTAGGAAAGGCGGTTTTGGTCCTGTCCCCGTTTAACTCTCCTGTGCAGTGTTTTGTAGTTACAACTAAATGTGTAGGAAAGGCGGTTTTGGTCCTGTCCCCGTTTAACTCTCCTGTGCAGTGTTTTGTAGTTACAACTAAATGTGTAGGAAAGGCGGTTTTGGTCCTGTCCCCGTTTAACTCCCCTGTGCAGTGTTTTCTGCATCTGATGGGGTGGGGGGGGCGGTTTTGCTCCTGTCACTGGTTGACTACCCTATGCAGTATTTGCTGCATCTGATGTGTTGGGGGGGCGGTTTTTGTCCTGTCCCCGTTTGACTCCCCTGTTCAGTGTTTGCTGCATGTGGTGGGTAGGAGGAGGGGGGGCGGTTTTGGTCCTTTCCCCGTTTGACTCCCCTGTGCAGTGTTTTGTAGTTACAACTAATTGTGTAGGAGGGGCGGTTTTGGTCCTGTCCCCGTTTGACTCCCCTGTGCAGTGTTTGCTGCATGTGATGGGTAGGGAGGGGGGTAGGGGTTGGTCCTTTCATCGTTTGACTCCCCTGTGTAGTGTTTGGTTCTTGTGATAGGGAGGGGGGCGGTTTTGGTCCTATCCCCGTTTTACTCCCCTGTGCAGTGTTTGCTGCATGTGATGGGTAGGGGGGGGGGGGTTGGTCCTGTCCCCGTTTCACTCCCTGTGCAATGTTTGCTGCATGTGATGGGTAGGGGTGGGGGCGCTTTTGGTCCTGTCCCCGTTTAACTCCCCTGTGCAGTAAATTTTAGTTTCAACTAATTGTGTAGGAGGGCGGTTTTAGTCCTGTCCCCTTTTAACTCCCCTGAGCAGTGTTTTCTGCATCTGATGGGTAGGGAAGGGGAGGGGGCGGTTTTGGTCCTGTCCCCGTTTGACTCCCCTATACAGTATATGCTGCATCTGATGGGATGGGGGGGGGCGGTTTTGGTCCTGTCCCGGTTTGACTGCATGTGATGAATAGGGGGATGGGGGGCGGTTTTGGTTCTGTCCCCATTTTACTCCCCTGTGCAGTGTTTGCTGCATGTGGTGGTGGGTAGGGGGTAGGGAAGGGGGGGGGCGGTTTTGGTCCTGTCCCCGTTTGACTCCCCTATGCAGTATATGCTGCATCTGATGGGATGGGGGGGGGGGGGCGGTTTTGGTCCTGTCCCGGTTTGACTGCATGTGATGAATAGGGGGAGGGGGGCGGTTTTGGTCCTGTCCCCGTTTTACTCCCCTGTGCAGTGTTTGCTGCATGTGGTGGTGGGTAGGGGGGCGGTTTTGGTCCTGTCCCCGTTTGACTCCCCTGTGCAGTGTTTGCTGCATGTGATGGGTTAGGGGAGTGGGGTTGGTCCTGTCCCTGTTTTACTCCCTGTGCAGTGTTTGCTGCATGTGACGGGTAAGGGGGGGGGGCGGTTTTGGTCCTGTCCCCGTTAGACTCCCCTGTGCAGTGTTTTCGGCATGTGATGGGTATGGGGGTGTGTGTTGGTCCTGTCCCCGTTTTACTCCCTGTGCAATGTTTGCTGCATGTGATGGGTAGGGGGGGGCGGTTTCGGTCCTGTCCCCGTTTGACTCCCCTGTGCAGTGTTTTCTGCATCTGATGGGTATGGGTGTGTGTGTTCCCGTTTTACTCCCTGTGCAATGTTTGCTGCATGTGATGGGTAGGGGGGGGCGGGTTTGGTCCTGTCCCCGTTTGACTCCCCTGTGCAGTGTTTTCTGCATCTGATGGGTAAGGGAGGGGGGCGGTTTTGGTCCTGCCCCGTTTGACTCCCCTGTTCAGTGTTTGCTGCATGTGGTGGGTAGGGAGGCGGTTTTGGTCCTGTCCCCGTTTGACTCCCCTGTTCAGTGTTTGATGCATGTGGTGGATAGGGGGGCGGTTTTGGTCCTGTCCCCGTTTAACTCCCCTGTGCAGTAAATGTTAGTTTCAACTAATTGTGTAGGAGGGGCGGTTTTAGTCCTGTCCCCGTTTAACTCCCCTGAGCTGTGTTTTCTGCATCTGATGGGTAGGGAAAGGGGGGGGGCGGTTTTGGTCCTGTCCCCGTTTGACTCCCCTATGCAGTATATGCTGCATCTGATGGGATGGGGGGGGGGCGGTTTTGGTCCTGTCCCGGTTTGACTCCCCTATACAGTATTTGCTACATCTGATTGGATGGGGGGGGGGGCGGTTTTGGTCCTTTCCCCGTTTGACTCCCCTATGCAGTAATAGCTGCATCTGATGGGTTGTTGGGGGGTGTGGGGAGGGGCGGTTTTGGTCCCGTCCCCGTTTGACTCCCCGGTTCAGTGTATGCTGCATGTGATGGGTAGGGGTGCGGTTTTGGTCCTGTCCCCGTTTGACTCTCCTGTGCAGTGTTTTTTTGCATCTGATGGATAGGGGGGCGGTTTTGGTCCTGTCCCCATTTGACTCCCCTTACATTGTATTTTACATGCATTTTGTTAGGGGACCTGTTTTGGTCTTGTCCCCGTTTTACTCCCATGATTTTGTCTGATGAGATTACTGACGCAGTCTTCAATTGCTTCTTTTAATAGGCTAGAGGGGGGCCAGTCTGGGCCTGACCCAATCTGACTCTCATCGGTTCTAGATTAGCCCCCCCCCCCCCCCAGTGGCCGTTTTGGCACATCTAAAATTGTCCCAGAATGACTCCCGGGAGTGCATTTGGGCCAGTCCCAGATTTACTCTCTGTTGCAAGGGGGGCTGTTTTAGGACAGACCCACTTTAACTCCCGAAAGTCATTCTGGTACTGAGAAATGTGCCCAAACTAACTCCCGGGAGGCTGATCTGGAACACAGTAGAGTGCATAACATCAATTGTTCCTATGTAATCTTCATTCCCCAGAGAGTGATTTTGGAACAGGCTGGGGGTCAGTCTGGTCCAGGACCAGAATAACTCCCGGGAGTAAATCTGGGACGGCCTAATTTTACTCCCGGGAGTTAAATTGGGCCAGGGACGCTTTCGGCACGTTACACCGGCATGCACAGACTATACCTCGGCTTCTACTCTCATCCGATGGAGTATGGGGGCGTAGCGTCTCACAGTACCTTTTTCCGGCACTCAAGGTCGTCAATTTGAACAGCTGGTACAGAGGCTTGACACCACCTCCAGAGCTTATGGAATGGAAATAAGTGCAGAGAAGACCAAAATGATGACCAACAACACCAATGGCATCAACACGGACATCAACGTCCAAGGCCAATCCCTCAACACAGTGCATAGCTTCAAATATTTAGGAGCCATTGTATCAGACAATGGGTCCCGACAGGAAGTCCTCTCCAGGATCGCACAAACAACTGCTGCCCTAACAAGGTTGAAGCCCATTTGGAAAGACAGGACCATCAATCTACATTCCAAAGTAAGACTGCTGCGCTCCCTTGTCATCTCCATCTACCTATATGCTTGCGAAGCATGGACCCTCACAGCAGATCTACAACGAAGAATACAAACCATAGAGATGAAGTGCTACAGAAGACTTCTGGGCATTTCCTATACCCAACACATCACCAACGACGAAGTCCGACAGACCATCACACAAGCCTATGGGAGGCGAGATATAGCAAACGCGCTCGCATTTGCGCTCGCAAATACGCAAATGCGAGCGCAAGTGCGCTCGCATTTACGCGCGCAAATGCGCTCGCAAGTGCGCTCGCATTTGCGCGCGCGGTTGCTACGCCCGTTGCTATGAGGGTTTTGCTGAAAACTGTCAACGGAAAGGAACTGAAAATGAACAAAGCGCAGACGCCAAAGATTAAAGAAGGGAAAAAATAGATCTAGCGTACATTTTGTAGTGGTTGGGCGCGGCTTTGTCACTGAGTAGCCTATAATAATATCATATGTGAGTTTATAGATTGATGTTAATAATAAATGCAAGAAATATTTAATTTGTGCACTTCTCAAATTCTTTCACAGACACATTCTTTTCCGGGTATAATTTTTACGTGTATGGAGCGGAATATAGCAAATGCGAGCGCACTTGCGAGCGCAAATGCGCTTGCAAGTGCGCTCTTTTTTCCTTCTTTAATCTTTGGCGTCTGCGCTTTGTTCATTTTCAGTTCCTTTCCGTTGACAGTTTTCAGCAAAACCCTCATAGCAACGGGCGTAGCAACCGCGCGCGCAAATGCGAGCGCACTTGCGAGCGCATTTGCGCGCGTAAATGCGAGCGCACTTGCGCATTTGCGAGCGCAAATGCCAGCGCAAATGCGCGCGCGTTTGCTATATCTCGCCTCCCATACTATGCGCGCGCGTTTGCTATATCTCGCCTCCCATACAAGCCATTGGACAACACGATGACCTGCTCACAGTGGTGAAGAAACGGAAACTCAGATGGTATGGCCACGTCACCAGATCATCAGGCCTTGCAAAGACCATTCTGCAAAGCACAGTGCAAGGAGATAGAAGAGGAGGGAAACCGAAAAAGAGGTGGGAGGACAACATTAGAAAATGGACTGGTTTGACACTGTATCATATGTGGTGCCCCAACGACCTTGGGGTTACGGGACAGGATAGGATAGGATAGGAAGGTCGTCAACAAGTTTCTAACCACTGACCGAACGGACTGCGATGTTCCTGCTTGACATTCAAAATTTGTTTCTTCCTCTTAGGAAGCTTACAACTTTGAGCCAATTGTGTCTGACGGTCATGTTATTGTTGATTCGGACACTCCTGCCGTCAATCAGCTTCTAACTACTGCCTGTACTGGCTGCAGTGCTATCGCTTTACATTCAATGTGTCCAATTCCCTGCTATTTCTACCGCACATCCACCAACCCATTCTCTCCCTCCCAACGAGCCCATACTTTAGACAACAAGAGAGAGCGAGAGAGAGAGAGAGAGAGAGAGAGAGAGAGAGAGAGAGAGAGAGAGAGAGAGAGAAGAGAATTTTATTTAACAAGGGTAAACAAGTAAGCAATGGGTGTGCTTTTTTACATCTTGCCCTTGGGGCTTGTAACAATAACAATTAGTATAACAAAATAACTTTATAACAATAACATCATAATGTAACAATACAATCAAGGTCTGTGCACACATAAACACACACATGTACACATACGCACGCACAAAGTATTTAAAACAATCTAATTGGTGTTACTAATATAGAACTCCAATTATGTAACTAAGTTTAAATGTGTTAAAAATGTGTTTCTAAAGGATGTGTATTTAGTGACTGAACTGCGAAGAACGTCTGGAAAGTTATTCCATGAAATGGAACCGGAATATGACAGTGTTACGTTGAAACGCGCATGATGTTACATGTGAGACGCGCACGATAGATCCGATCGTTTTGTTTTGCAAAGCATGCAATAACAGAATGTATTTACCTTTGATTTAATGTTCTGTTGTTGTTAGAAGAAGCTTGGTATAATTCTCGTTGGTCGATATTATTTGAGAATTTTCTAGAGTTGGTTGTTTACCATCGATCGAAGGATCTAGATAGATCCAATAGAAGCTGAGAGGTTCTTTTATGATGAAGAAAGTTGTATGAGTAAGACAGTGATGACGAAGTTTGATTTGATTGGTTGTGGTGCGTCACGCTGGAGTGTTCTAAATTTTTCTGGAGTATAGAGAGACTATTGTATGTACCGCACTGTTTCAGTTGAGAGTTGAAAGTAGAGAGAATTGTAGAGAGAAGTGAAAAAAGCGATTGTATGCAGTTGTTGATGTACGCTGAATAAAGTTGGAAAACTTTATACGACGACTTCTGCCTTGTTGCTGAGTGAACAGGTTGCGTGGATAAACGAATCCGAGTTACACTTATCAGATTTCAGCATTGGGGCTGAATCAACTACTGATAGAAACAAAACCAACATCGAGTGTAACAGACAGACTGGTTTTAAACAGATCAATTCTTGGAAAAGGAATATTTAGTTTGGTTAAAATTAGGCAGTTTTCCTAGAAAAAAAGAGAAGAAAGATATGGGTGGGGGGGGGGGTGCATTGCCAGAAAGGATCTTGAGCATGAAAATTCCTTTATTAAATGTTAATCTTTTAACAAGAAATAAAACGTTGATCTTTGTGACGAACGGACCAGTTTACCCTGCTTACTTTACTATTTAGCCTTGTTTAGTCAATGTAATCTTAGAATGTTAATGTTAGGCTGCAGCAGACGATGGAAGTAATCAAGCGTAGCAATGATATACTGCCGTTTACACTCAGTGGTAGTTGACGGTAGAGCGCAGGCAATGACATCATCGTAGCTACGTTAGGCAAGTCGATTACCAGCCAATGAGAACACAGTTTAGAATGGAATCAACCAGGTCTGGCTGATTCAAATAGAGAGATAGAACGGCAGTCGAGAGGAAAACGAGGAGCAGTAAACAGCTAGACAGTTAGCAGAAATCTCTCCACTCATAGATCAGGAAGCAGGACTTGAGAATCTTAGAATTCAATCAAGTAGCCGCGGGCCTGACTTTGTCAAACAGGTAAATGAACATACTTCTGTCTCATCGTGATATATTTATCTTATTGTTGAAATTATGTTTGTGGAATTTGCTATGCATAGAATTGAATTTTTCGTCCAACGTTGCGTGACCACATGGCGAAACACGACCGGTTGCGCCGCCATGTTGCATACCTGACGGAACCACTGTTGTTTAACCTATATGTATGTTTGCAGACCAGTGGCTGTACCAGTGAATGTTTATAATATTATTAATTCTGTATGTGTATAGTTAGCCACCATTTATATTTATGTATGTATAGGAAATTAGAGTTGAGATTCCAGTGGACCACGGTCGTAGCAGAATGTTCGTCGCTTATGTATAGAGATGTAGAGCTATCACTGAGGGCTACTTTGGCTTTCAGTGAGACGCTCTGCACAGACCTATTACTCAAGGTTGTGCAGAATTTCGTCTCTTATATTACAGACGAGCAGGCGAGATATCCCGTGCGCCCAACTCCACAGAAAAGACGAGTTGGCTGTTTAGCCTCTACAGCACAAGACTGAGAGAGCTCCCCTGGAAAACACTCTCCAAGACAACACAGCTTGTCAAGGAACCAAACTACACGACGACCCAGCGTGTACTAGAAGCTACCTCAACGAAGGGCTTCAAACCCGCTACACAACAGTTAAGTGCTTAAGAAAAAGTGCGCTAAAACTGATAGCAAAAGGACCACAGTAGTCCACTCTTCAGAAAACTGTAAAACGGACCACAGTAGTCCAATCTTCATGAACTCTAGTAGCCAGTGCCCTATGAAGACATAACAGCTGCCTAGACTATCAGCGATCGAATTATTTGCTTTGATTCTTGACTTTTTAAGGTAGATTAGTACATCGAAAATCTTGTATAGAGTAGAAGAAATAAATGTGTGATTTTAACTGTTATCAAGTGGCTGGACTACATATGATTCATAGCCGTGTGAAAGCTAGTGTGACAGTGATCTTTTACCATTTTTCTATCTATCTCTGTACCCCAGCCTTAACACAGACCGAGCTAAATAAAGAAATGTATTAAAGTAATTCACCGGGTGACTAACTAGCAGTTCCCATAGAATAAAGCGTTGAGGGTTACAGCATTCCATTGTGCAGAGCCCAGCAACAACTAAACCCCACGTTACAATCTTTTCGTAATCATTCGGAGAGATGTTGGTTTTTTCTTTAGAAATCTCATTTTAATTGCACGTATAAGGTTTCATGCTGTTGTAACTGTCATTATCCCAAATAGTTGAAGAATAATCAATAAATGACTGAATATGTCCCGAATAGAATAGTTTACGAGAACGCAAATTAAAAAATGTTTAACCTTTAATAATTGACAAGCCTTTCTAGAAACAGTTTTACTAACATGTAAAATATGTTCCAACCAAGACAATTTATTGTCTAATATCACGCCAAAAAGTGTATAAAATGGTATTTCTTCAACTATTTTGTTGCAAAGTTTTAAGGGAGGGAGTTTCATAGATTCATGCTGTAATTATCATGGGATTTGTTTTGTCAGGATTAAATGTCATGTTATTAAGTTCAGTCCATTCATGTAGTTCATTTGCCCCCTTTTTGCAAAGAGGAGACTAAATTACGCATTTCTGTATATTTGGAGTCTAATGTGGTGTCATCAGCAAAAAGTTCACACGAAGTAGAAATATGAAGGGGAAAATCATTTATATAGACAACAAATAATAAAGGCCCTAATATGGATCATTGAGGCACTCCAGCAGTAACAGCTTAAAATTGTGATTTTTGATTTTTTTAAAAATAAAAACGCACTGCTGTCTGTAAAAACTGAAAGATTTTAAAATATTAAGGGATTTAAAGCTACCATCATATAATTGTAATTACGTAAAAGAAGGTCATGGTCAATTACATCAAAAGCTTTTGCAAAGTCAAAGAATAATGCTCCGGAAAGTTTGTGCTCGTTAATTCTAATAACTTAATAAGCCATTGTTCTATCATAGATGTAACAGCTGTATGACATGAAACAGAAAGACAGACAGACAGAGACAGAGAAAGAGACAGGCAGAGAGAGAGACAAAAGCACAGAGAGAGACATGCAAAGACAGAGAGAGAGAGAGAGAGAGAGAGAGAGAGAGAGAGAGAGGTGAGTTTTAGCGTGATGGTGAAAATGTTTTCATGTTATCTTCCACAACAAATACAGTACTAGGCCTGTCACGTCGAGCATAGAAAAGTTATGTAGCATTGGATTGCCAGCAGCAATAGAAGCAACAAGAGCAAAAACAACAACAATTACTACAGAAGAAAAACAAGAACAACAACAAGAGCAAAGTTGCAACGACAACACATTTTCTAAAATGTTATTAACCGACGCCAATGTAATCATGCCGTTTCATTAGTTTCTGTTTTTCTATTATCATTGTATGACACTGACAAATTGTCACTTTACACTTCTTCATTTCTTAAGTTTCGCATAAACAAAATAATGTCATCGATTTAGTTTCAAGCTATCCCCGCGGTAGTCCATCTTCACCCCATCCCACGTTTCTCTCTCTCTCTCTCTTTCCCTCTCCCTCCCCCTTTCTCTTTCCCTCTCTTCCTCATTTGACAGCCCGCTAGCGCTCAGCATGAGTCAAAATACCTCCTTCCTGTCCCCCCAAAATCCCTTAAATCCCACCGAATAATGAAAGACCCCAAAAGCTGCGAAAAGGTGGTAAAATAGGCCCTGCATGTTTTGATGGAGTGCGAAAATCAGTTTCACAAAGATGGCCTCTGGGCGCCCAAAAATGGTACATGTTAAAAATTCCTCTTCTCCCTTCATTTTCAACCTTGTTTGCCAATGGCGCCTCCTTTAAAAAATAAAGAGGTCCCTCTTTCCTTTCATTCCTAAAACATGTTTGACAAAGCTGCAAACCTTCTTCTCCCTCTTCCCCCGCTTTTCCACCTTGCAACACCCTTCCTCTTTCGTCCTCCCACCATACACCTCTCTCGTCTCCCACCATACACCTCTCTCGTCTCCCACCATACACCTTTATCGTCTACCACCACACATCTCTCTCGTCCTCCCACCGTACACCTCTCTCGTCTTCCTACCATACACCTCTATCGTCTCCCCCCACCCCCTCAACCTCTTCCACATTTAGAAGTTATAGTAGTACCGTCTACTCAAAATCTCAGATCGTTTTCGTAAGTCATAGGTTTTCAGAACTAGGGTTTGCAGTAATTCTTTACGGTTTATGACTTGGAACGTTGGCAGAAATTCAAAGGAAATTAACTTTTCCAGAAGCACCTAACATTAATTGACTATAATGTTTGTTTCCGTTCATTAATCAACACGCTTATCTTCTTTACACATTTTGTATTATTCTTTAAAAACTCAATGTACAGCTTATTGGCTAAATGTATTTTCGAGAACTCTTTAAAAGAAAACACACACATGAATTTTTTTTTTAAAAGCTCCACACCATTATTTGTAAAGTAAAGGTAGACTACTTTTGAATATAATCACCGTACGCGATGCATAACAGCTGTCTTTGCTGTCGTTTATATACAAAGAATCTTTAATTGCCAGTTTGATACCATGTCATCGTGAAACAGACATGCATCGCTGTAATGGCCGCCTCCACCCGCTCCCTTCCCGCCTCCTCAACAAATGGACAGAAAAAAGAAACTTCATCATCATCTCAAAAAAAGATATGCCATTCTCTCTAAAACTCCTCTCTCTCTTTCTCTCTCTCTCTCTCTCTTGCTCTCTGTCTCTCTCTCCATCTATCCCAAAACTACTCTCTCTCCCCCCCCTCTTTTCTTGCCCATATTCACAACCAAAATCGCACGCACGGACGCACGCACACATACAAATACACTTACAAATACACACACAGATTATACAAAAATACCCAATTAGTCTACATCCCCGCGAGGTTTTAAATCCCCAATGTTAAAGAAAATAATGTGAGACCTCTATGTTGAAGGGTCCATTATGGCGGGAAAATAGGTTGCTATCAAAAACAACCAACTCCGGTGCCCAAAAAACAGTTATCATCTGCAAATGACATCATGGAACCCCTCTGCGCCATCTCGGCCAAATCATTTCTCCATCCACTCACCCCCATCAATCCTCCAGCCATCCCCTATTACTGTCACTCCTATCTTCCCTCCACCTAAAGTCCTGTGCTAATCTCGTCCAAATAAATAATTTTCCTCCCTTCTCTCCTCACTGTCCCCACCTTCTGTGACTCGTTTCAACCCAAATCATCAGCCGCACTCTTTTAAGACCAGAACCACCTCCCGACCCACTCACACATAATGTTAAGACCGAGGAATAAAATAGCCAGGCGAGAGGACAACACAGAGATGCTGGATGGAATGTTTAAAGATCAGTTAAAATAGGAAATGAAGAATAACTTATCCCACCCTCCCACCCACCCTCTTCTCTCTCTCTCTCTCTCTCTCTCTCTCTCTCTCTCTCTCTCTCTCTGGGCGGTTCTATGTGCATATGTGTGTGTGCAAGTTTGTACGTGCATGTGTGTTTCCATGTATCTACATGCACACTTGAAAACACACGCACACACACACGCATATATCTGGGTGCGTATGTGCGTGCGTGTGTGTGCTAACACTGCCATCACAAAAAGGAGTGAAAAGCTGTATTGATGTTTGATGTTTTTCTTTCTTTTCTTTTCAATGCAATTTATACATTTTTACGTGCCAAAAACCTTTTAAAAATACCACGGAAGAACAAGATGAGGACAATGATGCAAGATACACATTGGAAATGGAAATGGAAGAAAAAATGGTGTAAACCCTGTCTCTAACATGGAGAGGGAGTGCCTTAGAGTTTTGTTTGCTGGCACTTAGAGCTGGGGAGTAAACACCGGGCTCTTTTCTCCTCTGCTGATCCACATTCTAAAAATTCTCAAAAACCCTTGGCTTAATCCTATCTACAAAAATTCCTTTCCAATGTTCCCCCTCTCTTGCTTCATTCTTTTCTGCCCTCGCCCGTACACTCTTGTAATCTTCCCCACATCCCTAAACACATGCACACACACATACACACCCACCCACACACACACGCACACACACATACGCACACACACACTCACACAAACAACCCCTACGCCAACCCTCACCCTGTACCACTAATTTCCCAACCCCTTTTCACATATTTAATTTAAGTTGATTCTCGTCACATTTTCTCTTTCCATTAAAAA
>CM072511.1:97792368-97804868 GCA_036898135.1 Oncomelania hupensis | reverse complement strand
CAACGCACGAATCGACCCATAGACAACTACTAGGATGGTAGTTTCGAGCACTCCAGTCCTCTCTTTCTGAAATTACACAGTGATGCATTGCTTAAAAACGACAACATAACTCGAAAATGCATAAGCTGCACATTCTTAAAGTTCTGTTACATGTATGATTACAAATTGACCTGTAGAACCCAACCGTTCCCATATACACTCCAAACAGATACACAAAACTAACGTTCCGCCCACAATCAGGTGCCCACCTCCAATCAATCTCCGCTTGCTAACACAATACCCTTTGTTGGAATCGACATTTCAGTTTGAAGTGGTTTGTGTGTGTGTGTGTGTGTGTGTGTTTGTGCGTGTGCGCGCGCGTGTGTGTGTGTGAGTGTGTGTATCTCTCTCTCTCTCTCTCTCTCTCTCTCTCTCTCTCTCTCTGATAAAGTGCGCCCAGCGCTTATTCCTTTAACCTTTTAAAATAAAATTGTTATCTTATCATATCCATCTTCCTATACGCTTGCAAAACATGGACCCTCACAGCAGATCTACAACGAAGAATACAAAGCATGGAGATGATGTGCTAAAGAAGAATACTGGGCATTTCCTATACCCAGCACATCACCAACGACGAAGTCCGACAGACCATCACACAAGCCATTGGACAACACGATGACCTGCTCACAGTGGTGAAAAAAACGAAAACTCCGATGGTATGGCCACGTCACCAGATCATCAGGTCTTGCAAAGACCATTCTGCAAGGCACAGTGCAATGAGGTAGAAGAAGAGGGAGACCGGAAAAGAGGTGGGAGTACAACATTAGAGAATGGACTGGTTTGACACTGAGCGAAACCATCAGGGTTGCTGAGGACAGGGACAGATGGAGTATGCTAATTAAACGATCATCTGTGGGTCCCCTACGACCTCCGAGTTACGGGATAGGATAGGATAGGATGTTATCTTCTCTCTCTCTCTCTCTCTCTCTCTCTCTCTCTCTCTCTTTCTTTCTTGTTTTCTTTTAACCGCTTACTTACCCCACTCAGTACACACACACATACACACACACCCACACACACACACCCTCACAAAAACACACACCCTCACAAAAACTGGAAAAAAAAATATTCATGACAAGAAGAAATGGCCAAGTTTATACTCCAAACACACTTTAAAAAAAAAATAGTTGGATTTAATACAGAATTACACATCCCTATCCAATTAAAACAAAACCCGAACTTACCAACAAACCATACAAACAAACAAAACCAAACACAGGGTCAGAAAGCAGGTGAACTTGACGGAAAATGTTATGACTACGAAAGGAATATTATTAAATGCAGATAATCAGCCCCCCCTTATCTCACTCCTTCGCCTACCACCACCCTTTCATTCTCTCTCCAGTGTGTATAAAGTTTTGTTGCAAATGCAATTTTCATACTACTACTACTACTACTACTACTACTACTACTACTACTACTACTACTACTACTACTACTACTACTACTAATAATAATAATAATAATAATAATAATAATAATAATAATAATAATAACAATAATAACAACAACAACAACAAAAACAACAACAATTTATTTGTGTATAGCGCAAAACCAAACTTAAAGCTTGCTCTTAGCACTCGTACTCATACGCATACATACGCTCGCAAGGATAAATATTTTCTTCATTTCGTTGTTGTTGTTGTTGTTGTTGTTGATCCTGTTGTTGTTACAGTTGTTTTTTTTTTGTTGATGTAATTAATGTTGTGGTAATTACTGTTGTTGTAATTAATGTTGTGGTAATTACTGTTGTTGTAATTAATGTTGTGGTAATTATTGTTGTTGTAATTAATGTTGTGGTAATTACTATTATTTTAATTACTGTTGTGGTAATTACTTCTGGTGTTAAATAATGTTGTGGTAATTATTGTGTTGTCATTAATGTTGTGGTAATTACTGTTGTTGTAATTAATGTTGTGGTAATTACTGTTGTTGTAATTATTGTTGTGGTAATTACTGTTGTTGTAAGCAGCCACTATCTTCCAGTGAACAATAGTAGACTTTTTAAAAAATTTAAAAAAACAGAAAGAACCCCCAACAACAATAACTCACACCCCTTTAACCACACTCCCCTCACACACACACACACACACACATACATACATGCATACACAAATACACAAACGCACATTCTGTCACTCCTACCTCCCTCCCGTCTTCTCTTAGCAACACGTACAAGGCTATATGAATGAGTGCATGCAATCATTCCATTTGAAACCTATTTTCATGTTTCTTACCATCTGCCGTGTGCATGTATCCCTTATAGATAAAATCTTGTTATGTCCATATCTTTCGAGGTCGTCTTATGGCGTATAAAGTAATGTTGTAACCTCTGTCTAATTTAGAGATAACTTTAATTGAAATTTTTTTTTATAGTTTTTATTTCATTCACCCCCAAAATAGATTACTGCATTTCTTGTTCAATTTATTGAAAACATAAAACTCCCAGTTAAGTTTAATGAGGTGACTTTAACTCTTAGATAACTTGCCTAACCGAGAACAAAATAAAATAGGAGAAAAATATAATACGAGAAAAAAAATGTTTTATTGTTGTCATCTCAATTCAAAGAAATAATTTACTATTACACTATTATACTAGATTTATTTCTTTTCATATTCATTTTCCGAAGTCATCTGTGAGTGATTTTTACAAACATACAAACTAAAAGGCATTGATTACTGGCAACTGTTTGCAGAGACCTATCCGGATGGATGGAGAGGTGGGAGAGCGGGGGTGAGAGAGAGAGAGAGAAGAGAGAGAGAGAGAGAGAGAGAGAGAGAGAGAGAGAGAGAGAGAGAGAGAGAGAGAGAGAGAACATTTATCGAAATCTGAAAGTCGACATCTTGGCAATATATACATAGGCTGCTTTTCATATAAAACCTTGAAATATTTATGTTATATGTACAGTATTGTGCATTGCCATGACGCTAAACGTTTCTGGTACATTAAGAGAGATGAGGCGTAATGAGTGAGGTGTCTTGTTTTCCCCTATGCGCTTCATGTGTCCGGGGACGTTAATCTACCTAACAACAATGAGTGAGGGTTCCTCCGCCGTAGCTTAGCAGTAGAACGTTCGCCTGGCACATTGGTAACCCAGGTTCGAACCCCATGGTGGGCAAAATAAAAGTGGCCATTTTCACTGTCCGTCTTAGCAGTATGATTGCTCTGGTGGTTTAATGTTGTTTTAGGTCCATAACCCCTCTTTTCCATGGGATGGTTTTCCCCGCCTGTCTTATCGACAATGGTGGGTGTACACGTTAAACTTCAATGTTCATTCATTATCTCAATAAGTGAGGGCAACAAAACTTTTTTTTCTTCTGATTTTCGATAATACTTGTCAACCATGCGGGGAGAAATGTGGGTTGCGGACTCAGCGAAACCACGGCAGCCGCGGAGCAACGCCACCCCCGACGAGAGGGGGTTGGGATGAGGAGGAGAAAGGGGGGGGAAGGACGTAGTGCTTTCATTGCATTAATCGTTCCTATAAAGCGCTTTTCCAGCTCAAGAGCTGCTCAAGGGGCTGACCTATACATGATCTAACTCAAGCCGCCCGAGGGTGTGTCGGTCCGTGTCACTATCGGACACTTTTTTCGTATAGGACATGGGCGTCTTGGTCTTTACGTCTGTGCGATGGAATGCATGCGTGCACAGACTAGACCTCGGTTTTTAAACTCTTTGCCAGAAAGTGTAGACACGTTAAGAGATAGTCGGCAAATGTGCGGACATATTTATGAACCTTAATATAGCCTCCACTTCGCACTATCTGTGCGGCTATGCAAAGCAGGCAATACTCATAACTAATGAAATTATATGCGACATTAAATCACGGCCGTGTGGTTAGCGCTTAGTTTATCACAACGTGCCAGACGGCGTAGTTGTTTTCCTGTTCGTTGCAGGTTAATAGATACTGCTGCTGTCCAAGTAAATAAAGAATGGCGTCGTTGACTTGTACATGAGCTTTGCAAGTGATTTGCCTGCAAGGCAGACATGTTATTGGGACCGTTATGTACTGTACATGTACATGACATGTATGTCTGCTCACAACCAATTTTAATTCCAAAATGGAAGTCGCTGAGTTGAGGTCATTACAACCACTCTAGTTGATGTGTGATAGTTCTGGGAAGTTCTGACAAGAGAATTTTCATAACCGTCTTCGTTAATGATTATTGATTCCCCCCCCCCCCACTCCCCTAATCATCTCCTCCCTCCTACCGCCTTCCTCTCTCTATCAACCTCCCCACCTCCCCCATCTTACCACCCCTGAACGGTTAAAGTTAGCTTTTGACGGGCAAAAACTGCCAAATGTTACTTGACAGCCACGACTACAATTTGCATGATGTTTCCTTTTCTTTTCTAATGATGATGTCAATCAATGTGTGGTTTTGAATCTACAGTGGAGGTCCCCAGGCGGTTAAGTACATCTTGTTCAGAGAAGACCGCCGAATAAGTTTTTTTGGGGTTGTTTTTGTTTTTGTTTTAAATGTATGGAAAGAGAGAGAGAGAATAAACGCAGCTGTTGTGTTTCACTGGTCAATACTCGGATATGGATGCAAACAATTGCTTTAAAATGTAATCGCATTGAGTATGCTATGGTAGCATAATATACACCTATGTGTAGTGTATAAGATGCCTAACCACGCATTTCGTGCGCATTGCCCATTTCCCGCCACAACAACAAAACTTACAAATTAATCTAGTATTTATTTAATTAATTAATTAATGAATTTATTTATTTATTAGTAAGTTAGTTTGTTAGTTAGTCGATGTAGAGAAGTCGAAAACTTTAATAGGATAATAGCATTAGGTCCTTTGGATCGACCTGTCTTACAGCTAGCCCTTAATAAAATTGTAAAATAAAAGAAATAAAAAATTTAGAACAAACAAAATAATTAACATAAAATTTATTTGAAACTAATACAAACCTTAACAATGGTAAGAATTTAAAAAAAATTACTAAGAAAATTAATGTACCGAAATACACACACTCCCTCCCCGCCCTCTCCAATACCCCTTTCCTACTCCAACTTCTCCCCCCCCCCCCACCACCACGACCACACACATACACAAGCTAAAAATTCACACCTCAACAAATTAAACTGTCGCAAAATAGGAAAGAACAAAATGTATACAATCATCTTAAATATTAGGAGCAAGGAAAAATAGACATTTGTGGAGTCTAATTTTAAACAAAGTTAATGATTTACTTTAATAATAATTAGTTAGTTAGCTAGTTAGTTAGTTATTTAGTTAATTAGTTAGTTAATTATTATTGACTGAATGCGAATCCCGAGGTAAATTCATTATCACTAAAACTAAACAAACAAACTTCCTTGACACCCAGGCCTTTTAAGCATTGCTCTAAAATTGTTAATGTTAGGTGCACTGTGGGAGAAGGAGTGGCAGACGGTCAGCAAATTAGTGCTAATCACCTCCAAAGTACTGAATTTTAACAGAAAACCCAATTCCATCTATCCACCCTATCAGTCTTCTCACGGTGAGTATTTCAATTTTACATCTGATCACTCTGACAAATATTAGAGAACAAAACCAAACAATTTAACAAGTTAAAAAAAAACAACTAACAATCTACCTAACTTGTGATTTTAACATGATATGAACAATATTAACAATGTCTAGATGAAACAGTCTAATTATCATGTCTTCCTTTGATTGACCATGTGTAGTAACACGCTGTTCTTCTCATTTTGAAATAGTAATTGAGCATTCAAACAAAATATGCTTTACTGCGGAGCATGGAGAAGAAACGTCCAAAGGATATTTAGTACATCGAAAAGGTATCCTTATTTTGATTAATATATTTGAAATGCTTCGTTGCCCAGTTTTGCAAAGGGTATACGTATTATTCATTAACCTCTCAAGTTAAGAAATAATTTTTTATATGACAAACGTTAATTATCAACAATTATTATACCATAGTTATTCTTAGCTCTCTATTTGGCTACTTTGTCACATATTTTATTCCAACAAATACTTACACGCGCTCAGAAAATTCAAGAAGGGGTCATTCTTTTTTTCCTAAGCATTCTAGATCTGCTGACATTGACTTGCTCTGATGCCAATGACCATAACATCTTGTTTGGCTTACTGTCCGCGCGAGGAATACATGTCTGTCAGCTGCCATCTGAAAGTTACTATCGCTTCCATGGCAAATGTTTAGTTTCTTGTTTTGATGCATGTTGTCGTATCTGTCTATCTGTCTGTCTGTCTCTGTCTCTCTGACTCCCTCATTATCCTCCTCCTCATCACCATCATCATCATAATAATCATCATCATCATGGCGTTCGATGACGCCTAATTTCGCAATCTCGTTTTTATTTTATTTGTTATTATTGTTATATTCTATTTTGCTCTGTTCCGTTTCGTAATACAAATCTAATCAATTCGGTAAATGGCACATAGTGTTGTGATCCCTCCCAACATTGTTTCTCCATTCCGTACCCACTACAGTTTTTAAATCATTTAATTAGTTTTGTCATCGCTTTCGTTGGAATAAAACCGTACACATTTCAGTTTAAAAGCCAAAGTAATTGTTCTAAAATAACTAGGTGAACAAGTGCAGTCAGTAAAAAGTCGAAGTAAAAACCTGTCACTTTATTAATCATATACTAACTCACTCGTTACAGTCCAAATATTAGTTTTTTAAATTACATCCAGCAAGACTTTTAGCTAGGCTGATAGATGATTTATCTTGATCGTAGTCTGGAGAGAAACAAATCATTGAAGTATATCCCTAGAGAATCAGGCAAACCTGGCAGACGGCAAAGTACTGTCTAAAGTCGCCGACATCCATCACACGAACGTCGTGAATTAAGCCTGGCAGACGGTAAGTAATAGTCATTTTCGCTCGCATCCGTCACGAATGCGTAAAATACAAAACTCAGTGAAAATCAGTACATCCAGTACACTTTGTAAAACCCAGTAAAACTCAGCAAAATCTTTCAAGCGTTCTTACATAGCTCAATTACCAACTCGAAGAGCTGCTCCCTAGCTCCCCAGTTCAAAGGATCTTTTAATTATTCCAAAAATCAAGTCCAGCCTAAAATTCGTATTGTTTCTTTTTTTTTTTTTTTTTTTTTTTTTTACATTAAACTAAAATTATACAGTGGTCTTTGGTGGCTCAAACCTTACGTTAAAGTGTAAATTTTCCCATTCTTTCTTGCATTTAAGAGTATTTTAGCATGAAAATGCTGTCTCTGTTCATCACCAAGCGACCCGGAGCTCTTGTGTGTTTCAAAGCTGGTTGTTTGAAACAGTTTTCTGTCTTACGTACGTTACAAAAGGCCCCGTTCCGACAGGCGGTTTCTTTGATAACGTTTTACAATGCTACGACTCAGAACTGGCACCGTGATGTGTGTGCATGCTGCGATGCTAGTTTCAACCACATATCGTAAAGCTATTACTAATCAAATAAACAACCAAAATTTATTGATTTGTATAAAAACTAATTTTTCTTGTTGTCAGCTTATTTTTATAGAGGCAACACTCATTGTGAATGGTAAAAGGATCTGTTATGTTAAATTGGTAACACTTGGGGATTTTAAAGCATTTAGCTACATTTACACGCACACAAACTATGTTTAGATTGATGTTCTGTTCCTTCTCAGCAAAACCGCAATTTCCAGACGACTTTGCAGTTAGTGATCTTTCACGCAAAACTGTTTTATCTCAATTACTAAGCTAATGAGGTGTGTGAATTATCGATAGCTTCTGCACTTAAAGCATTGGGCATTTCTTATACACAGCACATCACCAACGACGAAGTCCGAAAGACCATCGCACAAGCCATTGAACAACACGATGACATGCTTTTTTTTTCTTTTTTTATTTTATTTTCATACTTTTTTGTTGTTTAAAATCACATTGTTGTGAACAGACGTGAAATTAAAATATTGAATTGAATTGAATTGATATACTCACAGTGGTGAAAAAATGGAAACTACGATGGTATGGCCACGTCATCAGAGCATCAGGCCTTGCAAAGAACATCCTGCAAGGAAGCAGAAGAAGAGGGAGACAGAAATAGAGTTAGGAGGAGAACATTCGAGAATGGACTGGCTTTGACACTGAGCGAAGCCATGAGGGTTGCTGAGGACAGAGAAAGATGAAGTACGCTGGTTAAACGATCATTTGTGGTGCCCCAACGACTTTCAAGTTACGGGATAAAATAGAATAGGATTTGCACTTAAAGCACTGATGTCCTTCTAATCAACTTTTTGTGTATGACTTCCAACCATGCTAAGCTAAGTTTTGGACACAGCACAGTTATCAAACATTAGCATATTCATCGGACTTACTCAATTTGCCTCTCCGGTTCTTGCGACAAATGGCAAACCATAAGCATACAGAACTTCAGGATCCGGGTAAAAGTGTACCTACACTCGAACTTTACTTGGGAAACATCTGTCTGTTAGAATGCTTCCTTCTAAGTTGAAAAATTGTGTAAGCTAACTGGACTTTGAGACACTACCATTGCTAATATTATAAAAAGGATGAAGACGTCATCTCTGAGTTTACCAAGCACGGTAGCGGCATCAGGATGCACTGTGGATATATTTCGACATCATTCCTCAGGCAACGATTGACAGCTTTTTTCTCGTCTGGTCAATTGGTCGGTGAATTAGCAAGGCAAGGCAAGGCAAGGTTTATTATAATAAAACCACTAAGTGCACATGGAAACATTTAAAAATAAAATCAAAATAAAGCAAAGGATATAGTTCACACATCCACACACACACACACACTTAAGCTGCATACGCACGCATGCACACGCACACGCGCGCGTGTGCGCGCCCCTTCCCACACTCCCAGGAACTGAGTGCTATATGTATAAATATTTACAGCATAAGAGGTTTTTCACATGTGTTTACATGATTTACAGGTTAAAAAAAAGAGTGGGGGAAGGGTAGGTTTAAAAAAAGATTACATGTCCATTCATAAAAGACATTACTGTTTTTAAATATCTTTATATTTTTAACAAAACAGATTTTTATGGGAGGATAGCAATTTAAATTTGTGTGCATTGGGATATCTCCAAAAATAAGATTTATTTAGCACTTTACGGCAGTCTTTTTTTTTTTAAGGACAAACTGACAAATAGGGAAATTTGTCTCCTCCAAGTCGTTTATGTCATTTTGGAGTTTGAGACAGAATATTGACCAATACGGAAATGTGAAAAACGTTATCTCAAAGAGTCCCATCCACGGAGCATTTGGATCAGAGACATTCACAACACCTATTCGGACATACTATTCACTGATCACCGATAAAACATCTCCTTATTATCCAATCCCTTTCTGGGTTAACTTTCCTTAGGGCCAGTGTTAATACACACTGGGTTGCTGAGACAAGCCGTGGCTTGCGTTGGTCTTGTGGAATATACTCGAGGTGTCTCAGCGACGCTGTGTGGACAGTATACTGACCACCGCTGGACATTACTTCAACAGGTTTAACACATACGGCAGCTGCATCAGGGTAGCCTGAAAACGGGACATACTTCCGGGAGCGCAGTTGGCTCAGTGGTGTACGCCGTGTACTGGAATGTCAGGCCAGGCGATAACATTGCAGGCTGTGCAGGCAGTGGTTCAAAGTCCGTTTACGGCCTGGAGTAAAGAGGTCAAATAAAATAATAAATAAATAAATAAATAAAAAGAGGAAAAAGGATTACTTTGAGACAATGTGCCCTTCCCCTTCGGATGAGAGTATAAACCGAGGTCTAGCCTGTGCACGAACGCATTCCATCGCATGGACTTTTCAAGATCCTAACGCTCATGTCCTAGGCGGGTGAGTGCTAACACAAATACACCCAGCACCCGATAGGTCCCTTCTTTCCATCACCGGTCGCCCAGCATTGTGCTATCCTATCCTATCCTATCCTATCCTATCCTATCCTATCCTATCCCGTAACTCGAAGGTCGTTGGGGCACCACCATCTTTCTCTTTCCTCAGCAACCCTCATGGCTTTGCTCAGTGTTAAGCCTGTCCATTCTCAAATGTTGTCCTGCCAACTCTTTTTCTACTTCTCCCTCTTCTTGTGCCTCCTTCCACAGGATGGTCTCTGCAAGGCCTGATCAGATGCTCTGGTGACGTGGCCATATGGACAAGCATTGTACTCAGTCATCTGCTATGTGCCCAAAGGTTGCAAGTGGGTACCTCGGCGGGATTGAGTTACCGATCAGCACCTTAAACAGCTCTTGAGCTGGAAAAGGCGCTATATAAAACCAACTAAAAACTAAATAAATAAATAAATAAATAAATAAATAAATAAATAAATAAATAAATGAAAACATCGTTCTACATATACCGATGAAACGTTTGTTGCTAGTCAGCCTATGTGTAGGTTAATTGGACTTCGAGTCACTAACGAGGATTTAACTTTGATGCAGAAGGACGTTATCGGGCAAGTAAGAAAAAGAGAATACAGAACTGAATGTTAAAAAAACATAAAAGAGCAGCTTTCCGTTAAACAGATTACGCCAACACATTTTTTCCATTAACGCAACAATCTAAAAATAAAACATTGTTTATTGGGGAAAAAGTCTTTGGGGGAAAAAAAACAACAACACACAACTCAACCTACGTCATAATATTCTAACTTTGTTTTGGAGAAGCCACATATCAAATTCCGTGGAACAAATGCACGAAAAAGCCATTGGCAAATACCCAATGTGCAAACACGACTTTGCAGGCAGCAACTAAAAATACTTTTTTTCCCCCCAAATAAAGAAAATAAATAAATAAATAAATGTCATTTTCTTCTAAAAACTAAAGACTATGCGACATAGCATAACATGGCAGCTAATGAATTAACTTACTGATTGTGGCTGCTCAACCCAAGAAGAAGAAGAAGAAGAAGAAGAAGAAGAAGAAGAAGAAGAAGAAGAAGAAGAAGAAGAAGAAGAAGAAGAAGAAAGAAGAAGAAGAAGAAGAATGAAGAAAATAAATAAAAACCGAAAGATATAAAGAAAGAAAAGAAAGACAGGGACAGACAGGGAGACAGATAGACATACAGATAGACGGACAGAATAAAGGAAGAAAGTAAGAAAGAATAAAGCGACGAAAGAAAGAGAGAAAATGAAAATTAATGGGCCAACTCTACGTGCATACTATTATAGATGATGATGATGATGATGATGATGATGATGATGATGATGATGATGATGATGATGATGATGATGATGATGATGATGATGATGATGATGATGATGATGATGATGATGATGATGATGATTTGTAGGGCTCAGAAAGTCCATGTTACAGGGTCATGCTCAATGCGCACATTTAATGCCCCAGCCATTAGGAGAGGTAGTGCAGTGGGGAGGCAGTTAAGGGGACTACTGAAAGATGTGAGTTTTCAGCTCCTTTAAGAAGCTTTCCAAGAAAGAGTTCTGCTTCAGGTCGATTGGAAGGAAATTCCAGATCTATCTGTTTTGATGTAGACGTACCTATTTTAAGCATTTCAAAAACACAACAGTGTTCACAATAAATATTACCTCACGCAATAGTATATTAATAACAATGTTATTACCGCAGACAATAACACACGAAAAATACTTACCACTGGTTGTTTCAGAAGCCGGGACCATCAAAACGAAGAACCCTTACAAAGATAAACAAATATGGCCGCTACTTACTCTTTTTAAAAAGAAGACGAATTGATACGAATTGTCATGTCTTCAATTTATTTTATTATGTATTTTATTTTATGATTTATCTTTCTTCTTCTTCGTTTCTATCTATTTGTGCTTGAAGTTGATCTAGCTATATCTTGATCATTTTATTAAAAGCATCTAAAACGATTCCTGAAAACGTTTTTTCTTCATAAAAAACTTGAAAACCGATGATTTTGTGTATGTAAGGGTAAATACTATAAATAATCAATCATTTAAATGTGTAGAGTATCTCTCATTTAACTTCTAACTTGTCAAGCGCAACTCAAAATCGCCATAAACGTTTTTAAAACTTACTGCATGTATTGTGCAATGTTTTTGGCTAGTTCCTAGATTACGTCGTTTTGTATTTGAATTGAGGAACATAAACAATCATTCCTTTTTGCCTCTTCATGAATCGACATGTGCTTTATTCAGTAATTGAAATTGCAGAAATTTAACTAAAACAAACACTCTATAAACCTTTTAATCTACAGTTATAGCCGAGTTTGTGAATAAATCTGAATAAAGCTGAAGATCTATAGCTATTTCAACATCAGAAAAAAAAAATTCATTACACCTCCTCAAAAATATTACATAGTCACTACTACTCAGAAGAGTGCTAGTGTAGATCCACTGCTACTCAGAAGGGAAGTCAAGATCCACTACTACTCAGAAGAAACTTCTAGATCCACTACTACTCAGAAGAAACCTCTAGACCCACTACGAACCCATGTGTAGTAATGCCCATACCGATTTGCAATAGTGTCCACGGCGCCGACGCTGAACGTTGC
>CM072511.1:97492368-97787368 GCA_036898135.1 Oncomelania hupensis | reverse complement strand
CCTTCTTCATGGTCGTTCTGTCATTATGTATTTGGAGAAGTGGATCTGCGTAAAGCTTAAATTATTTTTGCAGACATGGGCTGCGCTTGCCCTAAATCCATTGCATGCATCCAAAATTTGATAACTTATTGACCGGGATATAGGCAATGTGAAAACTCAGGAATAGCAATAAAAAAAACTCGGAAAGTCCGTATTTCGTACATGTATCCCATGTCTTGATCTGTCAAACTGTAAAAACACAGGGCAAAAACCAAGTAGAATGGATCCGCGATAGCAAAAAAACGTGGATCCTTGATAGCATTGAGGTAGCAGTAGCAGGGTACAGCCCATGTATCATAGATAGAAGGGTGGGATCTTTGGCGAAACGAATCGGCTCATCAAACGGTTTATTCCCAAACATTTAATGACCCAGCTATCAAGGGGGTGATCAGGTAGGTGAGGGGGAACTACTGAAAGAGGTGAGTTTTCATAACCAAGTATTATATCTTCATTTACATTTTTTTTTAAAATACAATCCTATAACTGAAAAGACATTGATATAGGTCTATTTTATTCTATGCGAGACTTTTACCTATCATAAGCCTACATCGTTTCGATTTAAAGGAAGATTACAACATGTGCGTTCTTACGACTGTTTGAGAATAAACCGTTTGAGCGGCAGATTCGTTTCACCGAAAGACGCAGTCTGATCCCGCCCTTCCTATGTATAATATTAATGGCTGTGTGTTATCTAATGCTGAGCCCTCGAGGATCCATTTCTTTCTTTTTTTTTAACTATCGCCGATCCATTCTACTTTGTTAAAGTTCTTGTGGGGAAAAAACCCTCGAGGGGAATTGTAGGATGAAGGGAGTGTACGTATCGGAGACGAAGCACGATCAGCGTGGATGACATGTCAGGTCGGCATGACCGATTAAGCACTACTCAATCACCGTCCATTCTTTGCTTCATTTAGAAATCACTGGCATAACAAGGGCTCTCCATTTCGTTACAACTCCTACCACTTCTTCCTTCTCAGTTTCTTCCTCCCATGCCCCAGTCTTTAGCTGCCCTTTCTCCTGTCTTCCTTCGCTTGTTATCGCATAGGATCACTCACACTCACCACGGAGTTTTTCCATACCATGGACGGCATTCCCTAATCGCGCAGCCCGTCGAACCGTTGGGAAGACACGAGGGATCCGAAATTAAGGACAGTGTTTCGCTAATTATCAGAAGGCGTATCCAACAAGTGTTTGTGATCATCTAGCACACACACACATACACACACACACACATGCACACCCACACACCTACACACACACACACACACACACACCACAGGTCTCAAATCCACATTTAGGACATTCCTAAAACATCATCCGCAGACACTCTAGACATAAACGCGCGCGCACAGACCCTAAACATGCATTTGCATATTATTTAATACACACAAACACATGCATTCTTCTAGATACACTTGAGAATCCGTAGACTACCTAACCTGTCGTCCTATTCCTAATATTCCAGCCTAAAATCACTTCCAATTACTCAGACCCTAAATGAATCAAACCAAACTCTGGAGGACGCGGCAAAATACACGCCATTCCACTTTCTGGCGTGATGTAAAAGCTTAAGTGATGCAGCTAGCTGGCTTGATACAAGTAAACCCGACATGTAGGCTTTGATTTAGCATTTCAGAGTCAATCTGAATTGGTGTTTTGTTTTGCGACATCCAATGTAGCGAAATCTACTTCATAATAACGGACGCGCATTGATTCGTGACCCAAGGGATTTTACAAAGTCCACTTTGGTGTGGAAGCTGTCAGAGCGGTCCGCTACACCCTGAACCTATTACTGTTCTGACCGAAACAAAAGCCATCAATGTGCAGAAGACTCTCTCTCTCTCTTTCTGTCTCTCTCGGATTCCATATCTGATTGTGAGAGAGAGAGAGTGTGTGTGTGTGGGGTGGGTGGGGGGGGGTGGGTGGGTGTGTGTGTGTGTGTGTGTGTGGCGTGAGTATGTGCGTGCGTGCGTATGCATGCGCGGCTTGAAATGGTAGAGAGAGGAGTGGCGTTTATTTGATTGAGTAAGAGGGTTGTTCCATCAGTCCGTCTTTCAATTTGTTCCTGTACATGTACAGAACAGCGGAACAAAATCAATCGTCTGACATTTCTTTTTAATTTTTCAATTTTGAAGATTGTCTCTAGTCGTTCTCGGTCTGACAACTGGACACCATGCTGTCTGCCCCCCTTTTTTCAATAACTGAATAAACGCTAAGGAATCGCTTCTAGAGAGATCGTGGTTAGTGTTGTGAGTTAGGGTGTGAGTGGGAGGGAGAAGTTGGGGGGAGGGTCGTGGAAGAGTTCGGGGACTGAGGAAAAAGCGAGCAAGGTTCGTAAGTAATGGGTACATGTGATGATATCCTGGAGAAGATATGATTACTTTATAAGGGGATTAAGTTTTATCGCTAGATGATGCGTTTAACTCAATCAGTTGTTCATTACCAAAATTCCTAAGCAATGTTTGAGACTAAATCACGGTGCTTGGTCACATATTAATTTATATTTGTTCTCGGGTTTTAAAGCATCAATGGCTCAAATAAGAAATGATTTTTGCTAGTCAGACAACTACTTTAATTTTGGTCTCAAGAGAAGAAGAGTTAGTGGTCACACAACAATACAGCAATACAAAAATAGAAGGACCCCCGTCGTATTTATGTGATTTCAACTTTTAGATATTCAACACAACTTCTAAAACTTTAATTAAATGTAATTAATAATTATAAGCTCTCCAGTGTGCTGGGGAAGTAAAGCTGTCTCTAGTCTATCACTACCTTGGTGATAGCTGAGAGCTTTTCAGTCAAATCTGCTCCTTGACCTTCGTGGTACTACGCTTTGTGTGTGACTGCGCGTTTATAACATAACTGTAGATTATAGTCACACGAAACCGAAGCGACTACTGGTCACATTATTCTGACACCAGCGAACCAGTTGATGGTAAGGGAAAAATAATATGGTCACACGTTGGCCAAACCGGGATTCGAACCAAGCACCTTTCGGTTACTAGTTAGCCGCTCTACCAACTGAGCTACGCGGCCCCATGAGCGCGTTTATCCCGAGGTGTATGGAGGATATTGCTGAATCTACGTCATCTCCGACCAGTCATCTCGTTCTCGCGAGTACGTGAATCTTTTCTCGGACGTCTTTGTTCTCTTTTCCCGCTTCGTGGACACTATCTTTTACGTGTTACGCGCTTCTACATTTCAACTTCGAGAATCAAATGAGAGATGCAGGGTAGATTTATCTAAGTGGGCTAAGTTACATGGTTTATAGAGAGTTCTGCATGATACTATCGGGAGTGAAGTTCTCAAGAAGGTTAATTTAATAACTGCGAACTTTCCCTTAGAGCACTGATGAATTAACATCTGGTGTTATTCAGTACTTTCTATTTATCTGTAAGCTAAGTTACATCTTTACGTCAACATTTCTGATATTAGATCATCAAGCTGAGTGGGAGTAAAAAATGGACATCTTAAGAATATGTCCTATTACACCCAAACAAGCCTAGAATTTGTATGAGATTTCCGTTGGGGGACTGTGGGGATGGAGGTCTACACCACCCCTGAAAATGGCTGTACTTGCAATTTTTCACACTTTAAAACAGAAACCATATATCATACACGCTAATGTACTTTTTTACGAAGACTTTAAAAACATTTACTTAGAAAGTCATCTCGAAAGTGTCTTTCTTCTATAGACTAGTTGTCCACACATCTTTCCACAATGTTAAGGACTCCAAGTGGGGTAAACATTTATTCCACATTTCCAGTCCAGAAAGCAATTATTTTTGTCTGATTATCGTGAGGTGTGTGTGTGTGTGTGTGTGTGTGCACGTGTGTGTATGTTTGGAGTGAGGGGGGGGGGGAGTTCAAGACAATTTGGAAGTTTGACATCCTGGCCGACTGAGATATCAGAGTAATAATTTTGCACATTTAGCACGATTGCAGCTGAGTTTTGTTCCAGCTATGTGAATCAGACTGCAAGTTTACAGAAATGTACTTTTCCATTTCCCCCTATTTCCTTAAATTCTTGTAACGGAGGCGCGCTCGCACACACACACACACACACACACACACACACACACACATACATACATACACACACTTTTCTTGAGACACAGAAGTCGGTTAAAAAAAAAAGACGATCAAGGATCGGATCTATGTCATCAAATCTCGCGATGGTGGCTGCCTGAGCGGTGTTTCCCCTAGACGCGTTAATATCCAATTTCCCGTTTTGGCATTTTCTATCAAAACACCTTGTGCGGTCTGCCAGTTTGAAACTGGATGAGGCTTGTTCGTGGTTGCTCAGTCAAGAACAGAGTAGAGCAGAGCGAAAGAGAGCAAAGTTTTGGACTATGCAAATAGTCCTATCAATCCAACTTCAATTTTCACATTAAAGTTAGATAGACGACAGTTTTGTCAAATTAATTTGGAAATTTTAAATGTCACCAACTCTAATTAGTTAAATTGTACCTACAGAAGGGAATGAATAACCAGAACGACCCGGGCTCTAATTACCCTGATAACCAATAAAAAGGTTGAGACATATGAATACACAGTCATAGACTCTGATGACAAGACTGCCTTTGTCTTATAGGGTATACTTCAAACGATAATCTCCTGTAATCGATCGTGGAACTCTTCATTTCGTAATTAATGGAGTGATGGAGAACTCTACTCTATTCCCCCCCACCCCAACCCCACCTCTCTCTCTCTCTCTCTCTCTCTCCCTCTCTCTCTCTCTCCGGCACTATTTCTTCTCATAATCCAGTCCCCTATAGCACTCCGGCAGAACAATATAATCACAAATTATTGCAATACTTTATTTAGTTAATAATTTTCATAAGTTTAAATAATGATTTTAATAATATTACAAACAATCAACGATGTATCAAAGAGCATCTTTCGATGCGACTATAATATTCGCTTGTTTGTTGCTTTGCGTGCTTTCTTTAACTTTTGCTTTAAAGTTTTCACATCAGACGGAATATAAATGTAGGTTACGGCACACTTTGTTTTTCGGAAACGATATTGTGTGTTTCGGCAGAAGTGAATACTCATAAAATGATATTGACTGAAGAAGGACAGGTGGATAGATTCGGTGCTACCTAGCAATCCGCACTTCTTCCCAGCAGCGCTGGCGTCCGTGCTTTTGGTTCCACTATTGTCTGGGAAAGATGTGGGGTACAACGACTACGAAGTCGTCATGATGATGATGATGATGATTTTGATGAGACGATGATGACTATGACGATGATGATGATGATGATGATGATGATGATGCCGCCGCTGCTGAAGAGCATGATAAGAATCTTTAATGTCAAACTCCTTGATGACGATGATGATGACGACGACGACGACGATGATGATGATGATGATGATGATGATGATGATGATGATGATGATGATGATGATGATGATGATGATGATGATGACCTTTTAAAAATTGAACAAGACATTCACCAAATAAAACAGGAAATAACCACTGACCTTTACTCTCGATGGATACATAACTGTAGCGACACGGAATCTCGAACTGGCGAATTTTAAAAAGAAGGGAATGGTTCTGATAAGATAAGATAAGATAAGATAAGATAAGATAAGATAAGATAAGATAAGATAAGATAACAATTTTATTTAACAAGGGTAAAGAAGTAAGCACTGGGTGTGCTGTTTACATCTTGCCCTTGGGGCATAATAATAGTATCACAAAATAACTTTAAAACAACAAAATTATAATGTAACAATAAATTCAAGATCTGTGCACACATGCACATACGCTCGAACTCACAAACTCACACACACTTGCACATACACGCACACATTTATTTAAAACAATCTCATAAATGTTATTAATGTAGAACTCTAATTAAGTAGCTAATTAATTAATTTCCGATGTGTTGTAAAAGATGTATTCTAATAGATGTGTATTTAATGACTGCACTTCGGAGCACTTCTGGAAAGTTATTCTATAAAGTACAACCTAAATATGACAGACTGGTTTTGAACAGATCAGTTCTTGGAAATGGGATATTAAGTTTGTTAGAAAATCTGGCATTTTTGCTAAAAAAAAAAAAAAGAAGAAAAATAAAGTGGGTGCATTACCAGAAAGGATCTTCTAAAATGAAAATTCCTTTATTAAAATTTAATTTGTTGGCAAGAGGTACTAGTATGTTAATCTGTTCATAATCATTCAAAGGGATTTTGTTTTTAAGAATAACCGTTTTAATTGCACGTTTATGAGTTCTAAATAAAGGCTTCGTGGCGTTGTCATAAGATGTGACGGTGGGTCTATTGTTACTGGGCTCTGCACAATGGACTGCTATTACCAACTCGTCTTTGTCTGTGGGGATCGGCTAGTGTAATCACCATGTGACTAATCTTAATACATTTATAAGTTTAACTCGGTTTGTGTTAGGATGGGGTTACAGAGATAGTGAGAAAAGTGTAATAGCTTCACTGACACACTAGCTCTCGCATGGCTATGAAACGTAGGTAGTTCAGCCACTTGTTAACAGTAAATATCACACATTTATTTCCTCTACTCTATACATAATTTTCTAAACACTCTATTAACTTAAATGTCCAAATTCGCTTCGAATAGTTCGTTCCTTGATGGGTCTATGCTGCTACTGTTCTTGATATTTGCTAATGTCTCGTCATTGGGCTCTTTGTTCTGTCTGGCTTATTGTTGGTTTCAGGAGAGTGGACTACTGCACAGTCCTTCTATGTCAGTGTGGGTGCACGATTTCGGCGTCACTTAAGTGGTGATGGTGTCTCCTCCTTGGTTGTAGACTAAAGGGCTATCGTAGCTCAGTGCTAGATGCTCCACTGCAGGTCGAATGTCAGGGGTGACGCTTAGTGGTCGTCCTCCTGCCTCGGGCCAACGATGCCTGCTGTCTGCAAAATATGAGACGAATTTCTGCAACACCGAGTTTACTAAGGGTGTGCAGAGCGTCTCACTGATGGCCGAAACAGCCCTCAGTGATAGCTATACTATATATATATATATATATATATATATATAGAGAGAGAGAGAGAGAGAGAGAGAGAGAGAGAGAGAGAGAGAGAGAGAGATAGAGAGAGAGAGAGAGAGAGAGAGAGAGAGAGAGAGAGAGAGAGATTGTTCGTCGCTTATATATATATATATATATAAGCGACGAACAATCTTCTATGTCCATGGTCCACTGGAATCTCCACTCTAATTCCTATACATATACATAACATGGCTAAACTAAACACATGGAGAAATAATTACCAATGTACATATTCTCCGGTACAGCCACTGGTCTGCAAGAATACACATAGGAGACACAAAGTGGGTCCGTAGGGGATACTTCATGGTGGCGAAACCGGTCGCGTGTCTGCCACGTGGTCAAGCAAAGTTTGACTAACATTCATAATTCTAAACATGGCAAAACTTCACAAACATAATACAGCAATAATATCAATAAAGCATGATGAAACAAAAGATAGATCATTTACCTTTTGGACAATGTCAGGCTGTGGTTATACTAGGTTGAATTAAATTTAACCCGTCCCTGCTTTAGTCTTCTGCTAGCGATCTTTCAGAGCGTGGCTCCGTCTCGTGTGAGAGTTAGGCACAGAATGACTACCTAGTGCAGTGGTACCCAAAAGCCCGCGAAAACTAGACTACCAGTGGCGCCTCTGGCCCTACGTCAGCTGAATGAGGTCACTGCCTAACTGAGCCAGCGTTAGCGTACACATGCTTAGCACACAACTGACTTGCGTTGTCTGCTTGGCATCGACTTTAATTTACAAAGGCTACAGCAGGCTGAACTATTTAAGGCGAGAAGTCTTAGTGAAGGGTCTAAATAGCCTTCTGTGACATTAGCAGTATCCCAAATAGTTGAAGAATAATCAATAAATGGGTGAATATGTCCCGAATAAAATACTTTACGAGAATGCACATTTTAAAAACAAAGTTTAATCCTTGATAATTGATAAGTCCGTCTAGAAATAGTTTAACTAATATTTAAAATATGTTGCAACTAAGACAGATTATTATCTAAAATCACGCCAATAAGTTTGTGACATTGAATTTCTTCAAAATATTTTGTTGCAAAGTTTTAAAGTACAGAGTTTCATAGAGGAACTTTGCTCCTTTTTGTCGTTGTAATTAGCGTGAATTTTTTTTTGTCTGGATTAAGTGTCATTTGATTAAATTCAGTCCAGTCCTGTCGTTCATTTGCTCCATTTTGCAAAGAGGAGGCTAATTACGCATTTCTATATTCTTGGAGTGTAATGTGGTGTCATCTATAATTTGATGCGTCAGAACTATCACCGGACTTAAAAAGCAAAATAATTTTAACTTGTTTAAACATGACAGTAAAACATGATTTGTCAATGCATCAATTGTAAATGTAGGTTACAGTTTCCGCAATAAGCGAGCAGACAGTTTTTATATTTTACCATCCAGTTCATCATATCAACTTCTCTTGAATTTGTTTGCTTCAGGTTTCTTAGTGTTTTATAAACAAATTCAATTAACAAAAAAAAATATGGGTTTTGTTTTTAATGGTTTTGGACTGACAAGATTCCGCTAATTTATGTAGAATCTTTTTCTTTTGATTTGTCAGCAGTTATAATTCTATCTGACGTTTTGACAAAATGTAAATTCAGTGTATCAGGAGAAATATCCTAAATTACGTTGATGTAGGTACTTTCCTAGTTAAGTGATTATTTGTTTCCAATTCATTTTAGAGCTTTTTTGGGAAGGGTGGGGTGGGGTGGGTGGGTGGGAGATATTTAATTTTTAATATGTTTTCATTTTCTTTCTCTTGAGTAAAGTTACTGCTTTTCTCTGTATTTTATATTCATTTTCATTACCACGGTTCTTTAACCAGTCTCTAGATTAATGGCTTGTTGTAATTCATTGTCTAGTCATTTTGGTTTAGAATAATATTTAACTCGTTTTATATAAATAGGTGTATGTTTCTTATAGTATAGGATTAATAAAATTATATACATTTGAGAGATTGCTGTTATGAAGATCTAATAGAAAAACATCTTCACTAAATTTAGAGAATGATCGATATGTTATTATTTTATGACCTGACTGAGGTTGTTTTTTTCCTTTTTTTTCCCATGTTAGACATACTGGATATTGGTCACTCATCCATATACTGGTACACACACTTCTGTAACATGAGCTTTGACACTTACGTAAATATGATCGATGAGTGTACTAGTATTGGCAGTTACCCTAGTTGGTGTAGTTACTAATTGTTCAACATTACATAGTTCCATAATATTTGTCCAATGTTTGTTTGATTTATACAGATCAGTATTCAAATCACCCACTATAAAAAAATCTCTTTAGAGTCTAATAACACGGCATCAATCATTGAACTGAAGTCAATATGTTCCGTTGGATGTCTGTATACAAATCCAATGATTATGGGAGCTGCATGTTTGATGTCAATTTGAAGCCAAATAGATTTTACGTGATGCTGTTAAAGGAGATAAAGACGCTTGTATTTCATTGTTTCGCTTATATAAACTAATAACCCTGTTTCTTGATCTTTTTCTCTGTAATGTTGTAATAAAGAATAACCGAAAATTGCTATTTCTGAATCATAGGATTTGTCACATAACCACGATTCAGAGAAATCATAAACATAAAAAGGTGTGTTGTGGTTATTAAGAATGGATGATATTTCGTGTGTTTTGTTGACTGCAATTCAGATATTTAGATGACCAGTGCGAAGTCCATCTTTAGATGGCCAGGTGGTACTTAACATTGTATACAACAACACAATTTATACTACTTCACGGGGATAAAAAGTGTTGGTGTTTTAAATTAAATATTATCATACACACTTATGAACTTTAAAATAATATGACATAAAAAGGTGTCTGTCTACATTGGAAAAAAAATAATGGCCTCAAAAATTAAGTCAAAGCACAATAATGAACGTTGAGTCTTAACACCATGAAAAGTCACAGCATATAACAAGAACTTACTCGTTTAAATTGTAAAAAAAAAACGCTTGCGTACACTTAAAAATAATGAAGTTCAAACTATAGCGTTATTGTGCACGTTTTTAACTAAATAAGAACTTTTAAATAATGCAAGAATGTCAGTTGTAGCTCTCACAGATGTCACTGTCACCAGGAATAATCACAGAAAAAATTAGAACTGTTACTTTGCACTATCACAATTCGAATTAATGTCACTACAAAACCTAAGAATAGTGGGGTTAGAAACAAAAGTGTAAATATAATGTATATTTCTTAACAAAATATAAACCTAGGCTATTTCAAACGGCAGCCTAATGTTATAACATTTATTACTGGATATAACACAAACTATGAGGTCCTTTTCTCCATGATAGTGATAGGGAAACACCCCGTTTCCACGTTTTTTGCGATGTGAAGCAGAAATTATCTTTCTTGGCTACCATATTTAACATGAAATATAGTTGCGAAAGTTTTCACAACCTATGTCAAAAAATCCTGAAACCAGCCTCGCTACCACCGCAGAACCCGCAACCCCGTAACCAACCGCCGTCCCCCCACCCCTTTTCCCACTTCCTCTCTTCCCCTCCCGCCCCCAAAATAAATAAATGACGCGTTGTTGAATCCACAGATCCCCGTCGGATCCGGTCGAGATCAGAATTGCTCAAAACTTTTTAAAATGTACAATTCACGCTTAGAGATGACTATTTTGCTTATATATTCGTACTACGACAGTTCTCAAGGAACCTCTTGCTATACTATGAAATTATGTAATTCATACTACATAGGCTTATATGACTCTTGTCGATGCTAGACTAGATACACATCTGTGCGTGCCAGAGTCTGCAAGGCTTAACCGTAAAGAGAAGGATTTTTGTACTTGTGATAATTCCAGTCGTCCATGAGAGCATCTTGAGGGTAGCAGGTTCTTTTGGGCAGTGAATGTGATGATCAGCAGAGCGGTCAAGTGCGGCGATTTACTGGACACGGACAGGGACACTTCCACGTTCTTTGCTGCCAGATCCTACTGTGTGTATATATCTTCGGCCAATGCGCAACGGAATTATTTATTGTCATGATAATTATACGTTGCAGTGAGTTAGAACCTCGCATAAGAATGCATAAATACTAATAAAATGTATAATTCGCTCAAAGATATAAATGGTTATTTGTATGCTGGTGTTTAATCTCCCTCAACTTTTTACTCGTCTGCCCTATACATCCCCCGTGAGAGTACCGGGGGTTTCTGTATAAATAGTATCTCCACTTTCTGGAAATTTAGTGCTTTAAATTCCCACTGTCGGTGTCTTTCTCATTTGTTCTTTCTCATTCCTACTCTGTTCTATCAATCTATTATACTGTCTTCTTCTTCTCTAAGCCAGTCACCTACCTTTTTTCTTCAAAACTCTTTATTTTGAATATAATGAATGTGGCAAATAGACTACAGTTATTTCCATGTGTAATAATAGTATCTGGTAAACAAAGGGACCTTCAAACCTTGTCAGAACAGCTACAGTTTCTCTAAGGATGCGCAGATATCCGCAAACAAAATTCTACAGATGAGTGTGTAAACCGAGGTCTAATCTACTTACGCATGCATTCCACCGAACAGCCTTTAAAGATCATGACGCTCATGCACAGGCGGCGGAAGCTGCTCAGGATTGGGGGGGGCACACACACATTTTATTCACTGACATCAGGGTCGGATCTTGGAAAAGTCGAGGGGGAGGTTACAAATTCAGCGAAGGCGCGAAGCGCCGAACCTTCTAGGGGGGTCCGGGGACATCCCCCCTACACTCCCCCCCCCTCCCCGGAAAATGTTTTTTTCAAGGACGCAAAATGGTGCAATCTGGTGCAATCTGAACCTTGAAAAAGCCATTTGTGATGGTCTGGGACTTTGAGCTATTTGAACAATTGAACTGACAAACTCTGGGGTACAAAAATTATCCTCTGCCCCTCCGTTAAAAAACAACAACAACACACACAAACATTTATTTATCAGCAGAGATGTTTTGTATACTATTATTATTCACTACTTTTTGTTGATCGTTAACGGTATAAAGCTTTACCTTGTAGTTTATGAACATCACCGCCCTGCTTTCATTTAATTCAGTCTTGTTGCACTAGGTTCCTCGGCATTAGTACCATTTGTGAATTGTATCGTCTGGCAAAACAGTTCACTGCCTCTTTGAAGTCAATATCAACATCCCTGTGCACTTTCAGTAAAGCAAGTCCATTGAGTCTCTGTTGCCCCATTGTAGAGCGCAGGTAGTTTTTCAGGTTGCGCAACTGACTGAACGCTCACACTCGACAGTAGTGACAGGCAGGGTGCAAAGTATCTTTAGCATGATGAACAGGTTGGGATAAAAATCCCTGTCACAATGTTTCAGTGCTTCTCATGCCGTGGATGGGATGATAGCTGTCGCATTCTCAGCAGCACTTCGCCATTTGCAAACCCACCGTTGGTATTCTGCATCAAGGGTAGCGTTGTCTGGTTGGTCAGACTCCCACAACATTGCCAGTGTCTTCACCCCTTCTGGAACCTGCATGAAACCATCCTGGTTGTCTATTAAAGTGCTTGGCACCAGACAGGAACCATCAACTTCTAGGCCAGCATTTTTGAACCTCGAGTCCAATTCGGTTGACAGGTGTTCCAAGAAAGGAATGGCATTGCTAATCTTGAAATATTCTTCTGGAGTGGCCGCAGGTTGGTTGTCACGGAGAGTCTGTCGGGATGCTTGAGGAGGAACAATAACACCAGTTGTCAAAGCATTTGCCATTTTGCTGACTTCACCAAACCAGGCAACGAGCACTGTGTCGACATCTCTTCTAACAGAAGACATGCAGTTACTGACCTTTTTGATTTCCCTGTAGGCATCGACAACATCTTTTGTCATTTTCTGCAGCTTCACTGTCAAGGGTTTCCATTTCAACGATGTTTTTGGACGATTCAGCGATGGTCGTTTCAATGGATGTTCGTTATAACAAATTGTCATAATTATCAACTTAACATCTTAATTAATATTTCTAAAAAGTCGTTTTTGGTGGATTAGGGCAGTATCAAGGTGAAGGTGCTGGAAGAGGCTTGCGGCCAGAACAAGAAAATATGGCTGCATTTACTAATTTAGGCTTAGGGGTTGGGTTACTTGGTCGTTTCAACGGGAAAACGCTTTGGACGTTTCAACGGATCCCTTGAAATGGATTTCTGTTGAATTGACTATAAATAACTCTTTGTACGTTGGACCAAAAGTGACTAAAAACTGCAATGTTTTAAAAAGAATTTTGAAAAAATTGAAACTCTTTGCATTAAAAAAAAAATTCAATTTTTTTAAATTTGGAAGGGGGGTTCCAGAACCTAGGTATCCCCCCCCCTCCTCTGGGTCCGGCCCTGGACATTTACTCCAAATAATTTGAACTATTTTCATAGACACTATGTGAGAGAAAAAAAAAAAGATATATCATATATTTCTACGACTGTGCATATAAGAGAGAGAGAGAGAGGGGGGAGGGTAGAGAGAAAGGGAGAGAAACTGACCTGGAAATGTTGATCCATCACAGTAACAAAAACAGCAGTCATGCATGTCATTTGGCATGGGAAATTACACCGTTAATTTTTTTAAAGTATGCCTGACGGCGTTCATTTATATTGATAAATTTGTAAGCAGTTTGCGCTAGGTCTAGTTGATCTACTTTGTCTTTGAACGCATGCATTATAAGACATTTATTTAGACGCTCCTGCGTCATCGTTGCCCGAAGGTATGTTTTTACCCGCTTTAGGGCTGAAAACCTGCGTTCAGCCGTTGCAGTTGTGGTTGGGATGGTGAAGTACACTCTGAGAAGTGTATCCACTTCACTCAGCATCCGTCGCACAGTGTCAGAAGCTTTCAGTTCATCCGGCAGTGCTTGGAAGATGGTGATCCTAGAGTTAGCCGCCTTCCTGGTGTCACCCGGTGCATGTGGGAGGAGTTCTAGCTGAGTTTTGAGTCTGTCCAAGTCGATGTCAGCGGAATATGTATCTTTGATTTCTTGAGGAATTTTTGGTCTCTTCCCTGCTGCTCCATCACTTAGAAGAACAAATTTTCCTTGGTAAGTCGAGAGCTATTTGATCAAACCGGCTCTTTAAATGTTCTTTGGTGTTGTCAATGGCCTCACAGTATTGCTGTCTGTAGTAAGCAGATGGTCAAGAGTAGCTGTGACCCTGTGAACCATCGTCCAGTCTTCGTTGAGGCTGCTTCTGTGTAGGAACGCAGGGCTCATCACACAAATTTGCAGCTTTCGTTGTGATGTCAGCAAAAAATGTCTCATAACAATCTTCATGCCGCATGCTTTCCAGTGTTCTCAGACGAATGTCAGCAGCGTTTACTGCGTCATCACAAGTCGTTTGTTTTCTTTGAAGAACTATCGCCAACTCTTCAGTCACAACAAGGATCTCATCTTTGAATCCTTTTGCACCTCCTGACACATGACCCTGAAAATTACTCGCCCCGTCGTAGGCCTGGCCCCTACAGTTTTGCACTGGCAAGTCAAGTCTTATCAAGCAGTCCTTCAGTGCATTGAAAATGGTCTCAGCACAGATATTGTTAACTTGCATCAGTCCAGAGAAAGGGGGGAAATATTGGTTTGAACCTCCAAATAATGTTTTTTGAGGGGCTGAATATTGGGGGGGCAAATGTATAGGTTTGCCCCCCCAATATTTTTCTGGAGGGGGCCAGTGCCCCCCTTGCCCCCCCGCTTCCGCCGCCTGTGTCATGCCCAAAGACGGTTGAATATCAGAAACACCAATACATCCAGCATGCACTTGGTCCTGTTCATTCGCCCCAAATCCCTCGCCTCCGCCCCTGTCCTGGATGACGCTGCTCTTACGATTGTCGCGCTCACGCTGATAATAGCAGCCTGGATTTTGCCCGTTTATGGGTGACAAATAAAATTCCAAAATCCAAAATCCCAAAATGGCATCTTCAACATTGACTCAGTTTTCAGTCAATGTTAGCATGTTGTACAAACAGATGTTTGTGAAAAGCAGTGTCTTTTGAAGAACCCTTTATTGCAGTCCCCGTCATCAGCCGAACATGTGCACCTCAACAGTGGCCAACCACAAAAATCAAGCGACTGAGCGTTCTCGCTTTCTCACTTTGTGGTTCGATGCTGTGGAACTCTTAGCCATCAAACTGAAGAATTTGGAGCGTCAGCAGAGGCTATACGTTGACACATCTAAAGACACACTAAAGACACATTGTAAGTGATACTTGGCTTCTTATTACCCCCTTCGGCGTTCTGTTGTAAACACCCTACTTACTCCCTTGCCCTTTTCCTGCTCTCCCTGACCCAATTCTATGCTGTTGGCTAGTGAAATGCTGCGTCTTAATTGCACAACAGTTGCAGTTGGAAATACCAGCCTCTATTTCCGAACAACGTTAACCCCTTGCTGTACAACCTCTGTGCTATGTCAAAAGAATAACAAAGTTCGTTAGTTAATCATTTTTGATAGGTTCCAGCGGACTGCAAAGAGGATGGAATCTAGCTAGTAACCCGAGCGCACATACACAAATAAACACACACACACACACACACACACACACACACACACACACACACACACACACATTGTAACAAGAAAATCTAGCATTTAGTACATGTATAATAATGTGCATGTACAGAAAATCATAATAAGTATTAAAAAAACCACTCACCCACAAATTAAGTTTCTTCGCTTCAACTTTAATGTCGTTAGTTACAGTAAACAAAACAAAAAAAGACTTTTCAATAAGATGGAATAATCGTTTTGGAAATCTGCTCACCTAGGACTATACAAGACTTCAGGCACATAATAAATTATTCACAGGGTCAGGAAGGCTTGTGCGAGTTGGAAGAGCAGTTACCCAAATCTTGCCTCTAATAATGTGTCGTGATTAAGCTTTTGGTAAGTGGTGGTTTACCTGTACTCTTGTGGAAAATTCCATGTACCAGAAACTGCGAATGAAAAAAAAAACTGTCAAAAAATTCCAAAGTTTAATTTTATTTATACAGAAGACCTCTGCTAATTCAAAAAAATTATGATCAGCACCGTTTTTAATGCATTTCCATTCATTTCAACTGAATAAAAAAATGTTTTCAACACGACTAAATAGTAAAGGTTACAAGCAGGAAACTAAATAGTTATCTGAAATAATTATGAAGGTACTCGGAGAACAGGTGCAATACCAAAGAAATAGATGCGGGAGGATGTTAAATATGTATGTGAGTGTGAGTGCGCGCGCAATCGTGTTTGAGTACGTACGTGTGTGTGTGCGTGTGGTTGTGTGTTTGTGTGTGTGTATATGCCTGCACGTGCGCTCGCACTCGCGCTCGAATTCTTACTCTTTGTACTGAATGGTAATGGAGCATGTGTCTAAAAAGCTTGAGTGAAACACAGAAAACATCACAGTTGAAGGCAAATACACTTGGTTCAAAAAAGGTTACACCTACTAGCGCGGAATAAAAGTTTTATTGCTATTTAAAGTTGTAAGCTTATTGCCTCCATTGTCATGGCATCATGGTTAAAGCGCATTTTATTTTCTCTTTTTTTTTTTTAATATTATTTTATGATGTTATCTTACAAGTATATTTCCAGTACGAATCGAATACCATGAAATTAACAGAAAACAAAACAATGCTAACACACGCGCCCGCGCGTTTTTCCACAAATCGTGCGCGCGCACTCTTACGCTCATTCACATTGCGCGTACATCTTGTCGCGTGAGACTAGATTTAACCAGCAATACGTATACTCGCCTTAGATAAGTCAGCCTACTAGCCTATGTAAATTAACGTTGGTGTGCAGCAGACGACGAAAGTCAATGGTTGGGGGAGGGGGGGGGGAGGATTAAGCGTGTGAACTCTGTTGTTATTAAATTGGCCTGAAGCCTGACAATAAACTTTTCTGACTCTGACTCTGACTCTCTCTCTCTCTCTCTCTCTCTCTCTCTCTCTCTCTCTCTCTCTCTCTCTCTCTCTCTCTCTCTCTCTCTCTCTCTCTCTCTCTATTGTTCGCTGACGATGTAGCACTTTTATCTGATAGTATTATTGGTCTTCAAACCCAGCTACATAATTTGTACAATGTTGCTAGACGCCTAGATTTGATTGTAAATCTTGAGAAATCGAATGTTGTTGTATTTAGAAACGGAGGATTCCTTGCTCAAAATGAGAGATGGGTATTTGGAGACGCTAGCCTCACCGCTGTTAATGTGTATACGTATTTAGGCATTATTATTACTACAAGAGTTTCGTTCCAACCAACTTTATCAGACTTGTCTGAACGTGCATGAAAGGGAGTCGCATCCCTTATAAGACTGATGTGGTCAATTGGAGAACATTCGCCAGAATTTTTTTAATTATTATTCGACTGTCAATACAGCCTATTCTCACTTACGGTGCAGAAGTTTGGGGTCTCACTGCTAACCAGACTATAATTGAGCGTGTGCACCTTTCTGCAATGAAACGATTCATGTGTGTCACTCAAAGAGCGCCAAAGCATGTCATTTATGGCGAACTAGGCAGGTATCCTCTCTTTATTAATACTTACGCTAAAATGTATTAGGTTCTGGTTACGTGTGGTTTCCATGGATGATACCAGAATCCCCCCCAAAAAAAGCCTATAACCCGATGCTCTTTCTTCAAAGACAAAACTACACAACGTGGGCATGCAATGTGAGAAACGTTTTGTACAGGTATGGGTTTGGAGTGGTGTGGGAAGCGCAATCGGTTGGGAGTACTAAATTGTTTATTGCTGAGTTTAAACAGCGCCTTAAGGACTGTTTTTATTAGGACTGGCATGCTGCGCTTCAGTCCCACTCGTTTTATAGTGTTTATTCGTCTTTTTGTTCTTCACTATCACTCCGTCTTTACTTCAGTTATGTTCAGTGCATTCACGCACGCAAAATTTTCACTAGATTTAGAATTGGTATGTTACCACTACGTAATCATTTTCTCCAGTATGAGGGTTTACGTAAGGATGCAAATATTTTTTGTCCCTTTTGTGAGGGTGTGCCTGAAACTGAAATACATTTCTTGCTTGTTTGTCCTAAGTACTCGGATCTACGTACGCAGTACATACAGAAAAAATACATTAGACAACCCTGTATGTTTAAAATGTCTTTACTTCTCAACAACACAAGTCAGAAGGTAATCAGTCAACTATGTACTTTTGTATACAAAGCATACAATGATAGAGCTGCAGCTCTTGCAAATCTGTGATGATTATTCTGCATAGAACAGCGGATTGCAGTGTATCTATGTGTGTGTGTCGTGTGTGTGTGGGCATGTAGAAACGACGTTACAGTGACACACTCATGAAACTCCACATGGTTTTCTTTTGACTTTTTTGGAAGGCTGCCCTATTTTGACGTCAAAATAGGGTTCCGGTAGAGTTACAGCTGTTTTAGGGTTAGGTTTAGGGTTAGTGGGTGTGTGTGTGTTTGTGTGTGTGTGTGGGAGGGGGATGTATGTGTTTGGAAATATGTTTTCTTTACTAACGTATGGCACTCAGTCCTGAGTAATATATTCGTTACTTATTGTTTTGCAATTTTGCTATTGCTTTGCTTTGTATATGCTTCGAATGTTAACCGTTTGTGATGTCAGCTTTGTAACTTTGTGACTGTGAACTCACTTTGTTGTGGGCCTTGTGGCCTGACAAATATCATTAAATTGTCTCAATTCTCTCTCTCTCTCTCTCTCTCTCTCTCACACACACACACACACACACACAAATACCAACGGCGCGTGGGTTCGCACATACCCTACACCCACAAGCCCGCACAAGTACACACTACGCCGCACTCTCTCTCTCTCTCTCTTTCTATCTCTCCCTCACATACACACACATACGCACGCACAAACACACACACACTTACACAAATCACACCTGCGTTCACTTACAATTGAAACCGCTTTTAAAATCTTTTCCACATTATGAGAAAAAGGCTTCATTATTTAAGAGGTTACAGGTATTCCTCTTACTGATATTAGACATTGTAAAAAATGAAAAACAACAACAAAACAGGCATCGTGTATGTTTATCTTTTGATTCGTCAAATGGTACAAGGGCATTACGTTATTTATTTCTTCTATTTTTTAAATTTTTAAAGATGCGTGTGCGTTCAAACAATATTATAACTATACTACAAATGAGAATTAAATGACAGCATTTATGTTGGTGTGTTTTTTTCTAAAACATTTAACAAGAAACTTACAGAAAAAGCTTTAAAAAATGTTTACGCCGAAACTTACGATGGTGTAATGGCTCTGAATTTCAAACGGGATTTGAAGATAAAAACAGCAACGCTTTGAACATTAGAATTGGTAATTTCAAGAAATATATTCTATAGGCCTATACTAAAAATGTATTACCACTAAAGTGGATTATCGTTTCATACAAAACATGTCGACTGTTATATGGAGGCGGATTTTTTTTTTAAATTACCAAGATGAAGAAAAATTAAAACAGCATTGTACATTAAACAACAAATATTGTTTGTTAAATACAAACACAGTCATATACCGGTACCTGACAAGAAGCAAGATTTTAAGATATCGTTTTCCGTCAATCTTCTCTTCGCGCAATTCGTGTTCTCTTTTTTCTGTCTTTATTCTTTTTCTCCTCCCATTTTCTTCAATTCTTCCATAATATTTCTAGCTTTTTCTTCCTACTACTCGTCGATTTTCCAGCCAATGTCATTGTACTAAAAATGTACTAACAACACAGCTCAAATAATGAGAAAGGGTTGTTAACGGTCAATTTAAGGTCTGTCAAAGGATTTGTCGCATCTTGTATTTTGCGGGATTGATGCAGAGACTAAATCTTCAGTTGCCAACATCTCTAGAACTCACTCTGGAGTCTTGACATCTGTCATTCAACGTGGGAAGCTTTAACTTTCTTTTACTCAAAGTTTGCAGTTCCTCCACACTCTCGCAGAGAGAGAGAGAGAGAGAGAGAGAGAGAGAGAGAGAGAGAGAGAGAGAGAGAGAGAGAGAGATGGTGAGAGAAACAGAAAGACAGAAAGAGACAGATAGAAAGAGACAGACAGGAACACACACACATACACACAACACACAGTGAAATGGAGAGAGAGAGGGGGAGGCAGAGAAAGAGAGACAGCGAGAGAGAGAGGGAGAGAGGGGGGCAAGGATGGAGAAATAAATAATAAAAAGTATAAATTCTGAAATAAAACAAGGTAAGGTATTGCGATACTCACGTAAAGAAGAACGTGTGAGGAAATGAAAGCGAGAAAAAAACACATTTATAACATAATAACAATCAGGGCTAGAAATTCACTTTTTTCTTTGGGGGCCACCGGGCCCCTTGATTGAAAAATGTGAGGGCCCACAAGCAACTTTCGGGGCCCAACTTGACAAATAATGCAAACAAAAAACAAAAGAATTATTGACAATATAATAAGTAGAAAGTACAATTTGTCTGATAATCTAAAATAAAAACAATTAAATTTCAAATTTTGCTGAGTGATTTCATTTTTATTTGCCTTTTCTTTCACTTTCAAACATTACCAACAAAAAAGGGGAAAAACACACACACACACATTCAGTGACACACATATTCCAGTGACTAGTGAGCCTGAAATGGCCATTAAACAAAATAGAAAAAAATCAAGTGAGTCTCTTGTATAATACTTTTCAGTTTTGTGACTGAGTATTGCACAATACACATTATTAAATTAATATGAGTAACCTAACAAAAAATCTAACCTCAATGCACAAAAGTTCAAAACAAAACCATGAAAGGGAACTAAACTTAACAGTAGCCTACTCTTCCTCGTTCACTTCAAGGCCATGCCATGGAAATCTTTTTTTCCACCCTTCATTGTAGTTCCTTGATCTTTTTTCCTCTTCATACTTCTTTTTTCTCTCTTTTTCTTGTTCTTTCCTTTCGTCGACGTTTTCTTCTGGCGACTTTCCTTCCCAAAAATTGCAAAATACGCCATCGCCGATTGTTTTAGCAACTGTATGGCGACGATATGTAGCCATACTTTCGTACTTGCAAAGATGGACATTTTGCGCTTATGTTGTGCCATAGCCTTTTGTTCATTATATTAAAAAGATACTGAAGTGTATATTAAACTTTTGAGTGCAAAATTAAAGGGTTTTCGCTTCTTTTCTCTGTTTTTTTTTTTCTGTCCAAATTTAGGGCACCGGTGTGGGTTGCTTCCCTTGGCCCAAATACAAAACTGCCGAGTAGAGCTAGCTGTAGCAGACGAATTATTTGGCGGGCCAAGCGGGCCCTTCGTTTTTCAACTTTCCGAGCCCGAAATCAACTTTGCGGGTTTTTGGCCCCGGGCCCCCGCTAATTTCGAGCCCTGACAATGATATTGCGCACATACTCCGCCTGGTACTGAATGCTATAATACCACATAGCATTGAGAGCATAGCACCCGTATTATTAAACATACTGCGGAATAAAACAAAAAATTTACTATACATATAAAAATTTAAAACTTTATCTGTTAAGAAGGTTATTACACGCACACGCACACAAACTAGTTAGTTTTCGTAATCATTTCAAGAAATTGTTAGTCTTATAGATTACATATGAAAATTACCATTCCAAGGTAACCCATCTTGTTTTTGTGCTCATAGAAACTCACTAACAGCTCCGTTATTCATACATTTTGCCTTCCAGCGCAGTCGGCTCGTGTTAATATTCATGTCGTGTCGTACCATAAATCAGCAAGGGTGACCACTACAGCTTTCCTGAAATGACCGTTCTGGCATTCCGTACACAACAACAGAGTACCGTAGAAATCTCGCAAGGGATCACACAAAAGCCTCGTAAACCTTCAGACTCTGGACTAATGAACATCGTCAGGGAAAGAATATAGCTGCTATTGGACCTAGAAGACTTGAGGTAAAGAGGAGAAGAGAAGAGATTATTCGCGTTGACCGTTGGTCAGTACATATGACTTCATGCTTGTTGACCGATGGTCAGTACATATGGCTTCATGCTTATTATTGACTTTTTTTGTTTTCTTCAAAGATGCAGGTACGAGATTTTTACGCTGTAGCCATATCTAGCCTGTTAGTTACGAGGTTGGCCATTTAAGCTATATATCTCATTTTAAGGTTGGTTGATCGTCTACATGCAGTAGGCTTGATGATTATGAAAATACCTTGTTTCAGAAAGTTGTGATCTCTTGTGCTTGTTTGTTTGAATAATTGAATGCATAATTCATTGATTGATTTATTGATTGAGTGATTATTTTATTTATTGATTGAGAAAGTGATTGACTGGGTCTTTAGGTAACGCGAATATCCATGTTACGAAAAACCTCAGAGCAGTGGGCTATTTCTTTTTTTCTATGACATTCGATTGTTGCCAAGGTGCCTTTGAGGTGCAAGATTAGGATATTCGAGTGTAGCATCTGCTTTTTACACACACACACACACACACCCACACACACACACACACACACACTCACACACACACGTGCGCATTTAAAGTGGGTAGCCGTCCGTTGTACTTTCTGGAGCTTAAAACCCGGGAATAGTGGTATAGAAAGTAGGCGTACTCTCAGTTTAATCCGTGGCGTGGTTAAAAACAGCCGTAAGCATTACTAGTTCTGTCCTACGAAGAAAACACCCAGGTTTATAGGCTGTCACCAAAGAGTAAAAAGCAATCTTCTTGCCTGGCAGAGACGTACGCTTTTAAGAGAGATTTCAAGTACATAAAAGAGGAAGTACAAAGGACCCATGCTGCTGGAGCAGCCTCTGAAGGCTATACACCTCACCAGTAAAGACTGGAAATGCATTTATATGCGAACGGGCAGACCCTGGGGCGCTAGCTATAGAATGCGATCAAAGATGTCTGGTCAACAAATGTCTGGTCAGTGCCGGACAATGGTCACTTGGCAAACGAACCTTAGGGATCTGGATGATGGATGAGAACAGTGATCGGAAAAGGTCAGAAGAAAGTGTGTCTGACCTCGCAGTTTTTGTGACTAATACTCTACAGTGAGAGTGATATAGAATACGTAGTGCCAGGCGTATATGTAAATGTGCTTCTGCCCACATTTTAAAAAAAATAGTGTTTGATTGCTGGAGTGCCTGAGAATGTTTATGTGAATGAATGGTGATTTGATAACTGGTGGTTTACTTATTAAATATGATTTTGTCTTTGTCATGGATCGTGTTAATATTTATGTTGCCCACGTGTCACATTTCCTTGTGTAAAAATGGGGAAAAACAGAAGTCGTTCAGAACAATATTATTGCAAAACAAACACGTAAAACAAATGAAAGACCGGTTTCCCCATCCTGTACAGTGTGATGGTTTGCCGAAATAGAAATAGAACGTACGCTTGAAGGCTTTTAATTTTCAGATTGACCTTTTCCGTTTGAAGAGATTCATCTGGAGAATTTACGCCATTTTGTCTTCTACAGAAACCTGCTACTTTTACTTCCTTTTTTTTTTTTAAACTTCGAACTGACTTTTTTTGAAAAAGCGGGAAAGGAGGATAACTCTGAGAGCATGAAAAAGGAAAGGGACAATGTCAATGTTGAAAAAGGAAGAAACCGGAAAATCTATTGGCTGTAGATCTACGCATTACATCAAATTTCCCCCCTTTCCGGCATCTTGGCCCAACAAACGGCAAACACTTGCTGGACGACCATGTTTACTTCTCTCCCGCACCATTTCGGAAACTTGTTCTCTGACAGGCCTTCTTCCGGTAAGGGTACACTAATTTGATGACCAGGTCAGACCTGAAACGAAGCGACACCAATCCTGTCGTCACTCGCAGGGTGGGGGATGCTTGTAAACGGATGTTTTATTAACATTTGTCTATTTATGGGGTATTTTGGAACCACTGAGCTTTGGCTGTCAGTGTATCGTCGCGCTCCTCTGACTTATAGGCCTGTATGTGTGTGTCCGTTGCATCAGTCCGGAGGAGCTCATCCAATGCTACTTCCAGCACACTAACGCATTTGTGAATACTCATGCGTTTAGATTCAAATTTTGCATTCGAAGCACAAAACACTGTATGAATATATGTGCAATTAGTCATTCCCTAGCGCGAATTAGACTTTATTTTATCGCGCAATTTTGATTTAGACTTTGTATGTTCAATTTAAAGTTTAATTACGTGTGATATAGATAAACTACTTTTTAAACAGGTTACTTTTGCCTGTGCGTCCGTGTAAAATGTAGTTGCTGTCTGCCAAAAATAACTGCTGGCTCAAAACTATTTATTTCCTTTGATCTTCCCAGGTTTGAGGGCAGTTTTTTGCTTCAACTGTTCAAAAGGCATACCTTAGCAAAGTTACAGCGAGAATGGAAGCTGTATAATTCTCATACTGATGGTACTCATGCCGAAAACTCTCTAGTCTGTGACAAATCGGCCTCTGCAGAGGAAGTTAGCGTTAGACAACTTCCATTAAGACTTTGAGCAACATCTGTCTCGAGAACCGTAAGCAGTTCACCAAATGTAAACCTTAACCTTAGCCCAAGCCAATGTGTCTGACCAAAGTAATAATGCTTGAGATGAAACTGAAATCGAGGAATCTTCCGACAGTGCTATGCCGACCACAACATCTGACAACAGTGCTACCTCACTGACAACTAGCTCTATAGCCAGTGGAACACCACCTCCATCTAATCCCATAACCAGTGTCAATGAAACACCTCCTACAAAGAGTCCCTGTGACAATGATACACCTTCTACATAGAGTCCCGGTGAAAATTATGCACAAACTACAGCTTCTTCTTCTTCTCTTCTTCTTCTTCTTCTTTTTCTGGGTTTGATTTATGGCCATGCTTAATGTCTCCTGTAGCAAGGCCCAGATACAACGATACACTTCCTACAGAGAGTCCTACCGACAATGAGACACCTCCTACAAGCGACTCTTATAGACAGCAACCTCAAATAACAAGATTTTGATAGAGCAGCCTGTAACAAGCAGACCAGTTTACCTCGCACTATTTGAGCTTTTGCTTGTTTAGCAGTAGTAAAACTTAGAAGGTTACTGTAGTCTATAGCAGACGATTAAGGTATAACTGATGTGTACACACACACTGCGAGCTGACGCGAGCCGTTTAGTGACATCATCGCGGCCTTTTTTTTTCTTCTTTTTTTTGGAGTAAAATTAACGTCCCCGGACACAATAAGCGTATAGGGGACGATTTGGCGGCCTACGATCGAGTTTTGAACTTTATATCCACTTAGATTGGTTCATCCAATCAGGACACAGGTAGAGTGGTTAGGCCCAGTTCTGGCTGATTCAGTTAAAGCCAAGTATAGGTCAGTTGTGTGGAAAGCTCTGAGCAGTACACAGTTACACTCGAGCAGAGAAATATCTCCACTGATAGAACAGGGAAGCAGTGCTTGTTGAATATTTGAATTCAATCAAGTAGCCTCGGGCCGGACATTGTCGAACAGGTAAATGAACATACTTCTGTTTCATCGTGATGTATTTATATTATTGTTGAAATTATGTTTGTGGAATTTGCTATGCATAGAATTGAATTGTTAGTCCGACTTTGCCTTACCACGTGGAGTAGCCGAACACGTGTCAAGCACGACCGGTTTTGACGCCATGTTGTATACCTGACGGAACCACTGTTGTTTAACCTATATGTATGCTTGCAGACCAGTGGCTATACCAGTGACTGTTTATAATATTATTATTTCTTTATGTGTATAGTTAGCCACGATTTATATTTATATATGTATAGGAAATTAGAGTGGAGATTCCAGTGGACCACGGACTTAGCAGAATGTTCGTCGCTTGTGTATAGAGATGTGGAGCTATCACTGAGGGCTACTTTGGCTTTCAGTGAGACGCTCTGCACAGACCTATTATTCAGGGTTGTGCAGAATTTCGTCTCATATGTTAAAGACGAGCAGGCGGGATATCGTGAGCCCAACTCCACAAAGAATAGAACCTAATCTACGATTCGAGTTGGCTGCCGAGGCATCTACAGCATCGAGCGCAGATATCCCACCCGTCTAACACAAGCAACGACAACACAGAGTGTCGTAGAAGCTACCTCAACGCAGCGCTTCAACCATGAAACGAATCAGGTAAGTGCCCAGGAAACAGTGCACTAAAACTGTAGCAAAAGGACCACAGTAGTCCACTCTTCATGAACGCTAGTAGCCAGTGCCTTATGAAGAAAAAATAGCTGCCTAGATTATCAGCGAGCGAACAGTTCGCATTAACAATTGAACTTTTAAGTTAGATTCGTACTTCGAAGATCGTGTATAGAGTAGAAGAAATAAATGTGTGATTTTGACTGTTATCAAGTGGCTGGACAACATATGATTCATAGCCGTGTGAAAGCTAGTGTGACAGTGATCTTTTACCATTTTTCTATCTATCTCTGTACCCCAGCCTTAACACAGACCGAGCTAAACAAATAAATGTATTAAAGTAATTCACCGGGTGACTCACTAGCGGTTCCCATAGAATAAGACGTGAGGGTTAAAGCATTCCATTGTGCAGAGCCCAGCAACAATAAAACCCCACGTTACACTTAAATTGGCGAGCCTGCCAGGATCTGTGTATAATAGGAATTGGGTATAACCGGATCTAGGTACAATAGAATAAGGCAGTGAGGGTTACAGCATTCCATTGTGCAGAGCCCAGCAACAATAAAAACCCACGTCACACAGCCGGGAACAAGAAAGAAGATTGAAGAATCTCTGCACGTATAGCATAGTTCGTAATTATGGTTTTACTTGAAAAAGAGTTTAATTAATTCTAAAATCCGTAACTCTTAACACAACGGTTTATTGTTGTTGTTATTTTTATCTCTTTATAATTATAGTCAATAATTATCTTTCCATGAACCACGTTTTTGTCACATTTCCCGTGACGATTGGAACACGATTGAAATGCGTTTAGCAACTTGTTCATATTTAGTATACTATAGCGGGGTTCTGTTGTTTTTCCGTTTTGTACCACACACCATAGGAGGAAGGGAACTACAACTCCACCCCTTGAGCAACAGTTTAAAACTTGGACAGTTTGCAGTGTGCTTTCGCCCGAGGTGTTTTGCATTTGATTTCCATTCCATTTCGGAGGACAGTCAGCTACGGTGTGTCTATTTCAGTCCCTGCAAACTTATTTACGCATCTGTTACACTGCGGTGTCCAGGTGACTACCCACACGGAAAATGTCTGTTTTGAGAGGTCTCTAACGCCATCCTGACTCCGATCACAGCCCACAGGAATAGTGGATCAGTCAAATCTATCCAAATGACGAGCAACGGAATTCAGTCCTGAATTATAAATATTCGTCCGTCCGCCCCAAAATATTTCGAATATGTTGGGAGTTTGCTGTTCTAAGCTTATTATTTTTCATTAAAACTTGTTTTCTGTTCAGGTCTTACGCAAATGTAATAAGTCCTCTGTCATTCTGGATATACCTATGGTCCTGCCAGACTGAAATGATGGAATACAATGTGGCCGGAGTCCGCCCTTTATGAATAGTTTTAAGAGACCAGTCAAATCTAACACTGCGTAAGGATAACGAACACAATTTTGCTTCGAAACCGTTTGGACGAACTCCCCACTTATTCAGAGTGCGGTTCATGCTCAGTGTGGTGTAATAAACAAATACTAGTACAATAAGAAGAAGAAGAACAAGAAGAAGAAGAACAAGAAGAACAAGAACAAGAAGAACAAAAACGAGAAGAGTGAACGGGTTGGGAACCAAGCCATACACAATCCAAACCGACAAACAAATTGGAACTTTGTGATGCGGACAAGGATGTAGCCAACCCACATCATCGGTGACTGTAAAGAAATTCAGACTGCCGAATAGAGTCATGTTGTTTCTATCGTTTGAGCACTCACAAACAAGATGCCTTATCGTAATACAATACATTGACAAAGAACAATTACATATTAAAAAACCCAAATTCAACATAGCAACTTTACCTCTGCTTCTCATTTGTCATCAGAGATTCATGGAGAACGTTGATATAGTTCTGTGTTTGGCATTCAGCCCAATCCAAATGGTGTTTACGAGCTACGAGAGAACGATGCCATTCCGGGGTATTGTAAAGCTCGGAATCTTAAAATGGCGGTGAAAGCTATCGAACAAAACCAGTACAGGAAATGGCGCGTAATTTGTGGTGGCCACTGAATTGGTCCAGACACATTACACTGGTCGTAAAGTTCACCATGCCATGAAATCGATCCTGTCCACCAAATTGATAATGCGTAGACCTACATGTGTGTATATATGTGTTTTCTGTGTGTTTATGAGTACAATTGTGTATGTGTGTGTGCGTGTGTGTGTGTGTATGTGTATGATTGGTATGGTTTAATGCCATTCACAAAAAGTTTACAACAGTGCTGCAGGCACTGATTACACAATGATTTTCGTAACAACATCTATTTTCTTCTTGCTATCTGCGTCAACGTTGTCGTCGCCATCTGCTGCAGTTGTGGCTGCACGATATTCAGCACACAAACATTGCGCACCGAAATACCGATCTCAATGGGGTGAATATGAAGTGCTTGCCAACCAAATTTCTTTTATTTTATATCATAATGTGTTCCCAAGAGAACAACAGACCTTTCTCCTGCAACAAGTGATGCAACACATCTACAATGTCCACAGGACGCTTATCTCTCAAACTAGACAAGTCAGCCTAAATACAATGTCTAGACAAGGCCCCCTTCCTCTCTCAAGTCTCAGCGGATGTTGAGGCCTACTCCTCTAAGCCTGATGACATAACGGGGTACGGTAGCTAAGCGGGAAGAGAATGCGATGTCGTTGTGATTCGGTTATACTTCAGGCAAACCTGCAATCTGCAGTGGGTAGGCCTTCTTTAAATTTTCATAGACTGGAGAGAGGGAGAAGGCCTTCGTCTAGTCTCGGCTAAGCTGTCTAGTCAGCATAGGCTCGTTCCAGACGCCGCTCCAAGAATGAAACGTTACGGCTGGCGTGTGATTGGTCGATTGATTTAGAAGTTATCTTACATCCTGTTAGAGGTCTGTTATACTGCAACAGCTCCATTCCGATTTTAAAAGATCGAAGAAGCTTCCACGGCTAGGACTAATCGACGATGTACAGGATGGCAACAGGATCGGACAGTCATGAGATCTTCCATGCGGTTGGTATTTAGACATGCCTATTACAAAACTTTGTGGGCAACGAAGACTGACTTCAGGCAGACAACCAAAGCTTGATTGCACACGTCGTTTCAAAACGTAATCCTGATCTCTGAAGCTCAGCGCGTGCTCGTGCAGACATTTTACAGAGAAAGAATTGAAGTTTTCAGCGTCCTCGTGTATTGAAACACGACAGAGCAGAGGAAATTGCCTGTCAGTTTCCGACGGGAATAATCCAAAAAGTAAGACAACGTCATGCATACGGAACATGACAACGCTATTGCATAAAAAAAATCTGCCCATAGTGCTCACGGTCACACAAAACAGTTGCAAAAACTCGATTTCATATTTAGATTATCATTGGTATCAGCCTATCCCGCAACTCGAAAGTCGAAGGGGCACCACAGATGATCGTTTAAACAGCGTACTCCATCTTTCTTTGTCCTCAGCATCCCTCATGGCTTCGCTCAGTGTCAAGCCAGTCCATTCTCGAATGTTGTCCTCCCAACTCTTTTTCTGTCTCCATTTCCTTCTGCCTCCTTGCACCGTGCCTTGCCGGATGGTCTTTGCAAGGCCTGATGCTCTAGTGACGGGGCCATACCATCGGAGATTCCGCTTCTTCACCACTGTGAGCAGGTCATCGTGTTGCCCAATGGCTTGTGTGATGGTCTGTCGGACTTCGTCGTTGGTGCGTGATGTGCTGGGTATAGGAAATGCCCAGAAGTCTTCTGTAGCAACTCAGACGTTGCAAAAAGCCAGAGAAGAAGAAGAAGAAGAAGAAGAAGAAGTAAGAAGAAGAAGAAGAAGTGATGATGATGATGATGATGATGATGATGATGATGATGATGATGATGATGATGATGATGATGATGATGATGATGATGATGATGATGGAAGGAAGGAGGTAATGAAAAAAGAAAAAATGGAGGAAGACAGCAATGAAAAGGATAAAGAAGAAGAAAAGAAAGCAGAAGAAAAAGAAGAAAGACAAGAACAAATGCAGATCTAAAATTCGTGTCCGATCGTTCAAGGGATCTTCTGCTATAAAAGTAAATAGCTCATCTCCCTTAGAATAGAGACACATGCGCCCAGCAGATTAACGGCGCGGTGCGCGAACAACTTACACTTCAAGGTGTTGTTGTGAATTTAAGCAAGCAAGAGTATTGTGCGTCTTTGGTATTGAGTGATGCGTAATGACTGTATGAAGGAGCCCATGCTAAACTCTCGAGAGAACCCAATGTCTTTTTAAACTACGTACAGGTTTGTTTGTTTTGTTTTGTTTTTTGTTTTTTTTTTTTTTTGGGGGGGGGGAGTTTTCGCCTCAATAATTCAATGGGGCGCGCAGTTGGCATAGCGATTACATTACATTACATGGTTATTGCTTTAGGTCCAGCGGACTCTTCCGAGCCAAATCAGGACCAAGGCATAGCGATGCCCGCAGTGTATTCGAACGTCAGTCGGTAACATTGCAGCCTGTACAGGCAGGGGTTTAAGAGAGAGAGAGAGAGAGAGAGAGAGAGAGAGAGAGAGAGAGAGAGAGAGAGAGAGAGAGAGAGAGAGAGAGAGAGAGAGAGAGAGAGAGATTACTTTCAGACACTGCGCACCTACTTCTTCGGATAAGAGTATAAACCAAGGTCTAGTCCGTGCATGCACGCATTCTATCGCATGGACTTTAAAGATTCTGACGTTCATGTCCTAGACGGGTGAGTGCCGGGGCTACACAAATACGCACTACGTCCCTTCTGCCCATCCCCGTCATAGAAGAGTAGTAATTAACTAATTAATTTATTATTTTATTTAATCGTTCTTATATAGGGCTTTTCCAACCCAACAGCTGCTCAAAGGGCTGGCCGATACAGGATCAGATCAAGCGGCCCGATGCGCCAATTTTCCACCTTTGGGCGCACTGTTTGACGCCCAGACTGAGCACAATCCTCCATACCATCTGTTGTAAAAGTTTGAAAAAAAAAAAACAGACTGATTTTAAAAGCTTTATGGTTAGTAATGTTGAAGAACTGAGTCTCTTTTGGCAGTATAAAGTCTGGGCACTTGCTTTTAGTGGATAATAAAACTGCATAGTGCGACTTGCCTGACTTTGCCAAGAAACTTAGGTCTTTCCGGAACGAAAGGTTATGGATTCCTAACTCAATTTGCATTTCCCAATCCCTCCCCCCCCCCCTTCTTTTCACTTCGGTTTTGGGAGCTGCTACATCATTCCTATGCTCGGTTCCCCTTGCGAGACCTCATGACTATGCATTCTTGATTTAATTTCCTTAAAATTTCTGATTTTAAGAACCAATCTCACAATGTAAGCTTCTATCCACTTGAAAGCTTTCAGAATAAACTAAAATTTCTAGTATTCTAGAGTGCTCAGATGTTATATTCTCTCCCCCCCCACTCCCTCTCCCTCCCTTGTGTTTTTATCCTCTTATAAGCTTCTCAACATAATAAGCCTCTTTGTCGATTTTAATTCCAATACAAAACCAGAAGAACTGAAAATATTCTTATAGCCTAAATAGCCTACCTGTAGTCTTTCTCACATTGTCAGTGATTTAACATTTTAAACCATGAATGCTTGACGTTTCATCACACCATAACCATTAGGTAAAATATCAAAAGAAATAGTTTACATTGCCGATCTCAACTGACAAGCAGTTGCTGCATTTGGATAGCACACAATTTTGTGTTTCTTGGTTTGTTTTCTAATTAGTTAGTTATTTATTGCTTAGCGGAATGCAAAGAGCCGAATCAGGACCACAAAATCAGGATTACAACTTGCTTGAAAAAGGACTCACCCCTGATCCGTATAAAACATATGTTAAAACAACCCTAACGGTAACACAATTGCACTCCACCAGCCGGTCACTTTACAATAAAGGTATCCCATGATGGGGATATACTCTAATTTATCGAACCCCCGTTTACAAAAACAAAATAGAATATAACCATCATTAAACAATATCAACAAAACACATACTGTACATATAAAATTCCTACATTACTAAATAATATCATAGGAAACCGCAGAAAGCGTCAGTATGCCCAAGCTGACCCAACAGACTTCATACACAAATGAGGAGTTTTGGAATGTTTTCATGAAAAAAAGGTAGGTGACTGGCCTAGCGAAGAAGCTAGTATAATAGATTGATAGAACAGAGTAGGAATGATAAAGAACAAAGGAGAAAGACAGTGACAGTGGAATTTCAAGCACTAAATTTCCAGACAGTGTGGATACTATTTATACAGAAACCCCCGGCACCCCCAGGAGGGGCTTGTTTTGTAATAACATCTACCAAGTCCACACTCTGAGGTTAGTGGTAGCCCATCTTTAGGCGTTGTGAACTTAGTTCACTTTCACCTCCAACGGATTTGCTTTGGATTGTTTCTTCTTCTTTCTTTTTTTTAAAATAACACATGGACAAAGCAGCGCAGCGCAGTGTCTTTTTGCATCTCATCTCGGAATTAACCTCAATACGCCTCGCACGATCTTATTCTTTATGTGCGTGCGTGCGTGCGTGTGTGTGGGTGTGTGTGTGTGCGTGTGTGTGCGTATTTGTGAGGGGTGTATGTTTGGGATGAGGGGTGTGAATCTATGTGTGGGTGTCTGGGTGTGTGGTGCGTGTGTGTTTTCTCTTCCTATTCATCCTGACCTTCTTAATAAATCTTCGTCATCGTCATTTTCAGCATCTTCTTTTTCTTTCTTTTGTCCCACCGCCGTAGCTCAAGTGGTAGATGGTTCGCCTGGCACACTGATGACCCAGATTTGAATCCCGTGGTGGTCGAAACCAAAGAGGCCATTTTTCACTGTCCATTTTAGCAGTACGATTGCTCTGGTGGTTCAGTGTTGTTTAGGTCCCTATCCTTTGTTCCCTGGGATGGTTATCTCCGTCTGCCATATCGCCAATGGTGGGTGTAGACGTTAAACCTCAACGTTCATTCACTCTTTATTTCATTTCTTCTACTTCAAATACACAAATAAATAAAATAACGGATTTTAAAACTACCATAAAACAATCGACTGAAGAACTAAAACAGAAGGTCTGTGTGCTGGGCAGCCGTGTTGCTGCTGCTCCGCACGTTATGACCATACTTTGAGTCTTATGTTTGGATGTATAAACATTTTGTTATTATGGCACCAATGTGCAACGTTATTATTGCATCCTGAAACTCTGATTGAATTTTGTTTAGGTCTTGAGAAGACGTGTAGACAGAGCTGTCATAAACAAAGAGATAACAGGATACATGACTTGAAGATATGTGAAGAGGCATGTCATTTATAAACAGGCAAAGTAGTGAAGGGCCTAGGAAAGATCCTTGGGGTACACCAGTTGTGACACTACCTAAGCAAGAGTAAGTCCCAATCAAGTAGACTATACTTGTTGCTTCCTGTCAGCCAGAATCGACTTAAGAAGGTTGACTATACGATCGTTTTGAGTGTACAATATAAATTTATCTACAAGGACTCTATGATTGATAGAAGAAGAATATGGAGCCCGAAACAGAGACAGGTATATATATATATATATATATATATATATATATATATATATATATATATATATATATATATATATATATATATATATATATATATATATATATATATATATATATATATATATATATATATATATATATATATATATATATACAGGGTGTTCCAAAAGTCTTGGGCACATATGAAGTCCCCATATCTCAATTACTATGAATGGTAGTAAGATAAAAGTTGTGCCATTTTAAAGCTAATTACAATAAGTTTTTTGTAAAGCTGTTGATTTTTTTAATTTCTTTTTAGACCCATTAATGGCGTTTACTCAACCAGAAAATGCTGGGACGCGTTTGGCAAGAATTTGACTATCGGCTTGATGTGTGTCGTGTGACCAATGGTGCTCACATTGAACATCTTTGAACATTCCATGTAAAAATTGAGATTACAAGCTTTCTGAATTTACCAGTTGCGTTTTTATATCCTTAATAGTTTCGGAAATATTCAATGTCAAAATGTGCCCAAGACTTTTGGAACACCCTGTATACTAGTGGTTTTGTACCCTGGCAAGCCAGGGTACACAGGTTGCTGTTTAAAATGTAGACAGAGAGACAACTGTTGTCTGCGAGTTTCATTTGGACGATGATACCTCCCCATATCCCCCTTAATACCTCCCCATACCCCCCTCTGATATCTCCCCGTCCCCCCCCCCATGATGCCTCACCATACCCCCTTGATACCTCCCCGAACCCACTTGATACCTCCCCATACCCCCTTGATACCTTCCGTACCCCCCTTGTAACCTACCTGTACCCTCCTTGATACTTCCCCGTTGATCGTTTCGCAGGTATGGATGAAAGGAATCGAGAAAAGCGAAGCTTTACGTCCTGATAGGAAAGGAATCGACCATCACCATACCCCCTTATATATACCCGTATCCCCGTTATGCCTACCCATGCCCCTTTAAACCTACCCGTAGCCCCCTTTTACCTACACGTACCACCCCATCCCGATCCTTGGTAATAATAATAATAATAATAATAATAATAATAATAATAATAATAATAATAATAATAATAATAATATTGAATATAGAATAATACAAATAGAAATAATAAAAAACACCAAGGTTTTAAAAGAAAATTTGATATAATAATAATAATAATAATAATAATAATAATAATAATAATAATAATAATAATAATAATAATAATAATAATAATAAATTAAAGGTAAAAAGCCTAAATTAAAAAGAAAAATATCCATATTGTAGTGTAAACAAAAAAAAAAGGCCCGCGTGAGATTTGAACTTGGGCCGCCCTGAACGGTAGGCGAATGTTTTACTAAGTAAGCTACCAAGGATTCCTAGAAAGATTATCAATTTTTTGGTCTATATGGGAAAACATGCTGAAACCTCAATTTGATTTTTAATGGAAGCGTGCGGAATGAGGCTATTGCAGTTTGTGGACATTTTGTTTATTTATTTATCTCAGAAACGGTTAAACGTTCGGTAAGGAAATGTCGGCTATAACGATTTCCCTGGTTTTGAGCACACAGCAGGCTGATCCGCAGCGCCCAGCACCTGCCCAGATCAGCGTCCATACCGGACAAACTTTATAGTAGAGGCGAAGAAGGACTTCCGGCTAAGCAATTTATATATATAGATATGTATACACACAAGCAAACAAACAAATAAATAAAACCGTTTATCCGTTCATTAAAGGTAAATTAACAGAAACAATTTAAAATTAAAGAACAAAAAACAATGGTTTCAAAGTAAAGAAAAATAAATGTTTAAACTAGTTTACACTACGAGCTTACAAATAACATTTACACTGAGTTGGCTTTGAGCATGATGTATTTATAGCGGCACAGACAATCTTTGCTTGGACCTGACAATTGATGGAAAGGGGTCGCTCTAGCCTGGTTCTACTTTTTCTGCCCTCTGCAGCCTCAATCATCCCAGATGGTGGTGATACACGCGGTGTCCGGGATGTCTGCGATGTCGATCAGTGTGTCGTCTGGCACCTCGTTCACCTTGGAGTCACGCACCTGCAAGCACATCGCAAATTCAATCTACATCACAGTGTCAGAACGTCGATTGATGCATTCTAAAGAGACAGAAGAGCAGTGCTACATTCATTGATAGGGACTTACTGTAACTCTGATTATGGATGTGAATCTGGTGTGCATGCGTTTTAAAGCCTGCATATCAAGCTACCCGCACTCCAACATGATTTACGTCAAGGAATTTTATTTTATTGGTAATGTTTCTCCATGATTCACACTGCCCACAATAATGTCTTCCCTTTTGGTAAAAGATTGAAAATCATGTTGACACACCCGCAGGCTTTTTTCAATTTGTCGACACCGACGTGCCTTCTAGTTCTACTGAAGTTAATACAAGTGTAGTAGCATCGAAGACCTGTTGGTGGTCAAAACTATTCTTGCCCTCATGTGCGTTGGAATTTAATGTATACTCTCTCTCTGTCTCTCTCTCTGTCTCTCTCTCTCTCTCTGTCTCTCCATCCCCATCTCTCTCTTTCTCTCCTTTCCCCCTCACTCCTCCTTTTCCATTTCTCCGTGATCTTCTTTTCCCGTCTTCCAACGCACAACTAATGTATTTGCATTATTAAAGCATTAAAGAATATCATTTTAAAAAAATAAATCAATACAACAGACATAACATAGATAAATATTGACAACACAGGAAAAAAAGGCAAAGGCAAAGGCAAAATGGTAAAAAGGGACGATGATTAAATAAAACAAATTGCGTGGTCTGCCCAAGAGGTCGGAGTCTGCATTATTTTCTAATAAACGCAAGATATGGATCCACACTGCATGCATAGGGACACGTCTACACAATTTACGACCTCATCCGCTAGCACAAAAAGGTACAGTCGACTGAACACTATAATTCATAAGTCGGATATCAACGTTTGTCCTGTTAAAAAAAGAACGAATTGCCTAGCTAGCTAACTAAATATTCCTATACATAACTAAGTAACTGGAACCACGGAATTTCAAACTTTGGACTGCGGTTGGAACTAACGAGAGAGAGACAGACAGACAGACAGACAGACAGACAGACAGACAGACAGACAGAGACAATTAGAGAGACAGAGCGAGAGAGAGAGAGGGGGGGAAAGAAGAGTTATTTCTCTTACATCCAGATTAATATAAATTTGTACTTCTTTATTTGAATTTCTTTCTACTCTTTTATATTTAAGAACAAATTTGTAAATAGCAAATACAAGAACAAATTCATATATAGCAAATCCTATTCCATCCCATAACTCGGAGGTCGTTGTGGCACCACAGATGATCGTTTAACCAGCGTGCTCCGTCTTTCTCTGTCCTCAGCAACCCTCATGGCTTCGCTCAGTATCAAGCCAGTCCATTCTCGAATGTTGTCCTCCTACCTCTTCTTCGGTCTCCCTCTTCTTCTACCTCCTTGCACCGTGCCTTGCAGGATGGTCTTTGCAAGGCCTGATGATCTGGTGACGTGACCATGCCATCGGAGTTTCCGTTTCTTCACCACTGTGAGCAGGTCATCGTGTTATGTTGTGTGATCGTCTGTCGGACTTCGTCGATGGTGATGTGCTGGGTATAGGAAATGCCCAGAAGCCTTTTGTAGGATCCCATCTCCATGCTTTGTATTCTTTGTTGTGGATCTGCTGTGAGGGTCCATGTTTCGCAAGCGTATAAGCTATAAGAAGATGGAGATGACAATGGAGAGCAGCAGCCTTACCTTGGAATTTATACTGATGGTCTTGTCTTTCCAAATGGGCTTCAACCTTGCCAGGGCACCAGTTGTTTGTGCGATCCTGGAGAGTACTTCCTGTCGGGACCCATTGTCTGATACAATATTTGAAGCTTTGCACTGTGTTGAGGGACTGGCCTTGGACTTTGATGTCCGTGTTGATGCCATTGGTGTTGTTGGTCATCATTTTGGTCTTCTCTGCACTTATTTCCATTCCATAGGTTCTGGAGGTGGTTTCAAGCCTCTGTACCAGCTGTTCAATTTCTGGTTCCTCTCCAGCCAATCCATCAATGCCATCCGCAAAACGGTGGTTGAAGATTGCTCTACCCCCTATGCTGACTGTGCCTTCGTGATCTGCAAGGGCATCTGATATAGGAAGATGTTGAAGAGTGTTGGAATGAATAGGCATCCTTGACGCACACCGATTGTTGTTCTGAAACAGTTTCCGATGGCGCTGTTATGGAGGACTGCACTGGTAGTCTATATAGCAAATACAAGAAAAAATTAACATTATGCAGGCCAATGCATGGGCACTCCAGTTTATAATACATAAGCCTATGCGCCTTCGGTTAAAGATGATCCGCCCTTATAAGTTATAACGGTCCATTGTTCCAAATGCGACGTGGTGGACAACCGCTGCTTTGATAAACTCCATCTCAGTATTGAGCGCTTTTCATCTGCCACACACAAGTATTGGATTGACTTAGTGGTTCAGTGGTTGTAGAACCCGCCGATGTAAAAAGCTCCACGGAATTTCATACCATGGGATAGCTGGCTCCAATCTCGACAGTGGCGGGAGATTTTTATCACAGGAGTCGACCTTCTGTAATGACTCTTTATACGAAGTTTCACGTCACCATTTCGCTGAAGCGGCACGTTAAAGAATCCGGTTAAATTTGTTCTTTGATATATAAAAATGTGGTAATCTTTCCGCATATTTCTCAAAACTAATCGCTTTACCCATTCGTTTTAAGTCCGCCGTTCCCTTGCCCGAGGATGAATTACACATTTTCTAGCATATTCGTTTATTTTATTGAATTCATTACATTTTGTTGTTTACTTCCTTTATTTATTTATTTATTTATTTCTTTTTAATAAGTGTTTGTAGGCTAAATTGTCAAAACTGAAACTGTCCCTGTGCATGTATGATGCCTGTTTAGAGTGTGATATTTATACAGAGCCATATGCTTTGTATCAAGTATGGAAATATGGCGCATTATAATCTACATTTACTTAGTAGTAGTAGTAGTAGTAGTAGTAGTAGTAGTAGTAGTAGTAGTAGTAGTAGTAGTAGTAGTAGTAGTAGTAGTAGTAGTAGTAGTAGTAGTACGGCAAGAGATGGTCTCAAGTAAACACACACATACACTTAAGTCGTTCAGTTCAGGTTCGCTTTGTAAATTAGACGCGGTGTGCATCAAGGAGCAAAGTGTCGGTCCTGAGTTAAGATTCGGTATTCGGCTAGGGTTTTAACAGCTCTCTGAACTGGTACAGCACTATATACGAATAATTCATCTCTCTCTCTCATCCCTCCTCCCCCATCCCCACCCCGCTCTCTTTCTCTCTCAATTGGCAATCTTAATCGTAACGACCAATAATGCGTACTTTTGATCAGAGCACATCATTCAATAGCTATGATGTCTGTAATCGATCACGGATGTTGTTGATAACTTACTGGCTTAGCCAGACAAGCAAAGGACACGCAGTATTTAGGTAAGTAAGGAAAAGAGAGGGAGGGAAGGAGAGAGAGAGAGAGAGAGAGAGAGAGAGAGAGAGAGAGAGAGAGAGAGAGAGAGAGAGAGAGAGAGAGAGAGAGAGAGAGAGAGAGAGAGAGAGAGCGAAAGAGGGAAACGGGAGGGTGAGGTGAGTGGGGTAGGCGAAGCGATAGAAGAAGAACTTAGCCACCACAATGGCACGCTGCCTTCGAGAGATCCAGCAATTCAAATCGCACAAAGGACAAAGGCCACAAAATCTGCAAAATTGTCCTGTTTGTTTAGAACACATGGACTAAGTAGCATCGCTTCAGGACAAGGGAAAAGGAATTAACTGACAGCATATTGGATCGTCGCAAGATGCATTCCTCCGAGAGTTAAGGGAAATGCAGGGCAGAAAGACCTATATTATCTCTCCCAAGTTGCCAGTGGTTTTATGTTGTGGAAACAAGTTATCACCGCTGTTTTGGGGGAGGCGACCGACTGCAAGTAGAACAACAACACACCATTGACGTGGAAATCCCAGGCAGACCTACATGTACACCTCTGTGTGTTCACACAACGGAAGAATCAACTCTCAAGAGTAGTTCACTGACTCCAAAAATCTCGGATACCCATTCTGCTCTTTTGTCATGTTGAATATCTGAGACCAGTAAGTGCTTCTCTACGATAAACTTTTCAGAAAAGTTTGTGCATCTCAGCTAGTTCTCGCTGTGGAAAAGAAAAGAACTCTTAACTAAATCAGTATCGGTGTTCCTGATGATTATTTCATTTGTTGCCCGTAGTAAACGTAAACGTGTGTGTGGGGGGGGGGGTGTGTGCGTGTGTATGTGTGTGTGCGTATTTGTGTGTGTGTGGCTAGGTGGATGTGTGAGGGAGGGGGGGGGGAGAGAGTTCTATTCAATGACGTATGAACATCATTGTTTTTTTTTTTGCTTTGTTAAATGATGTGATAATGAATGTTTTTATTGTGGACATGTACTTTGGCCAGGCGCTCATGCGTCTATGTGTGTGTGTGTGTGTGTGTGTGTGTGTGTGTGTGTGTGTGTGTACTGTTAATTAATGTACATACTCCTGGTTTATCAGTTTTTACTAGGCATGTTTTTGTTTTACATATTTAATTTTGTTTTAATATTATTGCTTTTTAGTGCATTGTAAAGCGTGGCGAGCCCATGTCTGTTGGGGTACCACGCTATATAAATCAACTGTATTATTATTATTATTGTCCATTTCTTTCCATCCTCGTTGTCCACAAGAGTAAGACGAAGAGTGTGATAAAAACAGTAAAACTAAGCTGCAGACCGTCAGGTGCACTGAACAGGTCAGGACACAGGTATTCATATTCTGATAGGCAATCGTCTTCGAGTACCAGGCTTGGATGTAGAAAAGAAGCAGTTCCCGACGCTGGACATCAATAATGTTATAAGAATTGATAATTCAAGGAACCAACGAAGAAGATGTTTTCCTTCAAACTGACAACCAATGAAGGAGATTTTTCCCACCAAAATTGACAATGTTATGTTCTTATAGTTTGATGTTTGGATAGCAGTGCTTAATAAATACTTGAGTGGAAAAAAGATACTCCTATCCTATCCTATCCCGTAACTCAAAGGTCGTTGGGGCACCACAGATGATCGTTTAACCAGCGTACTCCATCTTTTCCAGATACTCCACGGGGTAACATTTTCGTGTCACAATGGGGGTGGTAGTCCTACACGTGTCTTGCTTTCTGGATGCATGGTGGGGAGAGATAATGTAAGCTGAAGTTGGGTGTGCGTTGGAGTGAAAGGTGGCGGAGGAGGATTTTGGGCTTTACCCGCAGTTCTCTAATGATCACTCGATCAGTGTGGCCAGCATTCTAGACATCATCCTGTATAGCTTTGTAGACCTGTGTTCAGCTCCAACTTCCTCCTGTATATCACAGGCCGACCGGAAACAACTAGTCCATCACGACGGCCAGTGTCCGCCGCACTTCCTCTGTAATATCGAGTGGGTCTCTAACACCGCACAACCTACCATCCTCTACGAACCTCTTTCCCACCCGTATTATAGACCCTGAGTATCACAGACCGCACAAACAAGCTAGGAGAAGGGGGAGGAGGGGAGGGGGATTCCACTCTGCACTACCGAATATCAGAGTTCGTCTATGTAGAGTTACTTACTCCTAGTGTATTCAACACTTTTGTGTCTCCCTTTACCGTTACAAAGCCTGAACGTTTCTTATTTTAACCTGGATGTAGCTACTGAGCGGAAGAAAAAGAGAGGGGTTAAAACAAAACTTCGCACAACAACATCCCAGTCCACCTACCCGTGTATTGGTTTTATTTAGAACCGGGAAGGTAAACCCACATGATCTTTGGTAAATCAGAGAGGAAGATTAGATGGGCACTGCACTCATGAAGCTAGCATTGAGGTCTTTCTCTATTACAACTTATAAATGAATGAATGATTGAATGATTGAATGAATGTCGACTTATACAACGCATACAAAAAATCCACACCGGAAAACGTGAACACAGCACATAACCAAGTTAAAAGGAAGAAGGGGACCATTTTTTGGGTGGTGGGGAGTGGTGGGGCTGGTGGGGTGGGGGTGGCGGGTAAACTAACTTTGATAGGCCTACTTTGTGACTTTCTTCTTTCTTCAGTTGAGAGCTCACACTCAAGATATCTATAAGTATTCCACTGTATTCTGAATGTAATATGTAACGTGATCTAGCTTCTTTCTCTTAAATATACGACAAGAGACTTTCAGAGTATTAGGATTTTTTTTAAAAAGTATTTAAGATCTTGATTCATCATCGCCCGCACAAGCAAAGGGTCGGTTGGTCGTCCAAGATCAGAAAGAATTTGAGAAGAAGAGAATCGAAAGCGAGAAAAAAGAAGAAAGACATTCACATTATTATACTCTGCCAAGCATGACAAGAGCGGCTTTGACTCGGGGATAAGTTATTGCTTGGTTTCATCAGCACTGACAACCTTCAATGGGGATGACTGGACAGAAGTTACACTGCAGAGGTGAAAGGGGTGACTATACAGCATAGCTGAGACTGTGTGATAACTACTTAACAAAATGTCTAATTCACGTTAAGAGATGACTATGGCTTATCAATTCAAACATTTTTTGTGTGGTTTGATATTTTGAACAATATGAATCTAAGTATGTCGCGTCCGAACGTTGAAAATGTTGTTTACTAACAGCAGTAAATTATGATATACATTCCCCATCGAACTATATCTACGGCGGAGCGTTAGTTAGTTAGTTATTCATTGCTTACAGGGTCCAGCGGACTGCATAGAGCCGAATCAGGACCACGAAATCAAGACCACAACTCGGCTGAAAGAGCTCACCCCTGACCCGCATAAAAGATCTGCTGAAACACCCCCAGTGGTAACACTGAAGGCACTCCACCAGCCGGTCACTGTACATCCCACGCAGGGGACGCTGAGGCTATACCCTAATTTATTGAACCCCAGTTTACAAAAACAAAATAGAATACAAACATCATTATAAAATATCAACAAAACACATATATATAAAATGCCTACATTGCTAAATAATATCATAGGAAGCCCTAGTGACCATTTGGCAGAAAACGTCCAATATTCCCAAGCTGATACAACAGACTTCACACATAAATGAGGTGTTTTGTCCAGGAAGCGTTTTCAAGAAAAAGGTAAGTGACTGGTCTAGCGAAGAAGAAGATAGTATAGTAGATTGATAGAACAGAGTAGGAATGAGAAAGAACAAATGAGAAATACAGCACAGTGGGAATTTAAAGCACTAAATTTCCAGGAATTGGGGATACTATTTTTTACAGAAACCCTCGGCACACACACGGGGGCGCGGCGCGACCAACAAAGTCCAATGCGTTGATGGGCATTAATTAGCTGGCGAGAAAACAACACTGAGACTGTGCTCTAAAGCGACGCTCAACGACTTCATTAGAGATGCCTATGGTAGCGAAGCCTATGACGTTATAAGGGTTCCTAATGACTTTTAAGCTGCTTACGCGCCCATCAGATAGGATTCAAATTGGATTAATAAATTCTTCGGTGATCATATAATATAGTGTAACAGTTAGAGCGGAAAAATTACCTCAGGCTCACTTTCAACACTGATTACATTCTAACAATTTTTATTTTTATTTTATTTTTTGGACATTTTATTGTCCCTTTTTATCGGGAAATTATGGGCCGCCTCCCATAGGGAAGGCTTAGTCGCAGCCTTTGGCACGCCCAAACGTGAAACCCAACCTACCTAATATTAGTTGTATTTGAATTTTGATGGTGGAGCAAGCCGGAGTACCCGGAGAAATCAATCAATCTTGTCATGTTGTACTAGTCTCCGTTTCAATGATTGTGATGAACTGCTGGTCATCGTGATTGGGGTTCCTGCATGGTTCCCTCGAGACCCTACTCACACCATCCATCATGCGAACGCAAGTACGCAGAGACGCGCGCGCACAGTCACAATAGAACTGACAAACATCACATTGAAGCAGTGCGACCAAACCCACACTGTCTTTACTTCGAGGACCTCGAGCCTCGTCGGGTCGCTTCTGATACACAATTTGAACGGGGGGGAAAAAAACTCACACTGCCTCACCGAACTGCCGTGAAGACAGGGAACACGAACGAGAATGTCATAATTTCACAGCCACCGAGCTTTTAACGATGCATGAAGATTTACAAGTGCTGTTTCAGGAAATGAAGAGGCACACGGCCCTACAGGAGAAGATCGTCTTTATGTCAAAACATGAAAGCATTGACGTGAGAATAATGACAGCGATTTCCACTGCAATTCAGAATGTCTGGACACAGAGGATGAAACAATGCAATTAGGTAAGGGTCATTCTAAATCTAAATTCTCTGGATGACACTTTTTCGACCATCGATGCCCTGCAGGACGGTAATCTCTCTCTCTCTCTCTCTCTCTCTCTCTTTCTCTCTCTCTCTCCCTCCCTGTCTCTCTCTCTCTCTCTCTCTCTCTCTCTCTCTCTCTCTCTCTCTCTCTCTCTCTGTCTTGATGTAGCGTGCAATCCTCTTTATGAACACTTAGCAATAAAGGCACATATAGTGCATCGATGCATTTTAGTATATGGGATAAAAGTAAACTTTTCTTCGTTCTTTACACAACCCTCTCGTCTAAGAAAAACAGAATCAAGCAAGAAGCTATTTGCATGCACTCCATAATGAAACACAAGCTTGATTTGTGTTTTATGCTCAATATGACCCTCGCTCTTCATTTTAAAATCCAGTGTCCTCACAAAAGAACCACGAAATCACCAAAACTGCATGGAAATGACAAGGAACAGTTTTCAAGGCGTCAGAGACACTCAGTGTTCTCCCTACTCCGTTTTACTGATGCGATATCAATTCCCAGCAGACCAATAGCAATCATTCTTTGTATCCAATTGTTGCAATAACGTTTGGCCAGACAATGAGACACTAAGCTGCCGAAGCCACGAAAGATTCTTGCAGACGATAGCGTCTCAAAACTGATCCTACACAAACTGACACAGGCATAGACTTCACGATGTCGTCGTTGTTGTAATCGTACATACAGGCAAAGACCGTATATATGTAAAGTTTTTGGTACAGATCGACGACGACACCAGATTACTGTGTGGGCTTTTGAGTAAAAAAAAGTTTTATTTGTAAAAGACAGAACGCCTACATTGTGTTTAAAGTTTCCAAATAAATAGCCTAGCGTCCCATCAAAGTTTAAACCTACTGAAGTCGAAAAATAGATCCCGGGATTTTGCGTAGTCCTTGCTTTATCTCTAATTTTCGAAACTTAGATCTCATTATCTTTCAAATTTCAGTTACCAGTCACCGTTAATGATGTTGGTGGTGGAAGCAAAACAATGAAAAGGGTAGGTGGGAAGTGGGTTTTGGGAAAGGGGAGGAGAAGAATGATAACATGTCATTATTCAAGAATGCCTTAGGATGTCATAACATGCTCGATGCTCTACGGTGGAGGGTGGGGGAGGGAGAAATAATGACATCTACGACGACGATGATAATGGCAGATGATTAATATCCGGACCGCCGCGTCGTCGGAAGATGTTTGGGGGTTGAAGGTAGGGTGTGTCACAGAAGGCTAGTTTGGACCCCGCACTAAGGCTTTATGCCTCAAACAGTTCATCCTGCTGTAGCCTTTTGTAACTGAAAGTCGCTGCCTAGCAGACGACACAAGTCAGGACTGTTGTAGCATGTGTAACTCTCGCTAAGGTAGGCTGTGACCTCATTCAGCTGACGTATAGCCAGAATCCCCCGCTAGACGGCGCTCAGGTATCAGGAGATTTCGTGGCTTTTGGCTGACCACACGGTTAAATAGTCATTCTTTGTCTAAATCACAACCGAGAAGGACGCATGCTGAAAGATCTCTCTAGCAGAAGACTAAGCAGGTGATGGGTGAAATTCATTCATCGCAGTATAGCTAGAGCCTGACATTGTCCAATGCCCTTCGAAATCAGATCCGTGTCACAAACGCGATTGATCTTAAAAAAAAGTATGCATGTTTATTTGAAGAAAAATCATTGTTAAAACTACAGACACCACCCAGACTGAGACTGAGTGAGACCGAGACTTTATTCGTCTATGAAATTTACATAAAAACTTGCCTTTCGGCTGCAAAACAAAAACTTAGTAAATATAAAACATATGATTTTGCGTGCTTACCGAAACTATCAAATAAATGATCTGATTTGTTTAAAAAAAATTAATTCTATTCATCGCAGAACTGCAAAATTCCGACACTTCCTTCACAACTGTTTCAAAATTAAAAATAGCTAACTTAGAATAAAGCTGTTTTAATGTACAAAATACTGAAGAATAGAGATCCTGTTTATATATATATATATATATATATATATATATATATATATATATATATATATATATATATATATATATATATATATATATATATATATATATATATATATATATATATATTGTCGCACATTATCCTGCTCTCATATGTGGACAAAAAGTGCGACATAGAGGCTTTCAATTCCTGGTGCTTATGCGTGAGCCAAAAGAGCTCAAAAGCTGTACAATGCATTCATCAAACCTGGTTCTCCTGACGCGTTTCGATCTTCACCAAAGATCTCATCAGGGGAGGCACCGTACAGCAACCAGCTAGGAATAAAACAAGCCAAGGGAGGCAATTTGCTTTAAACATCAAGAAAACTAATTATCCTGCTCTTAAAGGTGCTAGCCATTTTGGCAAGTTATTATCTCGTTATTCATCTTTTAGACATAATTTAACATTTCCACAACCACGCTTAGACATATTTAAATCAGCTCTGTCATATTCTGGTCCAGGCGTGTGGAGTTCTCTACCACAAAGGTCAGGGTTTATAAATCATTAACATCATTTAAAATTAGACTCCGAAAATTTCTATTCTGTCTTTGTTCCTAATATGTCAGACTATTGTATGCCTTTTGTTCTTCTCTACCCTGCGACAATTTAATTTTTGATATTGTGCGCGGGCGTTTGTGTGTGTTTGCGATGAGTTAAGGGTGTAGGAGTATGGAGGGGAGGATGGGAAGGGGGAAAATACGTTTAATTTTAGGTGCATTATTTGTATTTCTTACCATATTTAAGGTATACGTTAGTTCCACATGAATTTTAAATAAGTGTGTTTGTTATGAATTCTTTACTAAGGACTAGCCATAACATAGGTTCATAGGACATAATGCTATTAAAGATTTAGAATTCTCTCTCTCTCTCTCTCTCTCTATCTCTCTCTCTCTCTCTCTTAAACAAAAAATATCTCCAGATGACTATAAACGGATTAATATTCTACCTCTTGCCAACAGACTAAAATTTAATAAAGGGGTTTTCATGCACAAGATCCTTTCTGGCAATGCACCTTCCTATCTTTGTTTTCTTTTTTCCAAAAAAACTGCCAGATCGTCCACAAAATTAAATGTTCCAATTCCAAGAATTGATCTTTTCATAACTAGTCTAGCTTATTCTGGTTCAACTCTGTGGAATAACTTTCCTGACGATCTCCGCACTCCAGAATATAAAATTACATCATTTAGAACACGTCTCCTAAAACACATTAAAAATTAAATAAACATTATTTATTTTTGATATTAACAACAATAAATTGATTTTTTTTGTTTCTAATGATAATATTGTTTATTTGTTATTGTTCCATGATGTTATTGTTATAACATTAATTTGCTGTATTTAATAGTTCTTGTTATAATGCCCAAAGGGCAATATGTAAAAAAGCGCACCCAGCGCTTACTCTTGTACCCTTGCAAAATAAAATTGTTATCTTATCTTCTCTCTCTCTCTCTCTCTCTCTCTCTCTCTCTCTCTCTCACTCTCTCTCTCTCTCTCTCTCTTTGACCTCAAGGGAGAAGTTGGGGTGGGCGGATGGGGGTATGGTGGTGGCAAAAAGATACGTTTGCCCCCTTCCCCCCGCCCGCCCTAGGTACAGGAAGTACAGTTTGCCCCCCTCTCCTCACCCCACCATTCTCCATCGCCTCGGTTCCGACGCCACTGGCTGGATAAAATATTGCACAAATTTGCTCAAGTGGGCACTGACTATGTAAAAGTATGTAGCAAGACTATTAGAAGTAAGGCGTGTAGGCCTACAAAATTCAATCATCGTGATATCACAAACTATTCTCAATGCTAAAATTATGTTATCGTCACAAGATTAAAACAGTTTTTATAGAGATCTAGAAACATCAAGTGAAGAAAAAGAAACAGGAGAAATTTTGGAAATCGACCTATGGTTCAACATAGGCCTACTTATTTTTCTCCCTTTCGTGCACAAACTTCGTCTGTTTCAGTCTATTGAGCCACGGTGATCAATGATTGGTCCCATGCGAACTTCAAATTTGAAGAGCGCTACATCAAGGGAGACAAGCCTTATCAACAACCCCCAACTCCCACAAGACAAATTACGTGGACATTCCAGAAAATAAGTGTGGCTGTGTTTGTGGGCATAGTAAGCAAGGTTTTCATCATTGACGCCATAGTCGTCATCATCATCATCATCATCATCATCATCATCATCATCATCATCATCATCATCATCATCATTATCATCATCATCATCATCGTCATCATCGTTGTCGTCGTCGTTCTCCTCCTAGTCCTCCTCCTCCTCCTCATTATCATCATCACTACAACACGTCGGTTCAATCATCATCATCATCATCATCATCATCATCATCATCATCATCATCATCATCATCCATACCATCACCATTACAACACGCCGATCCGGGTGGTTCAATGATTCAGTTTCACCACGATCTTCTATCCTATCATATCCTATCCTATCTCGAAATTCGTTGAGAAACCACAAATGATCGTTTAACCAGCGTACTCCATCTTTCTGTCCACAGCAACCCTCATGGCTTCACTCAGTGTCAAGCCAGTCCATTCTCGAATGTTCTCTTCCCACTTTTTCTGTCTCCTTCTTCTTCTGCCTCCTTGCATCGTGCCTTGCAGGATGGCCTTTGCAAGGCCTGATGCTCTGGTGATGTGGCCATACCATCGGAGTTTCCGTTTCTTCACCACTGTGAGCATGTCATCGTGTTGTCCAATGACTTGTGTGATAATCTGTCTGACTTCGTCATTGGTGATGTGCTGGTACTGGAGAAATGCCCAGAAGTCTCCATGCTTTGTATTTTTCGTTGTAGGTCTGCTGTGAGGGTCCATGTTTCGTAGTATAGGAAAATTGAGATGACAAGGGAGCGCAGCAACCTTACCTTGGAGTGTAGATTGATGCTTCCTGTCTTTGCAAACGGGTTTCAATCTTGTCAGGGCAGCAGTTGTTTGTGCTACCCTGGAGAGGACTTCCTGTCGGGACCAACTGTCTGATTCAATTGCTCCTAAACAAAAAAAAAATTTCACGAACCGGTTTTTATAGTTATTTGAGTGCGAAGATTTTATAATATTGTTCGTCTGTTTCATGTTAGAAGATCTTGGTAATTTTTTTATGAGAGCTAAATTTTGATTGGTCACATGACAGTTCACTAATGTACATTCAAAAATATATTCATTCCTTTCTTGACTATACTAGAGATTGTTTGTCCTCGACTTCTCGCAGTTGTGTCTCCAGGTATATATTGTTTATTATTTGAAATTAGTTAGATAGTCATTGCTTACAGGGTCCAGTGGACTGCAAAGAACCGAATCATGACCACAAAATCAGGACCAGAATTTGGTTGAAAGAGGACTCACCCCTGATCCGTATAAAAGAACTCCTGATACAACCCTAGTGGTAACACTGAAGGCACTCCACCAGCCGGTCGCTTTAAAATAAAGGCATCCCACGCACGGGACGCTGAGGCTATACCCTAATTTATCGAACCCCCGTATACTAAAAACAAAATAGCATATAAACATCATTATAAAATATCAACAAAATACATACATATAAAATGCCTACACTGCTAAATAATAATATCATAGGAAGCCCTAGTAACCATTTGGCAGAAAGCGTCAAATATTTCCAAGCTGACCCAACAGATCTCATACAAAAATGAGCAGTTTTAGAAGAATTTTCAAGAAAAAAAAAGTAGGTGACTGGTCTAGCAAAGAAGATAGTATAGTGGATTGATAGTACAGATTAGGAATGAGGAAGAACAAAGGAGAAGGACAGCGGCAGTGGAAATTTAAAGCACTAAATTTCCAGGAAGTGTGGATACTATTTATCCCCCCACGGGGGGATTATTTGAAATGTTTTATTATAAATGTAATAGTATTATTAAATGATGATATTGTATTTGTTATGTAATAAAATTAATAATAAATAATTTTCATAATAGGGTGAAAAATGGAGTGGGGAGGAGACGAACATGGTGGTTTACTGTAATTTTTGAATAACGAATTGAATTCGGATAATTATTTGATTTAAGTTGAAACTACAATTGCAAGGTAAAGAATTAGGTTTATTTGTATGAATGAAATTAATTGGTGTCATTGATGTAATAATTAGTTATTATAATTAGTTGTAGAATTTGTGTTTATGTTGAGGACTGTATCCAATATGGGTGAAATTTTAACTGTATTGCTGCACTGGTCCCGTCACAGAGGAGAAAGGTATGTGTAATGGTCCAAAGAAAGTTTATTTATCTAGAAACTTTGTTGTTATTAACGCCTTTGTCTTCAGAAGTCTCTTGCTGCGGGGGGCCTCGAGAATAGGCGCAGAAGAAGAAGAAGATAGAGAAGACGGAGAAGCAGACGAAGAAGAATAAAGCAGAAGACTAGATATGGAGGAGGATGAGAAGAAGAAGAAGAAGAAGAAGAAGAAGAAGAAGAAGAAGAAGAAGAAGAAGAAGAAGAAGAAGAGGAAACGAGGAAGAAGAAGATGAGGAAGCAGCAGCAGAAGCAGAAGAAGAAGAAGAAGAAGAAGAAGAAGAAGAAGAAGAAGAAGAAGAAGAAGAAGAAGAAGAAGAAGAAGAATAAAGAAGACGATGACGCAGGAGAAGAGAACGAAGAAGAAGAAGAAGAAGAAGAAGAAGAAGAAGAAGAAGAAGAAGAAGAAGAAGAAGAAGAAGAAGAAGAAGAAGAAGAAGAAGAAGAAGAAGAGAGAGAGAGAACGAAGAGGAGAGAAGACGACTGAGGAGCGGTGTACGAGGAGGAGGAAGAATAGGCGGACGAGGAGGAGAGAAGGGAGACTGAGGAGAGGAGGACGAGGAGGAGCGGAGAACAAAAGGAGAGACGGAAAAGGCAGAAGGGGAGAGAGAGGGAGATTGAGAAGCAGAGAAAGTAGATGGCAACGGCAGAGAAGAGACTAGAGATCGAACATAACTACAGTGTGACTATATATTTATATCGAACTTTTGTTTTCTCTCTCGCGCGACGGGGACCGGGGCTTGTGTGTTATTTCTGGGTTATGTATATTCTTTCAACGGATTTATTCTGCGACATGACGTGAGTATAAACATTTGTATTTATTCCATTTGATTCTTGTTGGTTCTGTACTTATTCTATTTTGCTGATCTATGTTTATGGTTTCAACTAGAGGGTGTGACAACGTAGTTTATTGTTACGAGTTAGATAAGTTGTGAGACGGGAGAACACGCAGATTCACCCATAGACGCACGTCAATTTTAAAATACCCATTTTCGTTACATATTTGAAGTACTGTGTTGAGGGATTGGCCTTGGACTTTGATGTCCGTGTTGATGCCATTGATGTTTTTGGTAATCATTTTGGTCTTCTCTGCGCTTATTTCCATTCCAAAGGCTCTAGAGATGGTGTCAAGCCTCTGTACCAGCTGTTCAAGTTATTGTTCCTCTCCAGCCAATCCATCAATGTCATCCGCAAAACGAAGGTTGGATATTGCTCTACCCCCTATGCTGACTGTATCTTCATGATCTGCAAGGGCATCTGTCATGATGCGCTCTAGAAAGATGTTGAAGAGTGTTGGAGAGAATAGGCATCCCATGACAGTGGCGAGAATGTCTTTGTGGATCAAGAATCGTGCCTGTGATCTCAATGCCACGATCTCGTCTGGAGTTTAAATATGATTCCGTCCTGTAGGTCTATCTTGAACATTTCCTTGAGCTGATGAGTGCGCAACGTAGAAACATTTTTATATTACCTGTTCGGCAGCCTTGAAGACACGGTAGAAATTTCTGTAAGCCACTTTCTCCAGCTCTTCCTCCGTCCATCCACGACTCAGCAGCTCGGCAAATATGTATGGATACATGGACACATCCTTTGCTTCTCCAACATGACTGCAAAACAAGTGGAGAGAAAGGTATTTTTAAACATAATAAAAATTATAAAACGTATTATTGTTGTTGGTGGTGGTGGTAGTGGTGGTGGTTGATTTTTTTTGGGGGGAAAGGGGAAGGGAGGGTGTTTTCTTCCAACAAAAAAGTAAATAAGTAAACAATTAATAAATCCTATCCTATCCCGTAACTCGAAAGTCGTTGGGGCATCACAGATGATCATTTAACCAGCGTACTCCATCTTTCTCTGTTCTCTGCAACCCTCATGGCGTCGCTCAGTGTGGAGAAATAAATAAATAACTAAAATAAAATCCTATCCTGTCCTAACCTATTCTATCCTATCCTATCCTATCCCGTAATTCGGAGGTCGTAGGGGCAAGAAAGACCTGGCAGGGCCCAATCCTCTCCAGGCTGTTACATTACATGATTATTGCTTTAGGTCCAGCGGACTCTTCGGAGCCAAATCAGGACCAGACAACCCCTGATCCGCATAAAAGATCTGCTGAAACAACCCTAGTGGTAAAACTGAAGACACTCCACCAGCCATGGTCACTTTAGAATAAAGACATCCCACGCAGGGGACGCTAAGGCTGTACTCTAATTTATCGAACCCCCGTTTACAAAAACAAAATAGAATACAAACATCATTATAAAATATCAACAAAACACATACATAGAAAATGCCTATATTGCTAAATAATAACATCATAGGAAGCCCTAGTGACCACCTGGCAGAAAGCGTCCAATATTCCCAAGCTGATCCAATAGACCTCACACACAAATAAGGAGTCCTGTCCCGGAAGAGTTTTCAAGAAAAAAGGTATGTGACTGGTCTAGCGAAGAAGAAGATAGTATAGCAGATTGATAGAACAGAGCAGGAATGAGAAAGAACAAATGAGAAAGACAGCGACAGTGGGAATTTAAAGCACTAAATTTCCCGAAAGTGGGGATACTATTTATACTGAAACCCCCGGCACCCCAACGGGGGGACTCCAGACTGTTTGCCACAGCCGATATCCACGAATACAGTGTAGCTCGCCTTGGCCCCGAGCACGTGGTCGTTGAACTTGTAGTAACATGAGGTTCCTCCGTCTTGGCCGGTGACTTCTGTGTAGAAGACTTTCGCCCAGTGATGCCGTGCTGACATCACCCCTGTTAGTCGCCTCTTACGACACGTAAAGAAACGTTGGGTCTATTCTAATCAGTGCCCGAACCCACAGGGGAAAATAAAATAATAATTAAAATGCCGAGACGGTCTAATGAAATCACACACGTGAAAATCCTCTTGTCCTTGGTTCTTACTGATGAAGGTTTTAGTGTAATAAACCGAAAATTTTAACGCCTACTACCCAGGTGTTGTTGTTGGTTTTATTATCATACACAAGTGAAATTCATTATTAAATTTGACCAAGGAATATTTCTGAGAAAGCATGTGTGCGGAAATAAATATATGGCATGAGTCTGTGGCAAAGGAAATCCATATAGAAATCAAGAACTTAAAAGAAACACACACACACACACACGCACACGCACACACACTCACCCACACCCACACACACCCTCTCACACCCATACTCACACACACATACACACACACACACTTACTCAGAACCATCGAAGTCTGCCCCAATGCCAATATGGTCAGGACCCGTGATGTTTTTGACATGGTCGAAGTGATCTGATCCAACAATGGGGAAAAATTAGCCTATTATTAAGAGGTAAAAATATAAAAACACAACAAACGAAACATCGAGGTGACCGTCGCAGAAACAAAGGGTCAACACGGATCTAAGTAAAGTGGCACTGAATTAGAAAATAAATTGTAAATCTATTACCCCTAATTTGATTTGAGAATTGAGCTAAAACAACGAGGTAGGCGGAATGACGGCGATAGATGAAAACGGTATTGAGCAGAGCAAGAACGATGAGGTCCTGGGAATTATGAGCGATGACGATGCACGGAGAAGGTCTAAGCAAACGAAGTCTGAGCGATGACTTTGGATTTTAAAAAAAAAAAAAGGTTTGGGTGGGGTTAGTAAAGGTAGGGCGAGGAGGATGGGGGGGGGATGGGGAGGAGACGTGAAAAGTGTAGAAACGGGGTTGGGATGAAGTAAAAGAAGAAAACAAATGTCAACCTGCCACTTGGGAGATGGAGGCAGTCCTATTGTCATCCCCGTACACGTCATCAAGTGTGCAGTTGATAAAGTCTGGGTAGAGGTTGATCATGATGATGCCTCCATTGATTTTCTGACAAAGATTTTAAAAAAAAATAAATACATAAAACAGGATTAACTCAAGCCACCCAAGACGCCAACTTGCTGCTTGATGTGCGCAGTCTAACGTCACATATAAATGAGCGGTCACCCCACCTTCACATTCCCACCCCCCTCCTCTCCCCGAATAATCTAAATGTACGCGCTGTCTATGTACAAATATCTACAACACACAAGGCAAGGTTTATGCTGACGGGCGTTTGCTCTTGTTACTGGTTTTGTTACCGTACTGTTGAGGGGTGTTGGCAGCGGCGGTTGTAGTATATGAAGCAGAAGAAGAAGATGATGATGATGATGATGACGATGAGGATGATGACAGGATCATGATGATGATCATGCTGATGATCATGATGATGATATACAATCACACACAAAAGCACACATAAAACATAGTGAACAAGTTAAGAGCAAATCACAATAAAAGGATAAGAAGATTAGAAAGAAGAAGAAGAAGAAGAAGAAGAAGAAGAAGAAGAAGAAGAAGAAGAAGAAGAAGAAGAAGATGATGATGATGATGATGATGATGATGATGATGATGATGATGATGATGATGATGATGATGATGATGATGATGATGATGATGATGACGACGACGACTACAACGACAAAATGAAGAAGAAGAAGAAGAAGAAGAAGAAGAAGAAGAAGAAGAAGATGATGATGATGATGATGATGATGATGATGATGATGATGATGATGATGATGATGATGATGATGATGATGATGATGATGACGACGACAAAAATTATAATGACAAAGAAAGTGGCCACATTGATGACTCTACCACAGCCGGAGACCCTGTTGATGGTGGTGAGGATACATACCAGCAATCCCAGGACGTCGTCAGGGACGTTACGGCGGTGGGGACAGAGGGCAAAGGAGGAGGAATGGCTAAAGATCACAGGAGCGGAGGAGATGTTGAGAGCGTCGTACATGGTATCCAGCGCTACGTGAGATATATCCACCAACATCCCTATTCGGTTCATCTCCCGCACCACGCGCTGTAGTAGAACCGACATAAAAAATTGTGTATAAAAGTGTCTGTCAGTCTGTCTGATATTTGAAGAAATTACGGGCAACAGAGGAGACGGAGTATGTACTAGTCCTGTCAAACCCTTGACTCCTTGATGATTGTATTAGTTAACTAGGCTTAGCCTACAATCCAAAACAATACTTCTTCTTCTTCTTCTTCTTCTTCTTCTTCGTCGTCGTCGTCGTCGTCATCTTCGTCTTCTTCTTCTTCTTCTTCTTCTTCTTCTTCTTCTTCTTCTTCTTTTTAAATGGACGATTTATTTACAACAAAGGCACACTACAAATACGTCTTAATATATATTAATATTTTATATACAACTGTGAAGACGACGACCTCAGAGTTACAGGATAGGATAGGATAAGATATATACAACTCATATATAATAATAATAATAATAATAATAATAATAATAATAATAATAATAATAATAATAATAATAATAATAATAATAATACAGGATGCTATATACGCGCCTTTCCCCAAATCAATCAATCTCAAAGCGCGGCGATCTATACCAACATACACGCTCACCTGTCTCATCCACCCTCACACACACCAAATACACATCCAGCACTCAAACAGGTGGTGTAAAGGCAGAGAGATCGCTATTAGAAGACGGAAAGAAAATCGAATTTATATTTTTGAAATTTTTATATTGACTGCGTCCTGTACCATTATTGAAGGGAGGGAGGAAACCGGAGTGCCCGGAGAAAACCCTCGGTGACCTCAATAGTCTCGTACCTAAGTCACATACGTTCGCCCCTTGCGGGAATCGAACCCGCGACCTTCGGCATAGGAAACCGGCGACTTATCCACTGCGCCACGAGGCCACCCCTATATACGTCTACAACTAATTATTCTGAACATTCTGGAACTAATGAACTGTAAAAAGTATAAGTGTTCACACGGGTATAAGAACTCTGTGTAAGATTTTGTAACGACAGCTTAACAATTAGCACACTAGGATGGACTGAACGCAATGGAATCATTTATCTGAATGGCCAAACTGGAGGTAATTTTTTTATTTTAAGTTTCACGGTAACCGCACTCACTTCGCCGAAGGGTGAAAGTCCGTGATGGACAGGAGTGTTTTCTCTTGTGCACTTGTAATTGTCAGCCCTGTACATAGAAAACATGCGAATAACAATCAAAACCAACCATGGTTAAAATAAATAGATAAATAAACAGCAGGCGCGATTAGGCAGTGAGTGGCAAGATTAGCAAGATCGAACCTCAGACAAGGTTTAAGACTGGAGCTAACGAGCTATGTCGTGACTACTTTGCGAACACGCGCTAGCCATAACGAGTTCATTATTAGGGAATGGGCGGGGGGAGGGAGAGGAGGAAATGGGAGAAGGGGGAAGGGAGCAAATGGTGATTGCAATCAACTCATCAATTAAGCTTAACGGCCTGTCTTAATTGGAAAGTTCGTGGAGGATAAAAACTTTTTTTTCGAGGTTCTCAGATCCTGAACCTAGGTTGCCGAACCTTTTGGTACAAAAGAAGATTCAGGAGCCTAGGTTCGGAATCTGAGAACCTCGAAGAAAGGTTTTTGAACCTCCACGAAACTTCCAAGTACGACATGATTGTGAAAGTGTATAGTGCCCAATAAGTATATGAAAAGCCTAAATCACCGATTTCAAATGTAGATCTAATTACCGAGGGATTTTGCAAGTTGTACACGTCAGTGACACGAATCACACAGCTGTGCTCCAAAATGCAGTCAATCATGTATAATGTGCTTATCATAGCAGAGTATTGCAACTACCCACCAAGGTCATGAATCTCATACCCGATTCATAGTATTTTCTACACTCTAAGCGTAGTCGGTTCCATCTAACATAATAAGATACATCAGTACAGGCAGACGGATGTAACGTCAATCATCATAAATGTATTTACCACGGTGTATTGCAACTCCAGGTCAAGGTCATGTATCTGACTCCCAGTTCGTAGTACATCCTGAGTACAGCCAGACTGCTGTCAATCATGTTTCCTCCTTCTAGACCAATCAACGAAGCGAACTTGCCTCTGTGGAACGCGTCCATGATGCCTGGAATGCATATAACCCGAACAACCGAGGTAACTCTCCAGTTATTTTTTAGGTTATGTCTTTTTCATTCATTCGGGGTGGCCTGTCGATTTAGCGCGCTATTTTCCAAAATTGAAATTTCCAGAGGGGTGTCGGATAGTGCAGTGGTTGGAGCACTCGCTACTGTGTCGAAAGTGAAGCACCGTCCGGTGCGGTTAGCACTTGGATGGGTGACCGCTAAGGTGTGAAGCGACAAACAACAACGCCCCCAGTTGACTCAACTGTGATTGAGTACCTACTCTCTTGAGGGTGGGGAAGGTAAAGCAGCGAGGGAGAGAGTTGGGCATCACCCTCATTACGCTGGCCCAAGATAAGTGTGATCTCCAACATCACGCTCCCCTACGGCCACAAGGCTATGGGACTACCTTTACCTTTACCTTTACCTTTACCAGAGGCAATATGAACCTGCGTTGTTTCGATACATGCAAAGGAAGGGATGTGTGTGTGTGTGTGGGTTGGAATAGGGGAACACACACTCACACACGCGTACACACACAAACCCCCCCCCCACACACACATTAGGTATTAGGTTTATTAGGTTGCCTGCTCCTTCGGATGAGAGTTAACCAAGGTCTAGTCTGTATATGCACACATTTAATCCCACGAACAAAAGATCCCGAAGCTCATGTCCTAGATAGGTGAGTTACATTACATTACATGATTATTGCTTTAGGTCCAGCGGACTCTTCCGAGCCAAATCAGGACCGGACAACCCCTAATCCGCATAAAAGATCTGCTGAAACAATCCTAGTGGTAAAACTGAAAGCTCTCCACCAGCCTTCACTTTACAATAATGACATCCCAAGCATACATATAAAATGCCTACATTGCTAAAAAATAACATCATAGGAAGCCATAGTGACCACCTGCCAGAAAGCGTCCAATATTCCCAAGCTGATCCAACAGACCTCATACACAAATAAGGAATCTTGTCCAGGAAGAGTTTTCAAGAAAAAAGGTAGGTGACTGGTCTAGCGAAGAAGAAGATAGTATAGCAGATTGATAGAACAGAGCAGGTATGAGAAAGAGCAAATGAAAAAGACAGCGACAGTGGGAATTTAAAGCACTAAATTTCCAGTTTAGTTAGTTTAGTTTTGTAGATTAACGTCCCCGGACACATAAGCGTATAGGGGACGGGTGAAACACCTAAATTTCCAGAAAGTGGGGATACTATTTATACTGAAACCCCCGGCACCCCAACGGGGGTAGACAGGTGAGTGCCAGTTACACCAATAGCCTATATCCAGCAAGCACTAGGTCGTCCCCACCCATCCATCCATGCACCCCACCTTTGGTCGCCCAGGATTATGCTCAGTTATCTGTGGCGTTCGACGATGCGCCTAAGACAGCAAGTTTGCACCTGGGCTTGAATTAGATCCTGTATTGGCCAGCGCCTTGAACAGCTCTTGAGCTGGTCTAGCGCTATAATAATAATAATAATAATAATAATAATAATAATAATAATAATAATAATAATAATAATAATTATAATTATAATTATAATAATAATAGTCTTTTCGCCAAACACCAATCAGGCTCAAAACGCGGCGCTCTGACGTCTGGTCCTGCCACAGGCCAGTGACAGTCTGCATTAAATACTGTACCGGTAACTTTTTAACTTCTGGTGTGTGTGTGTGTGTGTGTGTGGGTGCGGGTGGGTGTGTGTGTGTGTGTGTGTGTGGGTGGGTGTTTTGTGTTAGGGGTTAGAAAGTAGGATGCATGACTTTTAATTTTTCATAAGCTACATTCATGTTGTGTACAACTGCTTTTCTGTTCTTTGGGGTGTATTGTTTTAATCCCTGAAGTCTTTTGTGTTTTATTGCTTTTGTGCCGTTGTTTTGATGAAGTGTACGCCGCACACACATTTCCTTGTGTTTTCATGGGGACAATAAAGATTCTGATTCTGATTCTGATTCTGACATGAGCAAGATCAAAATCAATATCAAATATATATTTATAATATTGATTCATTCATTCGTACATTTATTCAAACGTTCATTCATACATTAATTTTTTCTCTCATTTACCCATTTACGCTTGAGTGTAGAGTCGAACCCAATGAGCAGCACTGAAGAGCAATTCAATTTCTTTACGCATACCGTCAGCAGTTGTGACGAACTCGAAGACGTCGTTGTATTTTTTGACAAATCGTTTGATGAGATCAATCAGCCGTAACGCTTTGTTCACGGCGTCTTTGTATTGGGCTCCACAGTCAGAGTAGGCCGACCACATCTGTACAAAAAAAGAGCACAAAATGTCGTCTGCTTACGATGATGCTAATTAGTATTACAATGAGTAGGAGCACAAGGGAATTGATCATCTATAGCAAAGCCGTAGTGGATTCTCGATAGCATAGCGGGTCATATGTATCTGTAAGCTTATATATATCACAAATAATACATTTAATAAATATTTTGTCCATGGCTTCACAGTCTTTTTCTTCTTCTTTTCCAACCTGAGCTCCGAGCATTCCTTCTCGAATGCGCGGAATGTCCGTCTGGCTGGGGTGATCAAGTCTGGGCTGGAAGTAGTTCCACATATTCTGTCGCAGGTCCCAATTGCCCAAGCGGCCTTCGAAGTCAATCATCAGATGCCAGGCCAGATCATTGTGGCTGCAACCCATAGCCAATAACGCTAAATGAAATAATAACAGAAGGCTTAATGTAATGACCAAAACATCGTGAGACAATATTTACAGCATATCAAAGGTAACGGCTCGAATGAGTCTCTCTCTCTCTCTCTCTCTCTCTCTCTCTCTCTCTCTCTCTCTCTCTCTCTTACACACACACATACACACACAAACACACCCACACCAACACACACACACACGGAGAGAGGCTGTGCCAACACATATTAGTGGATCACCCCCAATAGAAATAAACGTGCCTTTTACCCCTTTTGGCTTTTAAATGTTCCCTGTAGATAATACAATAAGATCGACTGTTTGGGTTGTTTTGCTCAAGACCAAAAGACCGCGCGTCAGATTTTGCTTCCACGAGTGGTGAAAGGGAACGTACCCGTCGATGAGAGGAACTCTCCTCAGCATCCTCTTGGCTGCCTCCAAATGGTGGTCTTGTGGAACATGATCCAAAAGAAGACCCTTGCCTCCATCCAAAGCAGACACTGGGGAGATAAAACGTTTGTGTAGATAGTAGTCTAGTTGTCTCGGCTAAAGAGACGGGAGTGGAGTTTATTAATAACATCTTGGATATAACCCTCTTTAGACGCTGTCCTCCAGGGAATGAGGGGATGTTAGGAAAGACTTATCCCCCCTTTTTCTGCTGCTAATGGTCTGTAGATCTATTTGTGGAATGGTGCCATAGACACATATATGGCCATTTTGCTGTGTTCTAAACTCGTCACTATCAGCTAGGATTGCTAAATTTCAAATAATTGATTTTCCAAAGCATAAAAAGACGCGTGAATGAAGTCCTCAAGGGAAAAAAATTTTTCATGCGAAGAAAAATATCCACAATTTGGCTGGTTGGCAGCAGAAATGGAAAGAATCTAACTATTTGGAAGAGAATTAATTGCCAAAATATTTCTAACATTTACATTACATTACATGATTGTTGCTTTAGGTTCAGCGGACTCTTCCGAGCCAAATCAGGACCGGACAACCCCTGATCCGCATAAAAGATCTGCTGAAACAACCCTAGTGGTAAAACTGAAAGCTCTCCACCAGCCAGTCACTTTACAATAAAGACATCCCACGCAGGGGACGCTGAGGCTGTACTCTAATTTATCGAACCCCCGTTTACAAAAACAAAATAGAATACAAACATCATTATAAATTATCAACAAAACACATACATATAAAATGCATACATTGCTAAATAATAACATCATAGGAAGCCATAGTGACCACCTGGCAGAAAGCGTCCAATATTCCCAAGCTGATCCAACAGACCTCATACATAAATAAGGAGTCTTGTCCCGGAAGGTTTTTCAAGAAAAAAGGTAGATGACTGGTCTAGCGAAGAAGAAGATAGTATAGCAGATTGATAAAACAGAGCAGGAATGAGAAAGAGTAAATGAGAAAGACAGCGATAGTGGGAATTGAGAGCACTAAATTTTCAGAAAGTGGGGATACTATTTATACTGAAACCCCCGGCACCCCAACGGGGGATTTCTAACATCTAGGGTTGCCGTCTTGGTATAGTTTTCAACATGCAGACACTGGTAGAAAAAGCGCATAAGCAACACACACACACACACACACACACACACACAAAAAGTGTCGTCAGCTTATTAATGATTGTCATGAGCAATCTTGCCACTGTAGATTGTTCTAACCTATAAAGGGAAAAGGGAAAGCCCCAGTTGAAAACCTGTCTTGACTTTGTAGGCAGGACTGATTCAATGCGGCAACAGTACCCTCGTTGGAGTGTGTTACACTCGGTTCGATGTTGGTGTTTTCTATCAGTATCTGATTCAGCCCCGATGCTTGAATTCCTGATAGGGTGTAACTCAGATTCGTTTATCCACGCAGCCCGCTCAAGCAGCATACAAGTCACAAAGTCGACGTATGAAGTTTTCCACTTTTATTCAGCACACATCAACAACTGCATACAATTCTCAATTCAACTCAACAACTTTCAAATTTACTTTCCAGCTTCACTATCAACAACAATCTCTCACAGCAACTCTCTAGCTTCACTATCAACAACAATCTCCTAACAACAGTGCGGTACACAATTTTATAATCTCTCTCTCTTTTCTCGAAAAATTTCGAACCCAGTAGACTAAAATGACGCACTACAGCCAATCAATTAAAAGATCGTCATCACTGACTTACGTCATACATATTTCTTCTCCTTCCGCCATACTTCGATATTTATCCCGAAACTTCGATCGATAGTAAACAAGCGGGTCCAGAAAATTCTACAACGATATCGACCAACAAAAATTATCAACGTTATACAAAGCCTCTCCTAACAATAATGCAAACTCAAATCAAAGGTAAATAAACTCCATCATTGAATACTTTGCAAAACGAAACGATTAGATCTATCGTGCGCGCTTCCGACATACTTTCGTACGCGTTTCAACGTAACATAACCCCCCACTCAAGAAGAAGTTTACCTAATTTCTTTCAACAACGTTGAAACGTAATGCACAAACAAAGTTCAGAATTAAAACTTATTTCGGACTGTCTGAACACTGTCAATGTTCTCAGCTCATTCACACAAAGTTTCTCATCTGCAAGTCTTTCTGGATACTGTCAATGTTCACAGATCATTTACCCAGTCAACGTTTTTCATTTTCAAGTCTGTCATTACCAATATTCTTAGTTCGTCCACACAGTCAATGTTCTTTCGTTCGCAAGGAATCGACGCCCTCGTCAGTTGCGGTCGTCATCGGCCCAGGGTCAAAGACGATGATCACGTGGGCTTCCCCGGAATCAGTGCGTCCTCCGTTGTCTCCTTCTTCCATCGGATGTCCGACGCAGTCGACGTTGTCAGTTCCCAGGATGCATTTGCTGGGTCTCACGGTCAGGTTGGCTTCTGCGAGACGGTGGAACAGCTCCCTCAAAGTCTGCAGAAGCTCCTTCCAGGTCTGGGTGTGGACTTCATGTTCGACCAAAGTCGTAGAGCCTGGGACATCATTGAGGTTATGGGGAAATTCGCCCATAAGGTCCTTGAGCTCCAATTTTTGACCTTCCGTCAAGCTTGGTCCTAGCTTAACATCATTGATGCCTTCTTTGCTATGGAAGTCTCCCAGTTCCAACAGTTCCTCGCTGTCAAAGCTGTTGTCGATCTCAGCTGCTGTTGCCACATGCACAGTCTCTGATGGCCTTTCCACGTACAGCTTAAGGAGGTTGGCGTGGTATATCTTGGAATGCTGGCCGACCTTCACCTTATAGTCGTTGATCCCCACCACGGTCTCCACTTCGTACGGACCTTTCCACTGCATCAGCAACTTATTGTGGTCGGTAGGTAGCAGCACCAGCACTTTGTTGCCAGGTTTGAACTTCCTGTTCACAGCCCTACGATCATAGTAGTGCTTTCCACAATCTTGGGACTTCTTCAGGTTTTCTCTGGCTATCTCGAGAGTCTGCTCCAGCTTCTCCCGTAGCTCAAACACGTACTGGTAGCTGTTCTTCACCTCTGGGGTGTCTACTTCTTTCGTCCACAGTTCTTTCAGGATGTGCATCGGCCCTCGGATGGTTCTTCCGTACAACAGCTCGAACAGAGAAAAGCCGGTGGACTCCTGCGGTACTTCTCTGTAGGCGAAAAGTAGGGCGTTGATGTAGCGATGCCATTGTCTGGGCTGCTCGCTGCACAATTTCTTCAGGGTGGACTTCAGCGTAGCATTGAACTTTTCGACGAGCCCGTTGCACATTGGATGGTAGGGTGTCGTAGTTAAATGCCGGATGCTCAGCAATCTGTTGACCTCCTTCATGCAGTCAGAGACGAACTGCGTCCCGAGGTCTGTCAGGATCTCTTCAGGCACTCCAAGTCTACTGAACATGTCCACTAGCGCCTCTGCAACAGTTTCAGTGTCAATCTTCTTCAGAGGCACTGCTTCTGGGTACCGAGTCGCATAGTCCACTAAAGTCAGTACCCACCGATGACCTTCTTCACTCGGAGGTCTTATTTCGCAGATTAAGTCTAAGGCCACCCTCTTGAAAGGTCGGTCGATCAGAGGCATCCTCTGCATAGGCACTTTCGGGACCCTTCCTCGAGGTATGGTCTTCTGGCAAATGTCACATGATCGGCAGAAACGGCTGACGTCCGCATGAAGTCCTGGCCAGTAGAACACCGCCTGGATTCTATCCGACGTCTTCTTGATACCCAGGTGACCTCCCATGATTGAGTCATGCGCTACTTCCATCACCTGGCGCCTTAGGGGTAACGGTACCAAGACTTGACGTAGTGGTTTCCCTCCGTTGACCCTCGGGTGCTGGAAGATTTGGTACAGGATCTTGGCCTTCACCTCAAAATAGACCGTACCACTGCCTTTGGTTACGTGGTCTTGGCGGTTCCTGTACTTGTTTAAAGTGCTATCAGCTTCCTGGAGCTGGATCAGCTTATCTCTGTCCACGATGGCAGCTTTGGAGTTGTCGGCGACCTTCAGTGGCGTAGAGGTCTTGTCTCTCTTGGCCTGGGCCCTGGTAGTGACAGCACCGACGATCTCTGGTCGGCAGGGCTGAGCCGGAGTAACCACATTGTCCCGTAGCAGCTCTGTAATGTCTCCATCGGGAAATGGCAATGGATCCTCCTCCGCAACTTCGACGTGTTGGGTTGAGGCAGGACTCCCTTCTGGATCGGGGTCGTCGGGTCGTCTCGCGCCGTCGATATTCCCGATCATCAAATCATACAGCGGCTTCTTCAGGCAAACCGCTTCGACTTCGCCTATGTAGAAAGGGGTGTTGACATGAATTTTTGCAACTGGCGCTTTCACACATTTGCTGTCGGCCATGAGTGTCCATTTAGAATCGCCAGTGAATTGTTCTTTAGCGATTAGGTCTTCTCTGACGATGACCCCACTGCAGCCAGAGTCTCTTAAAACAGTCACTTCATGATTTCCGACGCGTCCCTTTGAAACAGGCATGTTCTGAACGGTCACAGCTGCGCTGGCGACGACGGGGATGGATTTTCCGTTGGCAAGGAGAAGTTGGCCATCGGTCATGCACTCTTGCACGTCCGCAGGGGTAGCTGTGCGCTTGGTATCACTCGGAAGAATGACGCTCCCGCCGCACACTTGATGGTCAGATCTACTGTTTTGCCGTTGATTGGAGAAACGTCTCTGCCGGTTGCCCGCCGCTGCGTTGTCCGTACTGCTCCGCTGTCCGCTACTTTTGTTTTGAGGACAATTAGCCGCCCTGTGGTCTGTAGCGTTGCAGGTGAAACAGCCTCTTGAATGCCCTTCCCTGGGAGGAGGCGTGGAGTCCGTGTGTCTCTGGCTCGTCTGACTCCCCTGGATCTGGTTCCCATGGCTTCCAGTCTTCTGAAAATGTTTCGTCGCCCTGGGTGGCCCCAGGGTCTTCCCATGAGCGATGAGATATCTTTCAGCAGCCTCAGTCACATCTTTAAGCGTCTGCAGCTTTTGTTCTTCTAAGTGGGTCGCTAGGTCCTTGTGACAGGCATTGAGAAATTGTTCCTTCACGATCAGGTCATGGAGACTGTCGTAAGACTTCCTTTCGCCTGATAACTCCACCCACTTGTGTAGATATGACGACAGGCGCTCCACAAACTGCTTTGGCGTCTCGTCTGACTTAGGCCGGCATTCACGGAAGCGTTTACGGTAGCCCTTCTCTGTAAAGTTGTAGCACTGCAGTAGGGCCTCTTTCAAGACGTCATAGTTTTTGGCGTCATCGTTCGACAGTCTGGTGTAAACTTCGAGCGCTTGCCCTGTCAGAAGTGCACTTAGTCGAATCGCCCAGTCTCGAGGTTGCCAATTGGAGCTTTCGGCGAACCTTTCGAATCTGGCCAGATAGCTGTCGATCTGGTCCTTCCCATCGACGAAAGCTGGCAATTTTGGAGCCGTATGGTCGTTGGTGACTTGTGGCGCATGCTGATTGTTCTGGATACGCGCCAACTCTAGCTGGTATTGATGCTCAGCTTCTAATCGTCTCTCTTCCATCTCTCTTTCTTGACACCGCTCTTCTCTTTCTTCTCGGCGACGCTGCTCTTCTAATTCTCTTTCTTCACGGCGACGCTGCTCTTCTTTTTCTAGACGCTTCTCTTCTAATTCTCTTTCTTCGCGCCGTCGCTGTTCTTCTCTTTCTTCACGCAATATTCTCTCCTGGCATTTGACGTACTCCGTCAGCTGTTTGCCTTTTAGATTTAGTTCAACCCCTTTCTGCCAGAAGTCAGCCATCTTGATGCTTCTGGAAAGTTCTTTTCTGGAAAGTTCTTTTCTGGAAAGTTCTTGACTGTGCTGTACCTTTCTAGACTGTTCTAGAACAGCACGCTTTCTGCAGTAGCGCTGATGCTTGTCACTAGTCGCTTTCGCTGACGCAGGCCCCGCTGTCCTCGTCGTATGCGACGCTGCACCACGCTGGTGTTGATGTACACGCTCCTGTGCTGAAGTAGACGCGACGTCCGCTCGCCGCTCTCTCTAATACTGGCGATGTAGCTCCGAGACTGTCCCTCGACGTAGTCTTACGGCAGCCACGTAGTCCTGATCTGTTGTTCGCTCACGAAGCAACTCTTCAGCGACCACACGCCCTTGCAGTCAACCCGAACCTATCGGTGATGTAGTCCCAGTATGTTGGCCCCTCTCGACGCAACTCGTTGGCGGCTACCCTCGATGACTGCCTCTCGTAACGTTGACTCGCTTGTTGTAGCAGTTGAACCCTTGGCTATGGCGTGAATCGCGGCTTGACCCCCAAAATGTTACACTCGGTTCGATGTTGGTGTTTTCTATCAGTATCTGATTCAGCCCCGATGCTTGAATTCCTGATAGGGTGTAACTCAGATTCGTTTATCCACGCAGCCCGCTCAAGCAGCATACAAGTCACAAAGTCGACGTATGAAGTTTTCCACTTTTATTCAGCACACATCAACAACTGCATACAATTCTCAATTCAACTCAACAACTTTCAAATTTACTTTCCAGCTTCACTATCAACAACAATCTCTCACAGCAACTCTCTAGCTTCACTATCAACAACAATCTCCTAACAACAGTGCGGTACACAATTTTATAATCTCTCTCTCTTTTCTCGAAAAATTTCGAACCCAGTAGACTAAAATGACGCACTACAGCCAATCAATTAAAAGATCGTCATCACTGACTTACGTCATACATATTTCTTCTCCTTCCGCCATACTTCGATATTTATCCCGAAACTTCGATCGATAGTAAACAAGCGGGTCCAGAAAATTCTACAACGATATCGACCAACAAAAATTATCAACGTTATACAAAGCCTCTCCTAACAATAATGCAAACTCAAATCAAAGGTAAATAAACTCCATCATTGAATACTTTGCAAAACGAAACGATTAGATCTATCGTGCGCACTTCCGACATACTTTCGTACGCGTTTCAACGTAACAGAGTGCCGGGGGTTTCAGTATAAATAGTATCCCCACTTTATGGAAATTTAGTGCTTTAAATTCCCACTGTCGCTGTCTTCCTCATTTACTCTTTCCCATTCCTGCTCTGTCCTATCACTCTGCTATACTATCTTCTTCTTCGCTAGATCAATGACCTACCTTTTTTCTTGAAAACTCTTCCTGGACAAGACTCCTTGTTTGTGTATGAGGTCTGTTGGATCAGCTTGGGAGTGTTGGACGCTTTCTGCTGGGTGGTCACTAGGGCTTCCTATGATGTTAGTATTTAGCAATGTAGGCATTTTATATGTATGTGTTTTGTTGATAATTTATAATGATGTTTGTATTCTATTTTGTTTTTGTAACCGGGGGTTCGCGTAGTTGAGGTAAACCCTCAGCCGTCCCCTGCGTGGGATGTCTTTATTGTAAAGTGACTGGCCGGTGGAGGGCATTCAATTTTCCCACTAGGGTTGTTTCAGCAGATCTTTTATGCGGATCGGGGGTTGTCCGGTCCTGATTTGGCTCGGAAGAGTCCGCTGGACCTAAAGCAACAATAAATCAATCAATCAATCATATTAATGATTATGGTAAAATTTTTGAAATGCTTAAAACTAGGCAGCGCTTCCAGTCCTTTGACTGTTGAAAAGTCCTCAAGCGATTTTACTATAATATTATGAATTCAAGCCGCCCTGTAGCAGTACAGTTTACTATGCGTAACTTAGTATTGGGAAACAAAAAGATGTGTAAAATATAGCAAGAAATGAGATTGCGAATAACTTCTATCAGTCTATGACACAACACTTTTTTTTAATGTTATTATACTTATTACAGAATACTTGACATTTTTGTATAGGCTAAGTCATAATCTGACCGTCAAAATTAATCTAGTTAAGGACTAAAGCAATGGCTGACTGGTTCATCTTTTTACAATGCATTACGTGTGACAATGACAAAAAATCCCCGCCCAAGCTTCACTGATCTTTGGTGAATAATTAGGTGTGCGCAGAGGAAATACGAGATTTGAAAAAGCCTATAGCACATTTGGATAGTTTAAAGTCAAAACTATACAAGATAAAGTACTGTTCTTCTATTATTCTACAATTCACGCTTGTCTCAATAAAACCTTAAGAAAATACCCTTACCCAAATAGTTTAGGTAATAAATACTTACCCAACAAACATACTAGCAGCAACATTTTTATTCCACCAGCAATGCTGTCACGTTCACACTCAGGGAGAGCACATGAGGTACAACTAATCAACTAGGTCATCTCCAAATCCTTATCTTCATACAAAAGAAATGGAGTTTAAGAAGATAAGATTCCCCAGATATATACAGATCAGTAGAGTACGTAATTATAAACCGTAAAGCAGGCTTATGAAAAACACATTATAAAGAATAAGCACAAGGATAACAAGGTTATCTGAAATTTTTCGCTATCATCTCTTGCTAATACACTCTCGTATACGCATTTTTTGTTTACTTACTGAGTTAGAGAGAGAGGGAGAGAGAGAGAGAGAGAGAGAGAGAAAGGGGGGGGGGAGAGAGAGAGAGACAGAGAGAAAGAGACAAACAGAGAGAGAGACACAGACAGAGAGACAGACAGCGAGAGACAGAGAGGCAGACAGGCAAGAGATGGAGAGAGAAATATAGAGATGAGGAGAGTGATAGAGAGACGGACAGAAAAAGATAGAAAGCATGATGATGATGATGATGATGATGATGATGATGATGATGATGATGATGATGATGATGATGATGATGATGAGAATGATGATGATGATGATGGTGATGATCACTAAAGAATACACTAGGCAGGTTATAATTTCAAACTAACAAAACAATAATCTTGTATGGACTCCAATAGTTTTATTTACTAATTATTTTAGTCTGTATGTTCCAGGAGTCTTTTAAAATTATGACGCATACCGATTGTTGTTCTGAACCAGTTTCCGATGGCGCTGTTTTGGAGGACTGCACTGGCAGCCTCGCCATACAGGCTTTTGCTGACTTCAATAATTTTAGGGCTTAGATAGTAATAATAATAAGAATAAATTAAGCCTGATCTGCTCACCAGGTAACATAAATCTTTGAATCATTCAATGGTTAGCATTATGTTTATAAAATAATGAATATAGTAATTAATGTTCATGTATACATTAATAGGCACATTAACAATAGAGTTAAGAATTAATTTATATGCAAAATTTCAATAAAGACAATAAAGCAACAGAGTGCAACATAGCAAACATGGTAACAAGAGATCGATTTTTATGCCAACAAAACAATAAGAATAAACCTCATTTCATTTTAAGCTCAATAGTATAATAAGAGTAAACCTGATCATTTTTTGCATCATTTTGCTTCTTAGTAATATCACAGCCTTGCAGTTAGATTTCCCTGTAAGTTGCAAAGAGAACATAAATGGACGGAGCTGATAACAAAGAAGGAAAACCCCTCATTTCCAGACTTAAAAAAGCAAACATGGAATGAGCAGAACATTTTTTGTCCACAAAAAGATGGCAAGCATTTCAAATGTTTTTTCCAAACATTCACACACATAGCCAAACAATATGCCTACTTAAAAGTGTTCATTTTCTCTGCTTTCTCTTAAAGAAGCAAATAAAAAATACAAACAATGAGAAATCAAGAAAATAAATCTTTAAAAACTTTAGCAGTTGTCAATAAATATTGTTAATATGTTTTTAAAAAAAATTATAATTTAGTTTACCAGGAATACATACTTACAACCAGAAAGACAAAATATTTCACATTCTGGTTACAACTATTATTACCGTTAACAAATCTGCTTTGTCCCAATGATTTTATGTGACAAATGACATGGCATATTGAAATAACTGTAAAATAACGGTATAATAATAATAATAATAATAATAATAATAATAATAATAATAATAATAATAAATATTTGAACATCGCCCTTTCTTACTAAAACTCATAGGGTTTTAAAGAAGAAAAAAAATTATCTAACAGCACAGGAAATATTTAGACATTCATCAACTTCTAATGTAGGTAAAACAAATCTACCACACATTTTCAAGAATGGATCCAAACTTTTCAAGAATTGCCTTTTAAAGAACAAATAAAACAAACAACATTTCTGACATTTTACTTAAAAACATAATCCATAATCACACACAAACATTTGATCATATTGTCACAATGTTTATCCTGCAGAATGCCCCAAAATAACACTTGTAAATAAAACAATAACATTCATACCATATACATTCTTCATCAAAACATTATTATCTTCTAGAATACACAATTTAAAAACATTGGTGGTCGTCTTTCAAACAGTATCATACATTAAAAAAAGTGTGTAAAAGCCAATACAAAGGTTTTTATATTATGGTAAAATTGCATGCAACAATAAAAACAAGATAAACTTACACAGTAAAGGAGCATCACAGTATCAACAAAAGGACGGACTTTTCAACAACAGAATTCATAGTAAATAATATCATACAGCGAGTATCACTTTCAATGTGATATGTGTCATTAAATATATTGGGGTCACATCAAGATAAATATATGTCTTCAAATATAATATATGTATCTGTTCACATACTGGCTTCATATCAACTAAAAGTATGAAGTAAAAATAGCAGTATTGAGTTTTTGCAATAAAAATACATTAACCTGATCAATATTTTACACATACACAAATACTTACTCAAAAACTGAAGTTTTTGTGTGAGTGATCATCAGAAGGTAAAACATTACTATAAACTCATTTGTAAAGTAATACGTAGATTAAAAAACTACATAACTATGTTGTCATTACATTACATTACATGATTATTGTTTTAGGTCCAGCGGACTCTTCCGAGCCAAATCAGGACCGGACAACCCCTGATCCGCATGAAAGATCTCCTGAAACAACCCCAGTGGTAAAACTGAATACTCTCCACCAGCCAGTCACTTTACAATAAAGATATCCCACGCAGGGAACGCTGAGGCTTTACTCTTATTTTTCGAACCCCCATTTACAAAAACAAAATAGAATACAAACATCATTATCAATTATCAACAAAACACATACATATAAAATGCCTACATTGCTAAATAATAACATCATAAGAAGCCCTAGTGACCACCTGGCAGAAAGTGTCCAATATTCCCAAGCTGATCCAACAGACCTCACACACAAATAAGGAGTCTTGTCCAGGAAGAGTTTTCAAGAAAAAAGGTAGGTGACTGGCCTAGCAAAGAAGAAGATGGTATAGCAGATTGATAGAACAGAGCAGGACTGAGAAAGAACAAATGAAAGACAGTGACAGTGGGAATTTAAAGCACTAAATTTCCAGAAAGTGGGGATACTATTTATACTGAAACCCCCGGCACCCCAACGGGGGAAATTATGTTGTCATGCGAAGATATAATTAATTAAAATAAGGAAATAATGTCATAAAACCTCAAATTAACAAGGAGATTACATTACATTACATCATTATTGCTTTAAGTCCAGCGGACTCTTCCGAGCCAAATCAGGACCGGACAACCCCTGACCCGCATAAAAGATCTGCTGAAACAACCCTAGTGGTAAAACTGAAAGCTCTCCACCAGCCAGTAACTTTACAATAAAGACATCCCACGCAGGGGACGCTGAGGCTGCACTCTAATTTATAACAAGGAGATACAACAAAAGTAAAGTTCTAAACAAAACAATGAGATACAGCAAAAGTAAAGTTCTAAACAAAACGAGACTAAAAATCCTCCCCTGTTACATGATTGCATTGTGGCCATGTGGTCTAAGGCGGGACTAATTTGCCTTGTCCACAGGCTAGAAACCTATGGCGCCTGAAAGGTGTGGGATTGATCCTGCCTTTGGGTATTATGTTTCTCTGAATTGTATTTATTTTCGACTCAGGCAAAGTCTCTGCAGTTTTCTCCGGGTACTCCAGTTGCTCCTCCAACAAATTTTGTTAAAAAACAACGAACATTAGGTAGGCTGAGTTGGGAACGCCACAGGCTGAGACTATTCCTTCCCCAGGGCAGACGGCCCAGAATTTCCAAATAAAAACAAACAATGAAGTGTCAAAAATCAAAATATAAAAATCAATGGATGTTGTGTTAGTATTGCAAATAAATCTGAAAAAATTAATAAATAAATATAGAGCCATTCAAATTTTTTCTACTGAGCAAATTACAGGCCCAGAATCCCTCTATGCATGCAGAATAATACCTGCAGCTGATAAATATTGCATTATGAAAGAATCAATGACCATTTATAACTATATTGCCTTTGGTCGAGAAAATAATGTGAATAACAATGTAACATAACAAATGTACAACAATTCAAAAACGAATTTATGAAATTAGACCAATACTATATTATTCACACCCAAACATATATTCTTATTTGAGCTGTGGAAAAGAGAAAAACATTACAATGCAACGTGATTAATATGAGCAATGAGCTTAGTGTATAATTCAACAATAAATATGTACAATAAACTAGTACTATATCATGCACACCCCAAATTATTGTTCTGATTTGAGCTGCAGGAAAATCACAATGAAATTGCAACAAATCAAAAATAAAAATGCACTGAACAAATACGATATTATGTATCCCCACATAATATCATTTATATTTGAGTTACATGCAAAATAATTGTTGCATATTGTCCAGCAGACTCATGGACCAAATCAGAACTGCACAGTTCAATTGTGGCACTTTTAACTGCCATCAACAAGTGGCACTGGCTTCAACAAAAGGTTGCACAAGTTGAAATAGTTTGAGCTTGACTATATGATCAAACATCACATCAAAAAAGGTACTTCATTACACTTGAAGGCAACATTGGCCTTCAAACACACACACAAACACACACACAAAATTGTGGTGCATATTTGTCAATACCGAATAAGAAAGAAAAGCTGGAAAAAAAATGTAGCAATACATGCCAACAAATAAAACAATTGTTATTCCTTTCCAAGGCTAAACAACTATTCCTCTCACCCTTGGAAAAATAGTATTGCTCTGTGCAAGAAAATAATCTTACAACAGCAAAGTCAAACAGAATAACAAGACAACTTGTCTTTCACATTAGACAAAATAAAGAAATAAATTATCCTGAGTTTCTTAGGTTCTCAAAATAGTTGCATTCCATACATTATATGGGGTGTATAAAAGGATGTTGCATTTTACAGAGTCAAGCCCTTTTTACTAGCAACGTATTACAGGCCTCTGAGATAATGTTACTGCTCTGTACTTGCATAACATTATAACCTGACATTTACAAACTCGGGAAAGTAATAACAACACTAAAATCGACAAAAACGCTTTGAAGAAGCTCCAGAGGTTGATTATTTACATAATAAGTGTACAAGCAAGTAACAACATTAACGATATGAGTGTGAGTACTTGCAAAATGTTAATATTGCTATCTTTCAGTGCCATATTGGGGTAAAGTTATATTATTATGCACCATTCATAGATAATATCAGCAAAACAGCATATTTATAACTTCATAACATATAGGTGTTTTTGTTATTATTATTAGTAGTAGTAGTAGTAGTAGTAGTAGTAGTAGTAGTAGTAGTAGTAGTAGTAGTAGTAATTGTTCTAATATAGCACTTTTATCAGCCAGCACTTTTATCAGCTCAAGTCCTGCTCAAGGCACTGGCCAATACAGGATCTAACTCAATTCGCTCGAAACGTTATGCACACATCATCTTACACCCCACCCCACCCCCTCCGTCCACACCGTCAACTAAGCATAATCCTGGGCAACCAGGGAAGGGATCTAATTGTTGCTGGGTGTATTGGTGTAACTGGCTCTTACCCGCATAGAACATGAGCATCAGAATCTTTAAAATCCATGCAAATAGAATGCATGCATGCACAAACAAGATCTAAATTTACCCTTGTGCCCAAAGGAGTAAGTGACATGATAAGCCTAAAACCCAAGTTAACTATTTCCCCCTCCTGCGTGGATTGAACCCATGCTTGGTCGTTCTGCATTAGTAACTTAGGCATTGGAGACCAGCATTATAACTCGATACTAACAAGCCATCCAAGTGCATAAAATACCCTTATACAAAGTTTACCCACAACAGTTAGTCAGTATATTTGGACTTTTTTTGTTGTTAAGTTCATAAGTGTTGGCATGAAAATCTGAACAAAATAAATAACAAGTCGTGACAGCATATTAATTTAAGAGTCAATTTCAACCTTTGGTCATTCAGACCATACAAATGAAAGTAAACTTTGATCAAGAAGGGAAGTAACTTTGTGCAAAATGGCACGGTAATTATGATAATTTTATTTTTCAAGCAGCAGTGAAGAGTAAATATATTTAAATTATTTTTTTTCTATGGTTAATTACAAATGAGATGGTCTAAAATAAAACTATATTAACTTTACCTAAGACAATTACTGTATTACATTGCCTTCATGAATACCGCATTTCAAACCTAGAAAAGGTTTGTCATTGTTTTATACAGTCAAAAGAGTTGCAACAATTTTCACATACAGATTATGCGCTGTCATGAATACTGTTTTCAGACCCTGAGCTAGACTTCTTCTTTTTCTTCTTTTCTTTCTTCTCTTTTTTTCCTTTCTTGTCTCTCTTCGCCCGTCTAGGTGAGGGTGGCATTCTGCGTCGAAAGTCATAGTCTGAATTTTCAGACAATTCCTCATCATCACTCACTGGTCGTAAATCACTCAATGAGAGCATGTTCAGAGCTCCCCTACTTTGACGTTTCTGAGGTCGAGGAGGTCTGGCAGAAACGTCCTCTTCTGATTCAGCACCTGGTTCAACACCCATATCACTCTCAGGTTCAGAAGGAGTTTTCATCAACGTTGGCCCCTGCAGTACTCTGGGCATTGGTGGACGCATGAAAAATATGTTGGAATCTAAGCGTGGATTGGGCAGAGGGATGGGAGCTGTACTTTCGTTGTTCTCATCAGAGAAATGTTTTTCTGGTACAGGTTTGGAATCCAGTTCTGGGAAGTTGATGTTCAGCTCTTTTCTTTCGATGCTAGGTTGTCTTTCCTTGCTCTTGTTCCGCTTCTCTTTCTTCTTCTTCTTTTTCTTCTTCTTCTTCTTGTCATTCTCGTCCTCCTCTTCTTCTCCTTTCGGAAAGCTTTCACTGAAGGCTTGTTTTCGTTCTCCCAGGTATCTTTCGCTGTGATGACGATGTCTCTTTTCTTCTGTTTCTTCAGCTATGTTGTCCTAGAAACAATTAAGTAAAAAAGATTATGAGTTCTTGACGGGCATTCACAAAGGCAAAATGACAACCAAATCAATCAATCATTTAATTTCTCACACCCATGGTAATGTTACACAAAACAGACAGACAATTATTTTACACATATTTCATTTAGTTTTATTTGAAATAGTGAATCCACACTCACATGAACAAGAGTCAAAAAGTTATGCTTTATTTTTATTAGTTTAAAAAGTGCACATACCAAACTGAATACACATTCTGACATATACTTCATTTAGTCTTTTATTCCAAAAAACATATAATCTTAATTTCTATTTGTTAAAAAGTGCACATACCAAACTGAATGTAACTTTGGACTCCTTCTTCTCAGATGCACTGGCATTACCAGCTGCAGTTTCTGCTTGTAGTTCTCCAATTAGCTGAGCTGTCAGTGATCCTAAAGTTGATCCAAGAGGAGCTGAGGCAGTCTCAGGTAGTGATTGAGCAGAAGCAGATTCTTGCACACCAGAGGTGGGTGGAATAATGGCACTGAGAATTCGCAGACCAGCACCCATGCTAAGCGATGCCTGCGTCTGCATTTCATCCTCCACATGTCGGTCTTCAATGATCTTGTTCAACATGTCCACTCTTATGAAACAAAAAATTTTGAGCATTTTAAAATCGATGCGTTTGTAAAACTGTCTACTTGCTTATGAGTGTATGTGTGAAGTGCATGGAGTTGAGTCATTTGAAGTTGTGCACTATTTAAATATTATTAATTATTATTACAAATGTCAAAAGGTCAATCAATCCATCATTCAGAACACTCATGAAAGCTAACATGACAAGTTGTTTTTTTCATTCCATCAGCTCACACTCATGATGCATACACATATTCAAAACCCAATACTTCAATATTATTAATAAACATAAAAATGTTACAGTTGATTTTCGGTGGGTTCCCTCTCATTGTGGAATAAATCGGTAATGAATTAGCCGATAAACTAGCTAAAGATGGTGCAAGTAAGCCTACTGAAGTTAATCATAACATGAGCCTCTCCTACTATGAATTGATATCAATAGTAGACAATTATTTTCTTAAAAATGTACACAATAATATTTTGTCTAGCTCCAGACATTTGACAAAAATTGTCTACAAGCTAAAATTAAATTCATGGAAAACTAAATTTTCTAAAGACATTAAATGTGTGTGCTCAAATGCTTTGACTGTAGAACATTTGATATTGCATTGCCCATGTCTGAACAAATAATTTACAGAAAATAATATTAATATTGTTATCACATAGTATAATGATGTAAAAAAGATATTAGCTGATAATAAAATGATGCTGACAATCGCATCTATTATATTGTGTACACAGATAGAAAAATTGTTATAATTATTTTATTCGATGTATTTTAGATGTTAGGATGATGGTGTTTCAATGTTAAGTTACATTGTTTGATCAGTATAAGTTCTTATGGGTTTGTTGTTACTGCTGTATTCTTTTTCTTAATTTTTATCCTTTTTATTATTATTATTTATGATTTACTTATTTATTAATTTGTATTTCCTTTTTTCACCTTATCATTTATATTATTGCTTTGTTTCTTTGTTTTATAGTGTAAAATCACATAATTTATTAACAGACTTTAAATAAATTGATTGAATTGAATTGAATGCTTTAATATATAACATGGCAACTGTTAACATGGTTTTCAATCTGGAGTGGCACTTACCGGGACAGATGAGCTAAACAGAACCAGTATAGATCCCATAAATACTGTAGTACTTTAAGTCTAGAACCAATAAATATTGCACTGACACAACAAGGCAAGATATGCTGCAAGTCAGATCTGGAGTATAAGCATCTAATTCTTATATTCCATCTTACTGTTGTATCAAACAAACACAGGAGTGAAACAAACACAACTGAAGAGTTCATACCAACAAAACAACTCTAGCTATTTTACTGGAGAAAGGAAAGGAAAATGACAGCATAAACAAAAAAAAACAAAAAAAGGACTAAAGTACCCTTACCGTTTCTGTAACTTCAGGAATCTACGCTCCATTGAGTCCATGGATGCAAACTTGAGACGCCGCAGGAAGTTGCCCATCATCTCTTTTTCAAACAAGGCTAGATAGGCCAGATGGTGCTGACCAAACTGTTCACCTACAGACAGAAAATTATTGTAAGAATTTTATTTTGTTAAGTGGAGTCAGCAATTATTCCTGATGAGATGATCAAGGTACAGAAATACTGATAACAATTTAAAGGATGATCTACAGATGGAAAAGTGTTGTAATCCATCTTTCTCTCTCTCTCTCTCTCTCTCTCTCTCTCTCTCTCTCTCTCTCTCTCTCTCTCTCTCTCTCTCTCTCTCTCTCTCTCTCTCTCTCTCTCTCTTTCTCTCTCTCTCTCTCTAAAATTATATACAAAATACCAATCTATTTTGGGTGTACCGAGAACTGTCTTTATTTTTTCTTCATGATTTTAACATTCTTTCATTCATGTTGCAAATTTCATGATGGTCCTATCCTATCCTGTAACTCTGAGGTCGTTGGGGCACCATAGATGATCGTTTAACCAGCATACTCCATCTTTCTCTGTCCTCAGCAACCCTGATGGCTTCGCTCAGTCTCAAGCCAGTCCGTTCTCGAATGTTGTCCTCCCACCTCTTTTTCGGCCTCCCTCTTCTTCTACCTCCTTGCACTGTGCCTTGCAGGATTTCTTTGCAGGACTTGATGATCTGGTGACGTGGCCATACCATCGGAGTTTCCGTTTCTTCACCACTGTGAGCAGGTCATCGTGTTGTCCAATGGCTTAATTGTGTGATGGTATGTCGGACTTCATCGTTGGTGATGTGCTGGGTATAGGAAATGCCCAGAAGTCTTCTGTAGCACCTCATCTCAATGCTTTGTATTCTTCGTTGTAGATCTGCTGTGAGGGTCCATGTTTTGTTAAGTCTATCATCAGTCTACATTCAAGGTAAGGCTGCTGCGCTCCCTTGTCATCTACATCTTCCTCTATGCTTGCGAAACATGATGGTACACACCGTATCAATTTAATTAAAATATATTAGAATCATTAATGTTACAGAATTTTCCTGGTATCTTCTCACTGTTGTGATCTTAACACTATATTTTGTCAAAATGTATCAAAATCAGTTACTTCACAGAATTTTACTCATATATATTATATCCTCACTGTTTACTGGTCATAAACCATATTTTTTTCAAAAAAATACTCAGTGATAAGATTTTCACCTTTAACTTTCTTTCTGCATGTGCGCTTGATGATGAACTTGACCAAGAGGTACGTGTGCTCAAACAAGGAGAGAGGCGGTGCGATCCTAGCCTTGCATTGGTACTCCATCACCAGAAAGTACATCTGGTACTTCCAAATCTCAATAGAGTTCTCCTCTACCTGGTTGAACACGTTACTGAAACAGAGTGGAACAATGTTGCATGAAACTGTTTAACTACAAAAATCTTACCTAAAAAAAAAAATCAATATAATATCACATTTATTTATGATTTTTTAAAAGCACTTATTCTTTACTTATATTTACTTTATTATAATTATAATCGGAAGTGACTGACATACATGTAAAGTTTGGGCCAACAGCAAATTGAGGACTGTATGTTAAGTGGTTTCCTTGTTCAGTGGGATTTTGTTTTACAGCTATTTAGTTTTTTTGTTAACCACTATGACTCTCAAACTAGGAGGCAACATTGCACTGGTTCTAGTGCTGAAGCCTTGGGGGCTGGTTGTCCCTTTGGCACCATTTGAACGCCTTTTTGGCAGAGAGAGAGAGAGAGAGAGTGGGTGGATGTACCCTGGGCAATGCATTCTCTATTATAATCAAACTTTATCCCAGTTACTGGGGGTCATAGTCAAAAACGACTTACTAACATACAATAATCATTATTTAATAATATGTTCTAATATGTTTAATTTGTATGTATTTGTGTTTGCTTTGTCTGACATTTACCTGAAAATGGCAATGAGCAGATTGAGAAGCAGCACGTTGCCAACCAGTAGATAGAGAGCAAGCACGATATAAACAAGCCAGAAGGACTCACGACAAGTGTTGTCATGCGGCGCAATGGCTGAACCGTTCCCAAGTTTGGCAATGCATTCGTCATCAGCTATAGAAAACACACGCATACATCCGATAAAATATCTGCAATGCATTCTTCATCAGCTGTAAAAAAACAAATCTGCTGTAAAAAAAACATGAACACATCTGATAAAATTAAACCTGCCAATGCTTTCTTCATCAAATGTGAAAAACATGCACATGTCTAATAAAATCAGCATTGGAAAACATTCACAAGTCTGATCAAACTGAACAATACATATAATTATGAACATTTAAATTTTAACTCCTACCTACACATCATGTACACTACTTTATTTCTTTTCACTATGGTCACCTATTTGATTATAAAAAGTCACCTACTCAGAATTTCATCCAGGAAGATCTCTCCATACAGCTGCCAATACGGAAACTGGATGATGTCCTTAACAACCTGAAAAGATGGCTCCCGACGCATGTATAGCAAGCCCTGGCTGCAGATGCCATAGGCCAGCAGGAACACCACCATCATCGCCATGAACATCACCAGCTCTTCAACCTGTGAAATAAAATATGAAATCACCCTTGTCAATTTTGTTAATAATAATTATAGCCTGCAGACTGCTCCGCCATTTTATTTTGTTGTTGCGAAAGTCTGCCTGCTTACAAGTGCAGTAACATCCCCTTTGAGCTTCCAGGTTCCACCAACGTAAGGGGTAATAATTAACCACTGCGCTCCCTAACCACACATTTTCCACAATGGTATATTAATTCTTGCTTTAGTTCAGATCAATGCCATTCTTGATTATTCATGTTGTCTATAATGCAAAGGAATTCTGATAAAAACATTATGATGTATAGAATCAGCATTGTCTGTTCTTACAAACTTGCTTTATTCAAATTCATTCACATGAAAATTTTGGGGATGTAGTGCTGGGGTGCTTGTGAAGTGGAAGGTGCAAAGTCAATCTGAATAGTACATATAACTTTTAGACATGTGCAATCAAATAAGGACACTCCAATAAAGGATGCTCACCATTCTGTAGATCATGTACAGCTTAGGGCCCAGATGGCTGTTGGCAGTGTAGACTTTGATGATGCGGATGTAGAAGATTACAACATTGATGCAGTACAGTGTCTTGGCTGCGACGTAATACCTGTCAACCACAAATCACTGAAATACTGCATTTGGTATACTTGAATGAAGAAATGAAGTCTGAATGATATGTATGCCCTACCACCTTTCCTGATTAAAGGATACTAAATTGAAGAGAGTCCAGTAACAGTGATATCTGATATGCAACAGCTAGACCTAAATGTACTTGGGGAAAGATTTACAATAATCAAGGGGGGAAAAGAAAGTGTTTGTGGATAAAAAATTGACTAACTTAACAAAGAAAGTGCTCCCTATCCCTCTTTGTATATTGGTATACATTTCTTTTCACCTTTGATGTCAGCTATTATGGTGGATCAACCAAAAATATAAGAGAGAAAACATGAAAGAGCCACTCACTGGGAGTCATGTCGTAGTGTGAAGGCTATGAAGGCCAACAGCAGATTTAGCAGCTCCAACCTGTTCAAAAAGCTCAGCCAGTCTCGCACCTTGCCCCACAGTGTTGGTGATGGAAACATTATGAACTGTCAAACAACAACAAAAAAAAGATTCAAGTTAGTGACTTTGTTTTCTCTTCATTTATAGGAAGCTTTTACTTCCAGGAAACAAGCAGCCAAATATGAAGTAACCAAATGCACAAGAGACAAGTTGAAGGCTTGCATCTGTCTAGTTTATTTTTATAATGTTGTATATGCAAGAGTGCAGCAACAGTCAATCGCTGAATGCATGTGAAACTTTTCAGCCAACCATTTGTACCTTTAAAACACATGTGCACAAAATCAGGGCATGCCGAGCTAACCCAATATTTTATACCATACCGTGTGGATTTCATTGACGAAGAAGGAGATGATCCATATCATGAGAAAGATCTCCAGTTCAGAGGGATACTCCCGAAAATCCATTAGCAGCATGTACGTGTATGTCATCAGGAAAGCCACATACGAAAACTGCATAAAGACCAATAGAAAACAAGATTCATAAACATGTGGAAAGCGATGAACTGCCAAAAACATGAACAAACAAATCAGATGAAATTGAACGCGAGGGAAGCAAACCCCTGAGCAAGTTCTTCTGACATCCCCAGGGTGTTACAAGGGGCAAAACCCACATCACAGTAATATTAACACATTTTTTTTTTTAGATTGACCTCATAGAACCCAGAAACATGCTAAAGAAAACTGATCATGATGATAATAATATCCGTTTATAATAAATCAAACTCCATGCTAAAAATAATTTTTTTTTTTTACCCACAAAAAGACAACCAAAAAACCCACTCCTTTATAATTACATAGAGAATCAATAGACAACAAAAAAATAAAGCAAAAAATAAAAATTAATGTAAGAGGAGAAAACATTGTTATGAGAGTAGCAATCTAAGTCAAAGCTCTTGGCCTTCTAACCTCACAGAACTATAAAAAAAAAAAAAAAAAAAATTAAAACAATTAAACAAAATAAATAAATTAAAACACACAACAAAAAACAGAATATTATTTAATAGTTTTTTAACCTATATAATGGACAATGTTGATAAACGTTCAAAGACAAAAAAAAAAAAAACAGAAAAATATAATCCCTCCCATAAATAAAAAAAACAATAACCACACAACAAAACAACAACCAAAAAAAAAAAACAACAAAAAACAAACAAACAAGCAAACAAACAAAAACACACACACAAAAATCTAACCATGTAGTAGGAGAACTTTGTGATGGGGGCAGTGAAGAAGGTCATAAGCTTTTGCCAGCCAGTCAGAGGTTTCTCTCCCATTTCTGCAACACGGATCACTGGGAGGATGAGGAAAGGCAAAATACTGCATATGAAGACCTGTAGAAAATAAGTGTATAAAGGATTGATTAGGTTATAATACTGATGAAAGCTCATATGAAAGTGCAAGAGAAACAAATTACAGACACAAAAAAAGAAGGAAAACATATTGTTAAATTAATTAATTAAATAATAATTAATAATAATAATAATAATAATAATAATAATAATTATTATTATTATTATTATTATTATTATTATTATTATTATTATTATTATTATTATTATTATTATTATAAAAGGCTTTTATATAGCACTCTTCTCAAAATTTAAAAAAAAATGAGCTCAAAACTCATATTTCGCAAAGGTAACTTTATGATCATTTTGTATAAACGTAAAACCTCAACAAAGTGATAAAGATGAATTTACATGATAAATACAGAATGAACACATAATGCTGTTCAAGAAATAAACAATACTTATTGTTGATTCCAGAAAACAGGTGCTTTTGCAAGTGTTAATTCCTAATTCTAATCTACTACTTATAAATTCCACAGTTGTATAGAATCCTGCATGCCTAACCCTTATTAAACACATACCTGGGTGCATATGCAGACTCAAAGGTTTGCCTGAACTTGTTTCATAGTATATATTACTATCAACTGTCTGTTCCTAGACTCTCTACCAGACCCGTGCTTTCTTCCAGCCCTGTGGCTGCCGAAATGAATATAAAACCACAGGAATTCCGACTTCCAGCATAAGCCACATTCACCTATTTTAATAATGCACAATAATAACTACATCACGGCCTATCATGCCAAGACAATATGCAATGCGATGTACATACCCGCCTCCAATCAGAGAGGATGCCATTCTTCCACACATTGTTCACAGAGTTCTGGCAGGCTACAGAGGAAACAAACATCTGCAACAAACACACATTCCTTTTTTGGAAATGTCCACACACTGATATGATACATAATTTTTCTTGACCTGACATAATTTATAAAAGAGAACTGTCATGATGCACATAACGTGAAAGCATCTGGATTGTCATACTGATCCCAACTAGGTCAAGAACTTGGGGAACATAGTTTTTAACCCCTTCACTGCTGAAGTTTTTGCCAAACAGTCCCATAAAGGAATTTTAAAAAAAAATGGTGTGTATGCTTTCTTTGAAACCATTATATATATATATATATATATATATATATATATATATATATATATATATATATATATATATATATATATATATATATATATATAGGCTTATAAACCATTGCTTCTGGGCACCTTAAAAGTCACCAACCGGTCATTTGGGTACCCGGCTTTGGATCTGGGGACCCGGCCGGGTCCCCGGATCCAAGGCGGCTCCCAGAAAACGACGATTAGGGTAAGGCAGTGCCTCGACGATTAGGGTAAGGCAGTGCCTCGACGATTAGGGTAAGGCAGTGCACTCGAAACGGGTTAGGGTTAGGGTTAGCGGTCCGTCTACAAGTGATAAATTACATGCAATTATAGTGGGGGTACCCAAAAGCAAGGGGGTATATATATATATATATATATATATATATATATATAGAGAGAGAGAGAGAGAGAGAGAGAGAGATATATAGAGATATATATAGAGATATATATATATACCAAAAGGAAAATGAACAGATAAGTTGATTATTTCACCATTGTTATTCATATATAAAGTCAGCGTCAAATACTTCAGGTGAAACAAAAAGAGTATTGTCCAAAAAAGTTAACATGAGTTTTTTTCTGATAAACTTAAAACTACCTGCACATTATTCATTAATTATTATTTTTATTTTTGGGTGGGGTGGGGTGGAGGTGGGGGAATGGTTACACACTCACACAAAAGTACACACAGTATATATTTTAAGACACACAACTCAAAAACACACTGTTAGAACCCAAAAAATCATAAATAATGTGTTTCCTTCAGTCTTAGGAACTGATTTTACCTGTGCCCTTCGTGCAATACTAACCACAAATGAAAATAGGTTGTGTGTTGACCTATAGCATATGTCCACACAACATTGTAGATGGCACATTCTGGACATACCAGGTATAGCAAAAAATCCGTCACAAGGTTAATGGACAAATTAGAAATAAGAAGAAACCAAAGTATGATAACTGACCTGGTTGTTGGCAGCAGCAGCAATCTGCATACAGGTCATGCGACTCCAAGATGGAGACTTGCGTTCCACAAGCATGACAGCTTTCTCCGGATCTACAGCATGGCATTCATCCAACACCTTCGTAGCCAGTCCTTCAAACATTCTGCATCAATCAAAATACAAAGAGTTAACTACATGCCTTGCAGTAGTACAATAAATTAATACCGTAGGCCTACCTCCTAAAGGAATTCAGCCTAAAATGCATGTATCTGATGTATGAATAGGTCAATGCATCCTACCATTAGAATATCCACAGAACAGTAAAATGTCCAAAGTGAAAACATTTCTTTCCTCCATACAAAGCTCAGAATAGTAACAGTTAGAACAGACAGACATTTTGCTTTACTCCCTTAATATTCATGTCAGTACAATCCACATTATTCAAAATTTATAACTTGAAGATACAGTGAGATAATAGAATACAAGACAATTGGAACATCCTATATATAAGAATATAAATAGTCTAAAAGTAAATAGCAGAGAAGCTCACTTTTTCATTTCAAGGAAGTCTTGGCGAATGGACTGTAGGTACTTTGGGATGATGCGATGCATTCTCATGCATATCAGTGACACAGCCAGTGCGCTTGTGATGGGTTCTTCACCCATCTCCCAGAAGTACTTGGCTAGCTCAGGCCTGAAAAAAGGCATGACTGAATTAAAAAGATGTTCCTTTAGAAACATCCACATAAATGTACATGTGCCCAGGCAAGAACACACACACATACCCAAAAATATACACTTGAATGCACACACGATTTACATTCATTTTCCCAGGGTAAGCAAAGTAGTTGTATTGTAAGAATAATATTAATAATAAAAATAATAATAATAATAATAATAATAATAATATATTTTTTATAGCACTCACATGCATACAAACACATTCGAGAGCAAGGATAAATAACTAATAAATGTGGTAAAATATCATTAAAAAAACAGTTAAACAATGTAAGAAATAATACAAACATTGTGTGTGTGTGTATGTGTGTGTGTATGGGGATGTTTAAAGAGACACATACACACACACACACACAAAGTAGGACACCAGCATTAAGAATAAATAATGAAGCAATGATATTCAAAAGCCCCACATAATTCATAAGAACTTCTTTTATAAACCAAAGTAACATTTAATTTTAAGTAAAACCAAAAAGCTTATTACGGAAGAGGGGGAACTCCCATTTCGTCATACACAAAAATGCGAGATGCTCTCACAAATTATTTCCCTTTGCTCTGGATAGCTACAATTCATCATCTGCTATATGAATGAACTATGCGTGGTCACTTATTGAGCATAATTTATGTTATTGCAAAATAGCATTTCTATGGCAACGTTTGCATAAACCAAACTTTTAACCATCATTTTTATTAACATTCCACTAATGCTGTCTTATTTTTTTTTATTTATGTTTACTTGTTGACATTTATTTTGGTGCTTTTGTGCTGCTTATGTGTGTATGTCATAGGTTCATTTTCTGCCCTTGAATTTATTATTTTTTAATCAACGACAGATATTTTAAAATTAAAATATGCATAACAGACTGCTTCATTTATCCGAAACTGTGTAAATCCGTAATCGTAAGAGAGAGAGAGAGAGAGAAAGAGAGAGAGAGAGAGAGAGAGAGAGAGAGAGAGAGAGAAGAGAGAGAGAGAGAGAGAGAGAGAGAGAGAGAGAGAGAGAGAGAGAGAGAGAGAGAGAGAGAGAGAGGGAGAGACAGACAGACAGATAGACAGACAGACAAAGAAGGGGGAAGAGAGAGCTCTGTCATTCAATCAATTAATCACAATAAAGCACAATAACAAAATGTTTCACTAACAGTGTGAATTTAATTTATATCAGGTGTCCCCTCCCACCCAACTCTCTCACCTCCTCCAACTAGTTTGATAACAACAGTCAATTCATAATCAACGGGTTTTTTTATCTCACGTCTCAGTTACAGATTCTCCAGAAGAAGTGAAATCTTTCTGACAAAGTGACATATATCTGTCATAATACTGCATTCATACCGTTACACTTGGCATGTATTATTATTATTATTATTATTATTATTATTATTATTATTATTATTATTATTATTATTATTATTATTATTATTATTATTATTATTATTATTATTTTGAATATAGAAGTTAGAACACAAAATAATACAAAGACAAACTTTTTTTTCCAGCTGTCAAACAAGACAACTGAACTGGAAAGTCAAAGAATTTGGGGTAGCATGTACATCTTGATTTTTAATGTCTAGATCACTGGCTTACATACCAGTGGTGGAGGATTGGGGATTTGAAATACGTTAGGGACAGCATTCCACACTAGCCTCTTCCTTTCTTGGGGGCAATTGAACTGACAAGCCTCGAAATAATCACTACAGAACTTGCAGCCTTTTTTGTTAAAATCCTCAAGTTCAAGGCCTTTCCGGAACTTTCACCTGCAAAGCTGTATCCACTTTTTGCATCTGTTGGTGAAAAATAATTAATTAATCAAACAGAACAATAAGAACCTAGACTACAACATTCCGCGCATAGATCTAATGCGCAGATATTTAGAGATCAGAACAAGGACCGAGTTTCTACATTACCTTTTTTTTCCGTTTACACTCAAACAAAAAAGGATTACAACAGATCAAGGACCATTTATAGGCTTAAGGGGTTATCTTGCACAATATTTGATCATGAGGAGAAAACAGACTTAGTCTTATTTAACTTGTTAACATAAGCAGTTTGACGAAGCCAAACCACCATATCTACTTTTGAAATGTAAGCACAAATATAATAGTCAAACAACCTAAAAACAACATATACAGTGAGCGACCTGTTGAACGTAAACTGTCAGCAAGCAAACAGTTTTGGTAGTAGCATAGAATAGATATAACATGAATCACTGAAGCCTCTCCCCGATTGTTTTAACAAAACTGCAGCAGTCTTGGTTTAGGCCTATATAAACACCCCAAAAAAATTAGTTTTTCGATTGCAATTTACCTTTCTTTGTCTCTTGGAAACTTGAAAAAGAACTTGGTATCACAAGTTTTCTTGTATCTGGCATTACGGCAACTGTCTTTCTGCCACGAGCCATTCTCAGCATGTCGACAAGGGCGCGTTAACTTGTATCTTCCGTCTCGCGGTTCTGTACCAAGTTCCACCTCTTTCTATAATTAAGCTCTTTGGTAAGACTAATTAAAAACCATAAAATCCAACTCCAATAAAAAATAAAAGGATGTGTGCAGCGAGTAAAGCATTTAAACCAATAACATTACACAAAAGATACTGATGGAACACACACACACACACAAACTCACACACACACACACAGCCAAGGTTACACAGTATTATCATGACTTTCCCGAACGAATCAAGCTTGCTCAAGTACTTAACATTTGACAGTTTTTTCAACAGATATTCGATATCTGGCATTGGTTTTGCATCAAAGACCACCTGTTTGTTTAGTCTACAGAAATCCACACAAAGACCCAGAGTGTTTGCCAGTATCAGATTGTTATATCTGGCAAATTCTAAGAGTCTCAGACCCCTGTCATTTGTCTCGTTGTTGCTGTGTGGGGGCCACATATGTCTCCCCAGTTGTGGTGCACATTTTGGCCAACCTTGGCATTCCAGTCGCCTTGCACTATGACTATGTCCTTCTATGGCACTTGGTCAAGGACAGCCTGTAGATGATCACAGAAATCGTCGACTTCGCTGTCGTCATAGTCTGATGTTAGGGCATAGGCCTGGATGATGGTGATATTGAAAGGGACTGCTCTCAGACGTATGGTAATGAGCCTATTTGAGACAGGGCCGCAACCTATGAAAATGGCTAGAATGTCTTTGTGGACCAAAAATCCAACGGGCCGGTTCATGCCCGTCACCTCTCCAGCTGAAATAAAGCTTGTGGCCTTTGTTGGTCGCTGTTTCACCAAGGCCTTTTTAGCACAGTTCGCTGATACCTAAAATGTTCCATCGATAGTTGTCCCACTCATGGGCAAGTTCTTCTAATGTTCCCTCCGCAGTTAGGGTCCTGACATCCCAGGTTCCTATGACGATGTTGTCTCTTGTGCACATCCTGCTAAAATGTCCATCAGTAGCACACTTATCACCTCCGTCCTGGTGGCCAACAGAAGGCGCAGTCCTTGGTGATAACCGATCCGGTATGGAGTGAGTGGTTCTTTTCATTATACGGTGTGTCTTGGGCAAGAAAGACCTGGCAAGGCCCAATCCTCTCCAGGCTGTTGGCCACAGCTGAAATCCATGAGTACAGTACAGTGTGGCTCACCTTGGCCGCGAGCTGTGGTCATTGAACTTGTAATAAGGTGAGGTTCCTCCATCCTGGCCGGTGACTTCTGTGTAGAAGACTTTTCACCCAATGATGCCGTGCTGACCTCACCCCTGTTAGTCGCCTCTCACGACATGCTGGAAAACGTTGGGTCTATTCTATTCAGTGCCCAAATCCAAAGAGCACAAAAATGAAACATTGGAGTTAAAATGCAAAGTAATACTGACTTCGATCTGTATATGCTCTTGACCTTGAGATGATCTTGACCTCTATCTCCAAATACACACAAGTACTAACAAATAACCCACAGCAAAAGTTATAGTATGCCAAAAAATATGACCTTGGGATAATCTTGAATTTCAGTGACCTTGACCTTGGGATGACCGTGACCATAATGTGACCTCTCATGCACGTCTGATCAAATAACTCAATGTTGTTACATACTATGGGTTAAATAAACATCCATTCCATTGTACGATGACCTATATTTTTTGTATGTTTTTGCAAGGACTAAAATGACCTTTACCTTCACGATCAACACAAAAACAGAATACATATGAAAGATCAATCGTCATCTCTTAATATACAACAAGTTTGGACTTTATATCTCTCATAGTTTAGGGTCAAGGTCACTTCAAAGTACCTATTCTAACCGATTTTGGACAGCCCCAGTGACCTTGACATTGGAGTGAGGTTGACCAAAATTTATATATATAGTATGTGTATCTGTTTCATATCTATCATACATCAAAGAATCATATATTCAATATTAATAACCTATTTTTTAAAAAGTTGAATTTTGTGAACATTACATTACATTATTATTGCTTTAGGTCCAGCGGACTCTTCTGAGCCAAATCAGGACCAGACAACCCCCGATCCGCATAAAAGATCTGCTGAAACAACCCTAGTGGTAAAACCGAAAGCTCTCCACCAGCCAGTCACTTTACAATAAAGACATCCCACGCAGGGGACGGCTGAGGCTTCACCCCAACTTATCGAACCCCCGTTTACAAAAACAAAATAGAATACAAACATCATTATAAATTATCAACAAAACACATACATATAAAATGCCTACATTGCCATAGGAAGCCCTAGTGACCACCTGCCAGAAAGCGTCCAATATTCCCAAGCTGATCCAACAGACCTCATACACAAATAAGGAGTCTTATCCCGGAAGAATTTTCAAGAAAAAAGGTAGGAGACTGGGCTAGCGAAGAAGACGATAGTATAGCAGATTAATAGAACAGAGCAGGAATGAGAAAGAGCAAATGAGAAAGACAGCGACAGTGGGAATTTAAAGCACTAAATTTCCAGAAAGTGGATGTGAACAATTGTCATTTATTGACTAACATTTGTTGACTCTGCGACCTAGATCTTAAAGTGAAGTCATTCATTCACTGATCATTTATGAAGTCTCATGGGTTTACACCATCTTACCAAGTTTGGTTGTGGTAGTTGAAATAGGTTTTGCAGGTTTTGAAAAGGTATATGGTGGACAGCGAATAGTGGACTGCGGACAGACAGACAGATGGACGGACATTTTTGTTAGGTGTCATGATTGGACTATTTAGGACTCATCTCACACAGATTTGCAAAAACTAGGATTTCGGGTTGGTTTTTTTTTGGTGGGGGTGGGGGTGGGTGGAATAAGGAGTGGGAGGAGAGGGGGGCTGGGAGCGAGTACATAGACACACTGCTATGCATGTGAGGCGAAAAACTGAAGTGGTATAGTTACCTATTGAGCAAGACGGCCCAGATCAAGAGCTGTTTGTATGGGCGTTGAAACTGTCCAGGCTCCTCATCCACCTCTGTGTCTGTGGTTTCCAACCTCTTGCCGCTGCCTCTGCCTTTTTTTGGCTTGTAGAAGCTTGCTTTGCCCATTTTGTTCTCGTTAATCATGTCAATATCAAAGCGCTCAAGCATGTTCTCCAAAAACTTGTTAATGTCTGTGACAGTGAACGTTTCTTTGAGTAGATGCCGCTTCAATAACATGTACAGGTAGCCATGTCTGGGGAGCTGTAACAGATCAAACATTCGCTCTTTTATTTAGTCTTAAATGTTTCATGATTCAGTCAAAACAAGGTTACTGTTTGCAATTATAATTATAAATTAACCTAATTTTAATACAGGAACTTGACATAGTCTTTCCATTATTTCCAAGACGTAAGATGGACTTACTTTGTTATAGAGGTTTTCCAGTCTTGGGACAGTGAGGTACTCTTTCATAGAAACACCTTGGTTGAGCAGCAGACGCACAAAACTCATCTTGTCCTCTATCAGTGCCTTCGTCATGATTTTGTGCAAGTCCTCTACAGTATCAAAAAAAAAAAAAATAAATACAAGCACTCAAACAAAAATACACAATTTGTCTAATCTGATCACAACCACACACACAAACACATAACATTTGTCCAATCTGATAATTTTACTGATCTTACCAGTCAATTATAACAAGACTTTGGGTTCAAATAACCAATAAACTGTGACAAGAGTTTTTTTTTCCTTCCATAAATTTGTGTTTTTCCTGAATACATGGAGCTGCCCGTGCATGATATGATAGAGCATGTTTAAGAACACTGGCTATCTGCTGCCCATATGGTAGAACTGGTTAGATGTCTTCCTTTCCCTCCTCATCAATGCCACAAAATTAATTATTAGAAGAAGTCATCTATCAATAAATAAAAGCAATCTAGCCCTCCTCATCAATGCCACAAAATTAATCATTACAAGAAGTCATTTATCAATAAATAAAAAGCAATCTAGATTTAACACATTTTGTTTCGCTGTGTTTGGCAAGGACGTATAATACTAAAAAGAGTATTATGTCTAAAACAATGAAGAACTATGAACACAATATAAGTGTAAACTAACTATTAAACCAGAAAACTTACCTGAGTCCCAGTTGACATCTTCTCGGAAGATTTCTGACTGAGCAATGTCTGCTCTGTTCCATGTCAAAGCAAGCTCCAGCTGGTTTAATCGATTCTTGGCTCCTGATGCTGTTTCCGCTACAGGATAGAAAGAAGTTAGTTAAAAAAAAAAGATAAGTTTCAGGTTGACTGTTCCCTGAATAACAATATTGTTTTAGGGGGCAAATTATTTGCTTAGAAAAAATATTAATGGCTTGTTAAACATTGCAAAATATTCTTATTGGTTTAACACATTGTGAACAAACAAAATCATTGCAAACAGAAATGTATGTTTATTTACTTAGTTACAAAAGATGTAGAAAATTATAAATAGCAATATTGCGCGGTAAATCTGGAAGCTAATATGATACCTTACACCAACAATTGGTGTATTTATCAGATTTTGTGTGTTGTATAGATGATGACAAAAACGCAGTGCAATATATTTAAAAAATATAAAAAAGAACTAATAATCTAACAAAAACAGGCACATTGTGAATCATTCATGAACAAATAATAAGAACACAGAACATACACCATGATGCAACTGTAAACTAAATCAAATTACAAAACAATGAAGTTCATGTTGTAAATACTTCTTGCATACAATATGTAAAACAGTTTGATTCAGAATCACAAACACCACAGCACATCTGCAAAATTCAAAGTGGAAAAAAACACCTGTTTTGGATTTTGGATGAAGTGCTGAGTTATGATTCATACATTGCCTGGTGCAATAGTAACATGGTTTATAAGACACCCCTGCAGTCCATTTTCAAAATTGTAAGCAGACACCAGCCCAGTCAGTAGTTTAATAGGGGTCCAGGAACATCAAATGTGCTGGCAATTGAAACAACACACAACAATCACCTTAGTCCTTTCAGCTGTAAATGAGTACCAGACTCTCTTCCCTGCCTTGAAACGTAAAGTAGCCAGGAAACTGAGATGGGTACTGCCTTCATTAAATTGGCCTTGAGAAAAGTGCGATTATCTCTCTCTCTCCCCACAAAGGCCGATGAGTAATAGGGAAAGCCAACACCTACAAACTTCACCATAAACACACATTTGAAGACCAATTTAAAAATAAAAATTCTTACAGCTAATGTGAATCACAAAAGTAACCTTTGGTTTCAGAAAAAAAAAAAACACAAAAGAGTTAATTTGGGGTGAATTAGAGGGTGGTTGCACTGGAGATAAATACTAAAACAAAATGCAAGTGCTAAGTGATGCAAAGCTTGAGGTATCTCATGCATCCTTTGTAGATCACAGCAGCTTGTTTAGTCACCATTAAGTTTCTTCTTTACACAATCAACACAGGGGCGGATTATGCTCTTCATGAGGGAGGGGAAGGTGGGGAGGGGGTGGTTTTCCTGATTACATTATGTGACACTATTAGACTACTACTAATTATGTACCACTGCATATTGCTACAGCCGAGTTTTGTTGTCCACTAAACGGCAAAATAAGACAGCTGTCAGTTTGCCCTCCCCCCCACTCCCCCCACCCCTTTTTGTAAAAAAAGATTTATTTCACGTTTTAGTTATTGTTCAGCCGGAGTTTGAAGTCACAACCTATCACATCAAAACTCCTTGAAAAGATTGTCCTAAAACAGTTAAATAAACATCTTGCTTCCAACAGCCTTCTCCGCCCATTTCAGTCTGCCTACAGTTGTGATCATTCCATCCATTGAAACTGCGCTCGTCCATATTTAAAATGACCTCTTGCTTGCCACTGACTCAGGAAACTTTCCATTCTACTCTATTATCTGTTGCTTTGATACCATCAATCATTCTATGGCATCCATATATATTTTTAAAAAATACATCAAATAGACAAAGATTGTCTATTTGATTTATTTTTTAATATATTTTTATATCGTAATAACTTTCTTTTTTAGTGTGTGAATACGTGAGAATTGCACTTTTAACAGATTTTTAATAGGAAAAAGAGCTTTATAAATATCCTTATTATTATTATTATTTTTGCAACCTAACTTGATCCTTTTCTAGTGAACTGCCAGAAGACCCTGATTAAAAAAATAAAAATTTATAAAATAAATTCTATGGTGGGCTTAAAGAATGTATGCGATTTTTAAGGAATCAAAACAATCCACATTCTGCTTCTATTGCTCTTAATTTTGACAAATGATTACTAGGTCTACTGTCAATTTTGCATTTTGCTAATTTAAGCTTAAATTGTGCGTCCTCACGCACACATGAAATTTTCATGCGTCATTTTCATATTTTGTGGAAGTGGGCATGATCGAGGGTGAACACTGGTCCTCAGAAAGTAAAAAGATCTATGGCAGCCATAGCAAGCCTACATCACTAGCTAGTCAATAGTCTAACTTGGTACCAAAACTACAGTAAGCTTTTCCAAATCCAAATTAATACAGAATTTGACATTACTGAACACATAAAAATGTGCAAGGAAAACAACCCTAATATCCAAAAGTTTTACCGCAATTTTGCTCAAAACATGAGGACTTCAGCCAATAAAATATTAATAAAAAGGTGTATGCCATAAGGCATTGAAGGTATGGGGGGTGGGTGGGTGGTGGGAGAGAAGTGAAATGTGTGTGTGTGTGTATTTATTTTATTTTATTTTTTTATTTTTTTGCCCGAGGAGGGGTTTCCATGCTCCCTAGGACGCCCCTCCCCCATAATCCACCCCTGCAACACACAGATTTCTTGCTGAATTCAGCATAGCAAACCTCACTCACTGACACTGTGGCCCTGAGCGGATAGATTAGCCATTTGGTCCACTGCCACTGCAGCACACAAGTGAGCCAAATACAGATCTATCTTGACACGGGATTGGATATAAGTGTGATCAATTATTTGAATTCAGAGTAAAAATAGATTAACATTTGCTACTGGGATAAAATACAAAGCGAAGGTATCTTATTAGAAAATTATTACAAACTACACATCAGACAGATAAATACTGACACATAGAAAGCTGAATAAGAAGCACATTTTTAGAACATTTATACTTACAAAATAAATATGTCCGTGCACTAAAGGCATTGCTCTCATAAATATTCTACTAACTCCTACTACTGCTAGCATTATTGCAATGTACACTAACCTTTTGTGAGCACTGATAGAATAGCAACATCTAAATCTTCTTCCCTCCTCAAATCGAAAAAGACCATCTGAAATAAATACATTCATCAAATTCATGTAATAATAACTGTTGAAGAACATACTGAGCATAATTGATACAGCCCAAAAAGACCAAAATGACAAATAATAGCTACATTTCCTGGTTAGACAGCAAAAGACTGGCTAGTCATATCTATTAAAATTCCAAAATACCTCCATTTAAACAAAATGGTCACTGCTGTGGCAGAATATTCAAAAGGTTGTTCACACGTTATTCTATTCAAGTTCAAATACTTTCTTCGTGGAGCAGCTGGCTGCAATAGTTGAGTCGAACTGTTTTGACAGCTTCTCAAGAACATTAATACAACCTAGAAAGAATGGAAATACTCAACTGTACAATACAAGCTATATTCACCCTACCACATACACACAAAAATATATATAGTTGACAAAAGAAATCTTACTAAATGATCTTTCTGCATGCATTCATGAATGTTGCCCATTGTGTTCTTCAATTCCTCCTCTGATTTCTCTTTCCAGTTTTTGCTGTATGCTGCTTGAACTCTCTCAGCCAGAGCCTGTTTGTGCCGGTCATGCATTACCCGCTGACCACTAGAAAATTAAAATATTAAAATTAAGCATTTAAAAGCTGGGAACTCAAAACTGATATCTGAAATATAATATATTAATATTATAAAGTTCTATCAGCACTTCCAGTCTGCTTTAGTATTTCCATTCCACATCAGCATCAGGCTGAAAGTGACTCACAAAAGCACAAATTAAGAAAAATTATATTAAACTAATAGCAATTTTCTAATCTTCAATGGACAACATGGGACGCAAAACAAATATAGAATTATAAAAAAAATTTAAAGTAAAATATTAAAATACATACACAAATATAATAACTAGTACAACTAAAAATTACAAAACTACAGTTGGAAAGATATAAACCCAATTTTCCTGCATCATTCCTCTCACTAACAAAATAATCATGACTTTGCATAAATGCTACAGGATGGAAGTGGAGGGGGAACAAGAAAGAAAAATAAAGCCAGAAGAGTGGTCTTACCCTTTGTCTTTGTGCGAGAACTTGTGTGCATATGTCAGTAAGTCGGCAGCGCGTCCTGTGCCAGTGCAGACTACGACAGGGATGCCTTCCTTTAGAGACTGGCAAGCATCTTGAATACAGTCAGGTCCTCCCTCCAGAACCATCATCACAACTGGGATACCACAGCCATTTTCTGAAAGGAAAATATAAAATAGCATTTATAAAAAGCACAGAAAATTCATTTCATCCACTAAAACAGCTATTTTTTTAATAGTTCAAATCTGGTATTTAGTTTAGGTTGATTATATTGCAAATGTATTCAAAGAGCTTCATCTAGTGACCATTGAGTAGCAGAAAACTAAATGCTTGTAATTAAAATAATGTTGGGGTGGAGGTGGGGATGAGGCCTGTCAACTCACAGGAAGATACTTGCGCAGCCCTTTCCTAAAATACATATTGATTTCAGGGAGAAGGTTAGGGGGAGGGGGGTTCTGCACCTCCTGCAGCGGTTGCTTCCATAGTTCTTAAAACAGGCAGTTTGTGTAATTCAGAGATGAGAATCCTAAAATGACAAAAAGGAGGAAAAATTCCAAAGTCTGTCGAGTGGCGAAGCCACGAGTGCGCGTACCTGCTTCGCAGGTACGCGATGCTAGGGGGGTCCGGGGGCATGCTCCCCCGGAAAATTTTTGAAAAGATGGTTAAAATCTATGCATTCTGAGCCTTATTTTATGGGGTCAGATCAGTTGTTTTTGTGGTACTAAAATGCTGTTGTTAGCTCTCCACAGTTCAACACATAGGCCTAATGAATTTATTTCAAACATCAGTTAAGCCTTGTATTAAACAAACATTCCTTTTGACTGCAGACAAGAATGGTTTAAATACCAATGACAAGACAAGGCTTTACCAATGCACATAATTACTGTCCAAAACAGAGTTGTACATTTATACATAGAATCAGTATGAAGCCTCACTGACACTCTTACGGTCACACCAAACAATAAAATCATAAATACCTCGATTGACTGTTCGAACAAGGTTTACAATTTCAAGATAATGTCTTGGAAAAACCACAACAAGGAAAGCAGAAATACGGATGGTTTCAGGCAGTCGTTCCTAAAACAGTTCTGATGATATATACATTATGAACAACTTCAGCCTTGAAGTCGTAGTCAGGCACTGAAGTCAGGCTGAAGTTTACAATTACGTCATGCACTAGGATTACAGTTCTTTGTGTATACAACATTCTCATGTTTTTTTTGAAGAATTGTTAAAAGTATAAATAAAAACTGGCAGGTACCAACATGCTATACAGTCTGCACACACACAATTATTGAATGAACTATGTACATGTATTTTATAACTGAAGCCAGGCAACTATCCAGTTCTTGCTTTCTTGGCTGGTGGCTTTTGACTTCTAATCTCACTTCTCTTCCTCACCAACACCTGAAGTCGGGCAGTCAGAGCTTTCTTATGAGCCAGTCTGGCTTGTTTCTCTGCCTCTGCATTCAACTCCACATTTCTTTCGATCTTTTTGTCCTTCAAACGAATTAAGACTGTTGTGTTCAACTTTTCTTCTAACCACTTAAAAAAGTTCCACTTGATTTTTACACCACTGTAGATGTGGGTAGCAAGAGCCTTTTCTCCAGGATTTAGTTTTTGAAGCATTTTACAAGTCGCGCTTTGTTCTAGACAATGGCTGATCAACCACGTGATGTTTTGGCTGTTCTATCGTTCGCACTACAACTCAGCGCATGAGAAAGGGCTTCAAGCGCCTATTTGAGTGACGTCACTATCAGCGGGAGTGTCTGGGAACAGCCGGAATCTTATGCGCAGAAAAACGGGAGGCTTAGATACGCAACGTCACTTCCGTAATGCGATGGCTAGTATCTAAGAGAGCCCCACGTACGTTTACCAGGACACACGGAAGAAAGAAATCGGGTTATCTCGGCTTTTTACGGCAGCTTGGTGGAACGACGAAAACGAAGTGAGAGCGAACCAAATGACAACAATCCGCATGGGAATAACGAGTGGGAATAAGCTGCGAGATCGAAAATCAACAACTCACCCTAATCATATACACTACAATTTTCTCACCGGATTTAAACCGATCTCAAAAATGACCCTAGGACCTTCCGAAAGAGCGGATTTCCGCTAAAAAGCGGAAGATTCTCATCTCTGGTAATTGGAGAGGAAATAATAGCACCAAAGACGAGAATATGCTTGCATTTGCACGTTGATGATGATGACATGTTTCATTATTCACTCAAATCATAATGATGATGAGATGAAACAATTCAATAATCAAATATATTCCGTCTTGTTGATTCGTTTGTCCATATTCTTGTACTGTTTTAGTACAAGTTCTGTTCGTTCTATCTCACTTCTTTTTTCCAATCGTATTAGTCTTTCCTTGCTGACCTTGTAGACTACATGAGTGAACCCGAAGTATGTCTTTGGCTAAAATATTAAATCTTTTACTTATTTTAATTTTTTTGTATTGGAGCAGAGATAACAGTAGATGATGTCTTTATCTCGCCTTGGCTTTGTCCCCAACGGTGATGTCACTGTCGACCTTACGTGCTTACCAGTGTTGCAGTCTCTGCTGGACTGTAGTCGATACACTCACTTAAATGCTTCTGTCTATCTCTACTCCTGTGCTGCTGCTGCCTCTGTGTCGTTGCTGCCTGTCACTGCCACGACTCCCCCTGGGTAGACACCACAAACAAACACCTTACACACGCAGACAACCCAGACAGAATGACAGTTTCCCGCAGACGTGAAGCGATGATAACACAACAAATATATATACAACTTTCAAGCTATTTATTCATTCATACCACACACTCATACACATACAACATTTACACATGAAACGAGAAAGATGGTGATGGAACAATCAATGGATCAATGAGCAATGAAATGGAAATGTCAGATGAACGGGGGTTGCTGATCAACCACGTCTACTAACTAACGACTGTGCAACGCCAATGTCCGGGCACAGAGGGGGCAAGTGTCAAGAGGGGGACAAATAAAGAACGAGCCGACCTGATAGTAGGGTGTCCCCGTTGATGCCCCCGCAAGGTAGCTGCCTCCTCGTTGTGGTTGACGCTGGACTGTCGCTGTTTAATCCAGGCGCTGTGGTGTCGCCACTCCCTCCGCCGCTGACGATGACGATGATGGTGATGATGACGCTGTAGTTGCGGCGGCCCCGCCGCCGTCGACGCCTCTCAGCCTGACTCCTCCTGTCGGCTACCTCGTAACGCCGAGGCTAGGTCCCGCAACAGACGTCACGATCACGCGGGAAAGATGGGGTTGTGGAACGATGAGGATGTTCACAAACGTGGACATGGACAAACGGGTGGCGATGATGATGTGGGTCCAACGACCGGATGTCGTCGTCGTCGTCGCGCTGAGGAATTCGATGAACTTCTGAGCGACGAACAAAGACTTTCGAACCTGCAACATGCTTGCCGTATTGTTAATGTCAAGTCCACCCGATTCTGTCCCCCTCCCTCCTCACACTCTTCCCCCCTACTACACTAACTAATTCCTGTATCTTGAGGAAGCGCCACTGCTGTCCATTTCACTTCCCTTGACTACTTTTACTGTCTCTTGTAGTCAAACACATAATTCAAAAACTAAATGACATTATGAAAGCATGAAATGAACAATGCTGCAAATGAATACATGAAATCATCAACACATTATCCATCTTGAGCAACCGCAACCTCAACAACAGCAACCACTTCCATCCTACCTTCATCACACCTCACTCCCATTCTCCTCCCTCATTCTCCCTCCTTCAGTCGCACCCTTCCTCTCCTCCTTGCAACCATCCTTCCCCCAGCCTCACGCACAGCTATCGTTCAACACCCCAAACAGCCGGCCATTGGTCATTAGCACAGTAAAGGAAAATCACCATCACACTCACCCAACGGCTCGATTGTAAAAGTACCTGTAGCTAGCTTTCACTGCTTGCCTAACACAGTACTCCAAGTAGGGTAAATCCAGTGCGTAGTTTCCATTAGTGGACAATGCCTCACACTAAATTACCACACTGTACAAACTTTGCTATATTATAGCTGCACTCCAATCTGAGAGTTAAACTACAAAACACAGCACCTCTTCCAACTAGTATACTCTTTTTGGAACCAGTTAATATTATTCGTTAATAACTGTCCCCCCTACTTTTCCAGAACAACCAAAACACCCAGAGCAACAAGACCGCACGTCTATCCGTGTCTCTGCCAAAACCTGTTCTGACTAACAGTGAACACTTCCCAAAACTGGCTGGCCAAACTATGCTGTTCAAAAAAAAACACGCTTTCCACGCACATAACCATACATACGACACCGCGCAGTTACTACCCCAACTCATTAACTCTCCACCCACACTTACTACTCGGTTTCAACACAGGCTGCCCTGTGACACTGCCTCAGTGCTGTTGCTACTTCTATGCTGTTGCTGCTTCTATGCTGTGGTGCTTCTGTGCTGTGGGGGCGTCTGTGCTGTCACGGCCTCCATGTTATCGCGCCCACGATGGCGCTTGAAGACTGAACCCAACGGTTCGTGAAGAATGCCTCCAACTTCAGCAATGGTCAGTCGACAACCTTCGGTCACTGGCGCACCACCCTGAATCAGTGAAAAGCGCAATTGTGTGCTTTCAGCTGATTCGTGATGTCCATGCATGCACCTTTGGGTATGTCCCTGTATCCTCTTGAAACTGTTTAACAGTGTTGGCTGTCTGACAAACTGATGTCCTCCTTGGTCAAAATCTCCCTTCTCAGTGAAGATTTTCCATTTCGTTTCCAAGGTATCAGGGTCATAGAAACCAATAATCAAATCGCTATATGACGCAATCGATCTGTGACATATTAGTCGAAGACGTCAAAATCGCAGACTATGAAATACTATCGAGACTGAAGATTTAAAGATCCCGCTAACATAGTTTTTATAAACATCAAGAAACAGAAATGAGGAGACAATGTTGATGATACAAAGAGACACTTATTTTCTCGACAGGGGCAGGAGAGGATAAAGAACTAAGTTACATTACTATAGTGTCTGAACCTATAACATTTAATGTAGTGCTGAAACCATTTATCAATCTCTTTCCTTGTAATTTGGTTTCTGCAGGTGATGCCATGACAGGATCTTTGTGAATTTTGATTATTCCCCATGACATTATATTCTTTGCTTTCACAAAGAGGGGATGCTACTCTGAGATCTGCATGGAGACCATGCACAGTGACTGCATATCTCATTTCAATTTCTAATTATTATTACTAACTGCAAGGCAGATGTTATTATTCTAATATAAAAATCATGTACCTGCCACAGGGCTGCACAGCTTTTTTTCGAAGAGAGCACGGAATTTTGCAACTCCTCCATAACGATTTCTGTAACCATCGTCAACAAAAATAAAGTGGGTGTGGTCTGGGTTTAGTGAGACTGGTTGACCATGCAGAATCATGTTGGATGCTCTGTAGTAGGCGTTGAATTTTCCCTGTTACAGTGAACAATTGATGTTACTGTCTTTAAAAAAAAAAAGAAGTCTTCTTCATTATTTATGAGATGATAATAATAATGGACAAAACGACCCAGGAGGTTAAAAGAAGGTGGATGCTAGTAATGAAGACTAAATTGATCACACACACAAAATAACAGCAATAATAATTAAATTTTGAAGCCAGACTCACTTTTCTATTTCTGCCCTCCAGAAATCTCCTGTTGTAGACATAGCCCCAAGGTGCGATGGCAATGCAACGCAACAGATGTGTCATACGGTCATTGTCCCACAAAAACGCCTGGCCCTCATTCACTGCTTGGCCAACAGATTTCATTACTCCCATGTTGAACCCTGAGGTGATCAGCCAGGCATTGGTAGTTTTGGCAGCCTGTCAACAGGCAATATTAAGATTAATATTAATATTTCCGTTTCGTTTCCAAGGTATCAGGGTCATAGAAACCAACCATCAAATCGCTATATGACGCAATCGATCTGTGACATATTAGTCGAAGACATCAAAATCCCAGACTATGAAATACTATCGAGACTGAAGATTTAAAGATCCCGCTAACATGGTTTTTATAAACATCAAGAAACAGAAATGAGGAGACAATGTTTCCAAGGTATCAGGGTCAAAAACTATCAAGGTATCAGGTTTAAAAACTAATTTTTATGAGACATTAATCAATGATATATATTTTTAGAATGGCTGATGCTGATGTTTTCTACTATTATGTTAGATAATTAATCACTGTTTAAAAAAAGAGTCCAGCAGACCTACTACTATGCTATTTAAACTAGCACATCTTTCAACAACATACCAATGACAACAACAAGGACAACAACAACAGCACTGACAACTAAATAAATACAAATTACCAAACAAAAACATGCCAAACCTTGATCAGCCCATTAGAAAATGTTTCTCTCATCTCTCCATCCAGGACAAAGTTTTTGGCTCCACCAACAACTGAGATGACAAGATTAGGGGGAGTGGGCTCCATGATTCTCCAAAATATCTTCATGAACTCCAAGCAACTGTCAATACTGTCTGTGCTTGCCAAGCGCAAATACTGAAAGCAGAAAATACAATACTGTGTGGGTGTGCTTATGGGGGAATAAAATGAAAATATCTCTGTGTTCAGCAGTGTGTAAGAAAACCTCTGTATGTTTTTGCTGTTTATGTTAAACGCATGTTTTGTTCTTTCTTTATTCTATACCACTTTTCTCCCCCCCCAACCTTCCCCTCCCCAACCCTTTCTTCTCATCTTTTCTGCCATTTGTATCTTTCTGAAATAATCAATAATATGTAAGTTATTGAATATTGCCTCTACCAATCAATAAATGGACTTAAAATTGTTTACATAACAATGAACTGAATTATTGAAACTAGAAACCAAGACAGACCTTTGCTGGCTTTTTCCCTTGTGAAGTCTCCACATTGAATTCCATTTTGCCATATGTCCAACTTGAACGTTCATGTAGGTTGAGATCTGCTTCCCATTTTACTTTCGGAAGGTTTGCGGGTGGTGTACCCATGGGGTCTCTAGCAAGGTCTATGAAGTCTAAAAATTCAGAAGAAAACAGAAAAAGAAATCAGACACTGCTTGAAATGTGAATTTTATTGCAAAGTACTCACATTTGTGATATTCATTCATAACAATAGTGATAAAGCAAAATATATAAAAGAGTGACAATCTACAGCAGCAATGTGAAATAATGTACTGAATGGCTGATCAATACAGGAAACAGAAGAACAACAAATAATGTGGATATAGGCATTAAAATAAAATCAAAGAATAAGACTAGTTGAAGTATTATTTCAGTTGAAAGTAGAGTTTCTATGTATAGAAGTTATTTTTACCTTCATGTACATATCTTGCCACAGTGCCTGGTTCCTTGATGGAGCTGTCCCAGCAATGAAGTGACAGGATCTCCCCACAATGACATCTGCACAAAGAAACAATGATAAATAAGCCATACATGATTGTTGCTTCATTTCTAATTCAATATGTCCTTGGTTGTCCCTACTCTCCCCCCTCCCCACCCCTCTCCTCTCTTCATCCCAACAACCCCCCCCCATCCCTCTCTTCCCCAACTCCACACACTCTTGTTCTTACACTAAATAGTCAGCCTGAATTTCACCCATGCGGGTGATGAATAAAATCACCACACATGAAAACCAAAAAAAAAAGTTAAATATCAGACCAACAACTAAAATCTATAAAGCTGGATCATAGGATTTAATTTATACATTCTACATATATTATATACCACACGCATACTAATCATTCATATAAGTTTACAAGCTAATTACATAATATAATGCACTTAAGATGATTACAATAACAATATAATTGTCAAAAATAAATAAATAAATAAATAAATAAAAACATACTTAAAACTTACTTTAATAGTCTGTTTTGTTTCACTGTTTGGTTTGGTTTGGGGATAAACTTCATGCATTCTTTCTGATGGAAATTCCTTTCCACGTATATGGCCATATCCCTTCGATACTGGAACACAAATCTCAAGGTAAAAATAACATGAAATGAAACACACTTAAATAAATAAATAAATAAATAAATATAAAGTAAAAAAGCAAATACATCATTTTGAAATAAATAAATCTAGTAAGAGCAATATGTTATTCGTCAAAGTCAGAAAAATAAAAACAGATCTCAAATTTCAACAAAGTACACTATATTTTTCCTAGAACAATAAAACAACCATAAAACACACACTAACAACATTCATGAAACATTATAATGTAAAACGGCATCAACAGTGAAATTAAAGAAAGTAATGAGGTGCACACAGGCGCGCATACACACATACAAACACATTCTCATGCATAAACCTGGACAAACATATAACACACAGGCACACACACAAGATACACATGTATGAATACACACAAGCCTTTTAAAAAAAAATCCTACCCCAAGGAAGAGAGAGACAAAATACAAACTTTTTTTTAAAAGTGCGTTTGAATTGTTTGTACCTGCTCATATTTCTGAGTCTCACTCTCCACTTCATTAGTAACAAGGCTTGAAAGTCCTGCACGCTTCCTCATCCCTGACCAGTACGCCTGCTCCAGGGATGAGGATTTTTCACTTTTTTCACTCAACTTCACTGGACTCATGCTTGTAACAGTGTCCTTCTTCAGAATTCTGGGCATATGCAGTCCACCATAGCCGCTTGTGCTGACAGCGGCTGAAGCCCCTGACTCAATGTTGATCTCGTCCATAGGATGTATTCGCCATCCAGATGCTGATGCCATGTTGGGGTACAGGTTATGATGACACGCTCTGCAGTATAATCACCTCAGATATGTACCAGATGGGAAGGGTCAACAGCCCCGACATCTTAGAAAAGACAAACAATTAATTAATGTAACTAATAATGATTTAACTTTAAGTCACTTCTTAGATTACCACGAAACAAATGATATTTTTTACTCATGAAAAAAAAAGTATTCTGGTTTTACACGCAAATCCTTTTAATTTTTCTATATTTAATTTTTTTTTAAAACAAATTTTATTGTTTTTTTAAAGCAATGCCAATGGTCAATGCTTATCAAGGAAAAACATTAAAACCTACAGGTGCTCTTTACACGGGTTCGCCGTTCAGCAAAATGGTAAAAGAGCGTATAGCAGTTGCGTAATAACGCTCGCGCTTACTGTTCACAATGAAATCATGGCTGATGTACTGTCTTGACCCAGAGAGTTAGCCAAACGCAGAGATATCTCCCTGCCAAATGTTAGAGGAAGTTTATGCTGCTGCCATGGGATGAATGCACTTCCGGTAGAAAGTGAAAGTGGACTTGACTTAAAGAGACAACTAAATTTTAGTCTTTTCAAAGTAAATTTCTCTTCTGTCTTCATATTAATAAAATGAAAGCTTTTAATCCCACGCTTTAGTTGCAGTAGATGACATTTGAGCAGTACAAGCTCGAGTAAATTAACTTAGCGCATGCGTATTGTCAAAATCCCTAAATTGTATGATTCTACACTTTTCTTGCTTCTCAAATAGTATAAGTTATCGACCGTGGCTTGAGAAGATGACACTTTAGATGAAGATGTAAACAGCATAATTATTTCCAGTTTGGCTGACTTCCGTCTTTAAAAAAAAAAAAAGCGTATGTATGATAGGGATAGTCCTGCATTTGATAATTGTTATAACTAGTTTTGATGACCGAGTGGTGGTGTGTGCATTTTCTTTGTAACGACCAGTGTATCGTTCAGTTTCAGTTCGAAGGGTGTGTGCTTTACCCATTTTTCATTTTCGTTGGTAATCATGTCGAAACATTTCGTCAGTTTCTCTTGTTAATCAGCGCTGGAATCTACAATGTTGTGGCTAGGTTTTTAAATTGTATGATTAATTGATAAGAGTTCTCTCATTGCAGTTAAACTTCAATTAAGCTGTCAGCTCTACTTTCTTATTTAAGGGGAAATTAAGCAACCCTTTGCATAGCATATCATAGTGGGTAGAATAGACCCAACGTTTCCCGGCGTGATGTCAACACGGCATCACTGGGCGAAAGCCTTCTGCACAGAAGTCTCCGGCCAGGACGTTCACGTGCTACGATCACATGCTTGAAGCCAAGGCGAGCCACACTGTACTCATGGATTTTGGCTGTGACCAATGGCCTGGAGAGGATTGGGCCCTGCCAGGGCTTTCTTGCCCAAAGCACACTGTATGATGAAAAGAACCACTCACTCCATACCGGATCGGTCGTCACTCGGTCACAAAGGACCGTGCCTTCCATTGGCCTCCAGGACGGAGGTGATAAGTGTGCTACTGATGGACAACTTAGCAAGATCCGCACCCGAGACAACATCATCATAGGAACCTGGAATGTCAGGACCCTAACTACGGAGGGAACATTAGAACTGGACCACTATCGATGGAACATTTCAGGTATCAGCGAAATGCGCTGGAAAGCCTAGGTGAAGCAACGACCGACAAAGGCCACAAGCTTTATTTCAGCAGGAGAGATGACAGGCATGAACACGGTGTTGGATTCTTGGTCCACAAATATATTCTAGCCACTGTCATGGGTTGCTACCCAGTCTCCAGTAGATTCATTACCATCCATCTGAGAGCAGCCCCTTTCAGCATCGCCATCATCCAGGCCTATGCCCCAACATCAGTCCATGACGACATCGAGGTCGAGGATTTCTATGAACATTCAACATCTACAGGCTGTCCTTGACCAAGTGCCGAAGAAGGACATAGTCATAGTGCAAGGCGACTGGAATGCCAAGGTTGGCCAAACTCCACATTACGACTAGGAAGACACATGTGGACCCCACTGCAACGAGACAAATGACAGGGGTCTGAGACTCTTAGAGTTTGCCAGATACAACAATCTGATACTGGCCAACAAGCTTGGTCTCCACAAAAAATCCAGACTATGGATATTGCACAGTTCCAGCGGGGAGTATCACAACCAGATTCACTACATCATGGTCACGACATGCTTCAGATCAAGCATGAACATTGGCAGGACACGCACTTTTCCAGGAGCAGACATTGGAAGTGACCACGATCTCGTGATGATGTCCTTCTGGCTCCACTTGAAGAGAGTAAACACAGCAAAGTGCACTAGACTGAAGTTTGACCTGGACAAACTGCACGACCCGGAGTTGGCAAAATATTCTAAGGCCACAATTGGAGGGAAATTTTCACCACTGCTCATTTTGGGAGCTGGTCAAGTAAATGTCAACACCATGAGCACCACCTTCAACTCAGATCAGACAGATGTGACAGCATACCTGTCAAGTGCTACGGATTTTTGCGTAGCGCTACGCATTTTAAACATTTTCCCATTGCTACGGCGTATCACAAAGCTGCTACGCAATTTTTCAAAAGTGACGATAATATTTTTTAACCAAGGGGGTTTTCGCGCGAAAGTAGTCTGTTCCGGTCGAGTCCGGTTTAAGGACACTTAGTAAAAGCACCGCACTTCCGCAACACGTGTTCATTCAGAACTTCAGTCTACAGTCTTTGTGAGGGAGAGACAGACGGAGTTGAATAAAGACAATGGCAAAGCCTCCAACTAAAAAACTCAAACGACCAGGAAGGCACCTTAAACCATGTTTTGTGAATAAGCAAATTTGTTTGGAGGAAAAAAGTTCATCTGCTTTTTCTGTGTCAGTGATTGTCTCCCTTGTTTTTGTTTTTGTTTTTTATGATTGCCTAGTTTATTTTCTGTTCTGTCTATATATATATATATTGGCATTTTCACTTTTATTTTGAAAAACGTACATGAAAATGTTTATAATGATAATGATAATGGTAATAGCTAAAGTGTTGTGCATTAACAAGATTTTACAATAAATTTGTAAACACATTGGATGTGTGTGTTTATATTGGATGCAGAAGTTTCCAGTTTTGTTGCGAATCGCATGATTCACATTAGTGCTACACCAAACCTCCATTTGCTATGGTTTTTCTGTTAAATTGCTACACCACAACCCGAAAACCCCTTGACAGGTATGTGACAGATGCCGCCACTGAGATCCTTGGCAAGCACCGCCCAAAGAAGAAACCGTGGATCATACCTGAACTTTTTGATCTGTGTGATAAATGAAGAGAGATAAAACAAAAGGAACACCTTATAGGGAGCTGATGCCTATCAAAAGATCGACATCTGAAAAGGCAAGCGAACAGCAAAGGAGAACTGGATAGAAGAGCAATGCCAGGAAATAGGGAACAGTCTGAACAAGAAAACAGGACGAAGGCCTACCAAACAGTGAAGCAGCTGACACGTGTTAAACAACCCAAGTTCTCCATGATCCAAAGCAAGTCTGGCATATGCCTTACAGAAGAGCAAGAAGTCTTGGATAGATGGACAGAGTAATGCTCTGACCTTTACAACCACACACCAAACGGAGACCCATCAGTTCTAGCATGTACCCAGAACAGAGAGCAGGAAGAAATCCTCCCAATTCTCTGAGAAGAAGTTGAGGCAGCAGTGCAATTACTGAAGAAGGGGAAGTCAGTGGGAGTGGACAACATACCCGCAGAATTGCTTCAAGCAGGAGGAGAATCGATGATTGACGCCCTCACCATTATTTGTAACAAGATCTGGCAGAGTGGCCAACACCATAGACCCAGTCGCTTGTCATCACTCGTCCTAAAAAGGGTAGCCTTCAGGAGTGTGAAAAATTACCGCACCATCAGCCTCATCAGCCATCCCAGCAAGGTCCTCCTGAAAATAATACTCAACAAACAGGTTGAAACCCCAAGCTGAACAAATCATAGATGAAGAACAAGCAGGATTCAGGGCAGGGCGAAGTACCACTGATCAGATTTTCAACCGCAGAATAATCTGCGAGAAATACCTACAGCGCCAACAATATCTATATCATGTGTTTATAGACTTCAAGAAAGCATTTGACCGAGTCTGGCATGCAGCTCTGTGGGCAACCATGAGAGTGTACAACATCAGCCCTAAAATAATTTAAGTCATCAAAAGCCTTTATGACAAGGCTACTAGTGCAGTCCTCCACAACAGCGCCATAGGGAACTGGTTCAGAACAACACTCTTCAACATCTTCCTAGAACGCATCATGTCAGATGCCCTTGCAGATCACAAAGTCACAGTCAGCATAGGGGGTAGAGCAATCTCCACCTCTGTTTTGCGTATGACATTGATAATTGGCTGGAGAGGAACAAGAACTTGAACAGCTGGTACAGAGGCTTGACACCACCTCCAGAGCCTATGGAATGGAAATAAGTGCAGAGAAGACCAAAATGGTTACCAACATCACAAATGGCATCAACATGGACATCAAAGTCCAAGGCCAATCCCTTAAGGCTTAACACAGTTCATCGCTTCAAATATTTAGGAGCCATTGTATCAGACAATGGGTCCTGACAGGAAGTCCTCTCCAGGATGGCACAAACAACTGCTGCCCTGACAAGGTTGAAGCCCATTTGGAAAGACAGTTGCTGCACTACCTTGTCATCTCCCTCATGTATAGCTTGCGAAACATGGACGCTCACAGGAGATCTACAATGAGGAATACAAAGCATGGAGATGAGGTGCTACAGAAGACTTCTGGGCATTTCCTATACCCAGCATATCACCAACAACGAAGTCCAAGAGACCATCACACAAGCCATTGGACAACAGTGATATGCTCACAGTGGTGAAGAAACAGTATCTCCGATGGTATGGCCACGTCAGCAGAGCATCAGGCCTTGCAAAGACCATCCTGCAAGGCATGGTGCAAGGATGCAGGAGAAGAGGGAGACAGATAAAGAGGAAGAGGGAAATAAAAAGAGATGGGAGGACAATATTCGAGAATGGATTGGCTTGACACTGAGCGAAAGCCATGAGGTTGCTGAGGACAGAGAAAGATGGAGTACGCTGGTTAAACGATCATCTGTGGTGCCCAAACGACCTTCGAGTTATGAGATAAGATAGGATAGCATAGTTTGGCAAGTACTGGTTTAGGCTAACATACTTTCGTCCTCATATTATCTCTTAATGAGGATCTCAGACCCAGACCCCTGGCCTGTGCCTACTACTTTTTAACCTTTTTTGACTTCAAATTAGTGGAGTTGACGCTATCTTTAAATATCTTATTTATACAATTTTTTAACAACTTAAGCAATTCAGCATCCACAGACCTTTGTTTAGAACCTGTTCTATTATGTGCATCCTCGTTTGTATGACAAATAATAATTGTTAAGACTCCTCTTATGAAAAATCCCCAACCCCAATCTTCCCTGTTCTCTGATCAGCCACTTTCTCCCTACTCTGCCCCCACACAGAGAAGGCAAACAAGTGGCTGTGGCCATTCTTGTCTTCAGCAAGGCCTTCGATATGGTCTGCCACAAGAGACTCTTGCACAAGCTGGACCACTATGGGGTCCGAAGGCCCATCTACACATGACTTGCCAACTTCTTGACACTGAGAAATATGAGGGTGGTACAGGAGGGGGAGGCATCCAATGAATTTGCAGTCAAATGGAATGTATTCCAGGGCACAATATTGGGTCCTTTATCTTCCTGTGCCACATTAATGACCTGTACAGTCTGTGAGATCCAGAGTGAGTCTGTTCGCAGATGACTGCATGCTCTACAGGGAGACTAACGGCTTCCAGGACCAGCTAAAACTACAAAGAACTGGAAGACTGGGCAGGAACAACAGTGGGCTTCATCACCGAAACCTCAGGAATTACTAACAAGAGTGCAGAGGCCTGGTGTACATCTCACTCGTCCGATCCATGCTGGAATACAGAGCTATGGTATTGGACCTTCTTCTGATGCAAGATGTGGAGAAGCTTGAAAGAGTTCAGCGCCAGGCAGCCTGCTTCATAACAAATACTATAAGTCCCGGAACCCAGGCTTTGCGAGAGACATGCTAGAGACCTTGAAACCCTTATGACTAAAAGGACGGCGCAGGCATCTAAGCCTGAACTCTTTAACTGAATAGTAGATGAAGTAACCCCAGCACTACATTCTGAAAAGATCCTGCACTTCGCACACACAGGCTGACGAAGAATGTGCCCTACAAGATTTGAAGGACACAGCAGTGACAACATTGTCCAAAGGCAAGCAGTGAATAACTTGCGTGGCTTTTGCATCCCTCCATGCTGGACCAAACAGTACAAGAATTTATTCTTTGTACTGACTTCAGCTGAGTGAAATCAGCTAAGCGACAATGACGTCACCAGCGCAGCATCACTAGAGCTGAGGACGTCACCGCTAGGGCTGTCACACCACTGACCAATTCCACAAACTTTACAGAACTATATTTTAACCAGTTTTAAACCCAGAGACATGAAGTAACTTTTAAACAAGACCCGTGATAGGTAGACATGCTCTCCCCAAGTCCGTCACGATGATAGCCAATAAAGGCTCCTGTGATGTAATCTTCCAGATCCAGATCCAGGCTGATCCCAAAATGAAAATAGCAGAAATTCTGGGCAGCAAGCTCTATGTTTATGATCACAGAGATTGATTTTAACATGACTAATTTTTATACTTTGTTGCGCTAAGATAACGTTTACCAGAAATACCATTTTCCACAACCTTTAATAATATAGTTTCGAAGTCATTAGTTTTTATTTTGATCTATAGGAGTATAGCTCATGATGTTTTCCAGGTTTGGAAGTCATGGCAACAATAGAGAAGCTTGTGAAGGCCTTTGAAGGCCTGAAAATTTTTCAGCCTGGAGCTGCTGGTACAGATGACCCACCAAAGTAAGTTGATTACAATGTCATGTATTTATTTAAGTTGATTTATGTGTATACGTGATGCGTGCATGTGTGTGAGAGAGATAGTTGGTCTTAAGACTGATTTTAATGCATCAGATACTGTCTGTTTATGGGCTTGATTACAAGTAATAGCTCTCTTGCTCACTTGAATGATGTGAGGCTATGCTTGCAAATAACAAGGAGAAATGAAGATACAGCATTGTATAATGTATTCCAGGAAATGCAAGAAAATCTTAAAATTGCACATGCCTATGTGTATGCATAGTGTTTACATAGAAAATAAACCCAGTTGAAAATGCTTCACGGTTATGTTTCAAAATGTTTTGATTTGTTGTATTTTTAATGTAAGTCAGGTTATTAGTTTTTTTAATTGTTCTTTCTGTATTTGTGAATCAAAAAGACTTTAAGAGCTTTTTTTCCCCATCAACCCCAGGAAAAAAGAGCAACCTCCAAGCAAGAAAGACAAGATTCTAAATTGCAATATTGCTGCAGACTGCATCTGTGCTCCTAATATGAGGTAATAATATTCAGTTGTGGATAGCAATAATATAAACCATTTGTTTATGTATTTGAGGTGTGATGTTATGATGCAGTGTTACTTGTATGAGTAGCGAGTGTCTTGATGTATTGGCAGTTGTAGTAATTGTGTTCAATTCTTTGATATTTTGATTTTACCCTCTACTAAAAATCTGTTGTGTGTGCTTTGGAGTGAGTGAGTGTATGGTTGAAAGTTAAACTTTTGTAGCAGAAAAACATTGATGGGGCTGATTTCCTTTACAGTTTGTAAGTCACACATTGTTGTACTATTTATTCTACCTTTACAGGACAGTTGCCGATTTCCCAAAATTTCTTGGAATAGCCATGGAGGCATTTCTTACATTGTGTGATGACCCAGAAGCAGACATTCGCATGGTGGCTGATGAGTGTCTTAACAGGACAATTAAGGTAAAAATATAAGGATCTGTGGTTGTGTAGATTATATTAATTAGTCATATTATTATTCAGTTCATCGTTTAGATGGCCGGTCTTGGGGATTTGATACTTGTGAGGATGTTAGCACTGCTTTTCTTGTGAAGACTTTGTATTCCCCACTGTTGTGAGGAAGCACTGCTTTGCAAAAGTTTTCATTATCTTTCTGTTGGACTTTTCATATTAAAATTGATAAGAAATGTTTGTTGGTTAGGTTCCTCAACAGTAGCAAAGATTCTGGCTAGATATTAAGAGCCAGACTTGGTGTATATTTCTTTCCTCCTCTCTCGTTTTTTTGTTGTTGTTTTTTAGACTGATTCTGGAATAATTTTTAAATTTTTTATCATTGATAGACACTACTGGAGACAAACCTGGGTCGTCTGCAAGTAGAACTGTACAAGGAGATCAAGAAGAATGGGTCATCACGTTCTCTGCGTGCTGCTCTCTGGCGTTTTGCCGACATGTGTCACTTGATCAGGCCACAGAAGTGCAGGTTTGAACTGTTTTAATTCTAGCTGAGCACAAATAATATATATGGCTTGACAAAATAACATTTTAAATTATAAGTACATTTCTATTTTTAGGTAAGATACTGTTTGTAAAAATTGACCTTAAGCATGCTGCTGGTGGTATATCTCGCCAAACCCTCTCTACTCATTCTCTGTGTTACGTTGAAACGCGAATGGTAGTACGTCGGAAACGTGTACGATAGATCTAATCGTTTCGTTTTGCAAAGTATTCAATAATGGAGTTTATTTACCTTTGATTTGAGTTTGCATTGTTGTTAGGAGAGGCTTTGTATAACGTTGATAATTTTCGTTAGTCGATATTGTTGTAGAGTCTTCTGGATCGGCTTGTTTACTATCGATCGAAGATTCGGGATAATTGTAGAAATTTGAAGGAACGATCCGGAAGGAGAAGAAATGTGTAATGACGTAAGTCAGTGATGACGATCTTTTATTCGATTGGTGGCAGTGCGTCATTTCTACATTGTTCGAAATTCTTCCGGAAGAGAGAGAGGTTATTTAATCGTGTGCCGAGTTGCTGTTGAGAGAGTAAAGTTGTTGATAGTGATTTGGAAAGTTGCTGTGAAAGTTGTTGAGTTGAATTGAGAATTGTATGCAGTTGTTGATGTGTGCTGAATAAAAGTGGAAAACTTCATACGTCGACTTTGTGAATTGTATGCTGTTTGGACGGGCTGTGTGAATAAACGAATCTGAGTTACACAACTATCAGGAATTCAAGCATCGGGGCTGAATCAGATACTGATAGAAAACACCAACATCAAACTGAGTGTAACATTTTGGGGGTCAAGCCGCGATTCACGCCATAGCCAAGGGTTCAACTGCTACAACAAGCGAGTCAACGTTACGAGAGGCAGTCATCGAGGGTAGCCGCCAACGAGTTGCGTCGAGAGGGGCCAACATACTGGGACTACATCCGATAGATTCGGGTTGACTGCAAGGGCGTGTAGTCGCTGAAGAGTTGCTTCGTGAGCGAACAACAGATCGGGACTACGTTGCTGCCGTTAGACTACGTCGAGGGACAGTCTCGGAGCTACATCGCCAGTATTAGAGAGAGCGACGTGCGGACGTCGAGTCTACTTCAGCACAGGAGCGTATACATCAACACCAGCGTGGTGCAGCGTCGCATACGACGAGGACAGCGGGGCCTGCGTCAGCGAAGGCGACTAGTGACAAGCATCAGCGCTACTGCAGAAAGCGTGCTGTTCTAGAACAGTCTAGAAAGGTACAGCACAGTCAAGAACTTTCCAGAAAAAAAGAACTCTACAGTCAAGAACTTTATAGAAAAAGAACTTTCTTGAAAAGAACTTTCCAGAAGCATCAAGATGGCTGACTTCTGGCAGAGAGGGGTTGAACTAAATCTAAAAGGCAAACAGCTGACGGAGTACGTCAAGTCTCAAGAGAGAATATGGCGCGAAGAAAGAGAAAGGGAATTAGAAGAGGCGCGTCTAGAAAAGGAAGAGCAGCGTCGCCGCGAAGAACGAGAATTAGAAGAGAAGCATCTAGAATTAGAGGAGCAGCGACGTCGAGAAGAAAGGGAAGAACAACGTCGCCGTGAAGAAAGAGAAGAGCAGCGTAAAGAAAGAGAAGATGAGCGCAGGCGTGAGGAAAGAGAAGCTGATCGGCAGTTCCAACTAGAGTTGGCGCGCATCCAGCAACAGCAGCATGCGCCACAAGTTATCAGTGACAAAACGGCTCCAAAATTGCCAGCTTTCGTCGACGGGAAGGACCAGATTGACAGTTATCTGGCGAGATTCGAAAGGTTCGCTGAAAGCTCTAATTGGCAACCTCGAGACTGGGCGATTCGACTGAGTGCACTTCTGACGGGGCAAGCTCTCGAAGTTTACACCAGACTGTCGAACGATGACGCCAAAAACTACGACGTCTTGAAAGAGGCCCTGTTGCAGTGCTACAACTTTACAGAGAAGGGCTACCGTAAACGCTTCCGTGAATGCCGGCCTAAGTCAGACGAGACGCCAAAGCAGTTTGTGGAGCGCCTGTCATCATATCTACACAAGTGGGTGGAGTTATCAGGCGAAACGAAGTCTTACGACAGTCTCCATGACCTGATCGTGAAGGAACAATTTCTCAATGCCTGTCACAAGGACCTAGCGACCCACTTAGAAGAACAAAAGCTGCAGACGCTTAAAGATGTGACTGAGGCTGCTGAAAGATATCTCATCGCTCATGGGAAAACCCTGGGGCCACCCAGCGCGACGAAACATTTTCAGAAGACTGGAAACCATGTGAACCAGATCCAGGGGAGCCAGACGAACCAGAGACAGACGGACTCCACGCCTCCTCCCAGGGAAGGGCATTCAAGAGGCTGTTTCACTTGCAACGCTACAGACCACAGAGCGGCTAACTGTCCTCAAAACAAAAGTAGCGGACAGCGGAGCAGTACGGACAATGCAGCGGCGGGCAACCGACAGAGACGTTTCTCCAATCTACGGCAAACCAGTAGATCTGACCATCAAGTGTGCGGCGGGAGCGTCATTCTTCCGAGTGAGACCGAGCGCGCAGCTACTCCCGCGGACGTGCAAGAGTGCATAACCGATGGCCAACTTCTCCTTGCCAACGGGAAATCCATCCCCGTCGTCGCCAGCGCAGCTGTGACCGTACAGAACATGCCTGTTTCCAAGGGACGCGTCGGAAATCATGAAGTGACTGTTTTAAGAGACTCTGGCTGCAGTGGGGTCATCGTCAGAGAAGACCTAATCGCTAAAGAACAGTTCACTGGCGATTCAAAATGGACACTTATGGCCGACAGCAAATGTGTGAAAGCGCCAGTTGCAAAAATTCATGTCAACACCCCTTTCTACATAGGCGAAGTCGAAGCGGTTTGCCTGAAGAAGCCGCTGTATGATTTGATGATCGGGAACATCGACGGCGCGAGACGACCCGACGACCCCGATCCAGAATGGAGTCCTGCCTCAACCCAACACGTCGAAGTTGTGGAGGAGGATCCATTGCCGTTTCCCGATGGAGACCTTACAGAGCTGCTACGGGACAATGTGGTTACTCCGGCTCAGCCCTGCCGACCAGAGATCGTCGGTGCTGTTACTACCAGGGCCCAGGCCAAGAGAGACAAGACGTCTACGCCACTGAAGGTCGCCGACAACTCTAAAGCTGCCATCGTGGACAGAGATAAGCTGATCCAGCTCCAGGAAGCTGATAGTACTTTAAACAAGTACAGGAACCGCCAAGACCACGTGACCAAAGGCAGTGGTACGGTCTATTTTGAGGTGAAGGCCAAGATCCTGTATCGAATCTTCCAGCACCCGAGGGTCAACGGAGGGAAACCACTACGTCAAGTCTTGGTACCGTTACCCCTAAGGCGCCAGGTGATGGAAGTAGCGCATGACTCAATCATGGGAGGTCACCTAGGCATCAAGAAGACGTCAGACAGAATCCAGGCGGTGTTCTACTGGCCAGGACTTCATGCGGACGTCAGCCGTTTCTGCCGATCATGTGACATTTGCCAGAAGACCATACCTCGAGGAAGGGTCCCGAAAGTGCCTATGCAGAGGATGCCTCTGATCGACCGACCTTTCAAGAGGGTGGCCTTAGACTTAATCGGCGAAATAAGACCTCCGAGTGAAGAAGGTCATCGATGGGTACTGACTTTAGTGGACTATGCGACTCGGTACCCAAAGCAGTGCCGCTGAAGAAGATTGACACTGAAACTGTAGCAGAGGCACTGGTGGACATGTTCAGTAGACTTGGAGTGCCTGAAGAAATTCTGACAGACCTCGGGACGCAGTTCGTCTCTGACTGCATGAAGGAGGTCAACAGACTGCTGAGCATCCGACATTTAACTACGACACCCTACCATCCAATGTGCAACGGGCTTGTCGAGAAGTTCAATGCTACGCTGAAGTCCACCCTGAAGAAACTGTGCAGCGAGCAGCCCAGACAATGGCATCGCTACATCAACGCCCTACTTTTCGCCTACAGAGAAGTACCGCAGGAGTCCACCGGCTTTTCTCCGTTCGAGCTGTTGTACGGAAGAACCATCCGAGGGCCGATGCACATCCTGAAAGAACTGTGGACGAAAGAAGTAGACACCCCAGAGGTGAAGAACAGCTACCAGTACGTGTTTGAGCTACGGGAGAAGCTGGAGCAGACTCTCGAGATAGCCAGAGAAAACCTGAAGAAGTCCCAAGACTGTGGAAAGCACTACTATGACCGTAGGGCTGTGAACAGGAAGTTTAAACCTGGCAACAAAGTGCTGGTGCTGCTACCTACCGATCATAATAAGTTGCTGATGCAGTGGAAAGGCCCGTACGAAGTGGAGACCGTGGTGGGGATCAACGACTATAAGGTGAAGGTCGGCCCGCATTCCAAGATATACCACGCCAACCTCCTTAAGCTGTACGTGGAAAGGCCATCAGAGACTGTGCATGCAGCAACAGCAGCTGAGATCGATAACAGCTTGGATAGCGAGGAACTGTTGGAACTTGGAGACTTCCACAGCAAAGAAGGCATCGATGACGTTAAGCTAGGACCAAGCTTGACGGAAGGTCAAAAGTTGGAGCTCAAGGACCTTATGGGCGAGTTTCCCCATAACTTCAATGATGTCCCAGGCTCTACGACTTTAGTCGAACATGGAGTCCAAACCCAGACCTGGAAGGAGCATCTGCAGACCTTGAGGGAGCCGTTCCACCGTCCCGCAGAAGCCAACCTGACCGTGAGACCCAGCAAATGCATTCTGGGAGCTGACAACATCGACTGCGTCGGACATCCGGCGGGAGAGGAAGACAACGGAGGATGCACTGACTCCAGGAAAGCCCACGAGATCACTGTCTTTGACCGTGGGCCGATGACGACCGCAACTGACGAGGGCGACGTTTCCTTGCGGTTGAAGGAACATTGACTGTGTGGAGAACATTGGCAATATCTAAACAGACTTGCAGATGAGAAACATTGACCTTGTGTATATAAACTGAGAACATTGACAGTAAATGAGACAGTCTGAAGTAAGTTTTAATTCTGAATTTTGTTTTGTGCATTACGTTTCAACGTTGTTGAAAGAAATTGGGTAAATTTCTTCTTGAGTGGGGGGTTATGTTACGTTGAAACGCGAATGGTAGTACGTCGGAAACGTGTACGATAGATCTAATCGTTTCGTTTTGCAAAGTATTCAATAATGGAGTTTATTTACCTTTGATTTGAGTTTGCATTGTTGTTAGGAGAGGCTTTGTATAACGTTGATAATTTTCGTTAGTCGATATTGTTGTAGAGTCTTCTGGATCGGCTTGTTTACTATCGATCGAAGATTCGGGATAATTGTAGAAATTTGAAGGAACGATCCGGAAGGAGAAGAAATGTGTAATGACGTAAGTCAGTGATGACGATCTTTTATTCGATTGGTGGCAGTGCGTCATTTCTACATTGTTCGAAATTCTTCCGGAAGAGAGAGAGGTTATTTAATCGTGTGCCGAGTTGCTGTTGAGAGAGTAAAGTTGTTGATAGTGATTTGGAAAGTTGCTGTGAAAGTTGTTGAGTTGAATTGAGAATTGTATGCAGTTGTTGATGTGTGCTGAATAAAAGTGGAAAACTTCATACGTCGACTTTGTGAATTGTATGCTGTTTGGACGGGCTGTGTGAATAAACGAATCTGAGTTACACAACTATCAGGAATTCAAGCATCGGGGCTGAATCAGATACTGATAGAAAACACCAACATCAAACTGAGTGTAACACTCTGTCAGCGGTATATCTCACCATCAGATACCTACTATAAACTCTCCCTTCACAGTCATGGTTACTCACATATGGGCACCTCATAACTTCACTTCCTGTTTGCAAATGGCAGCCAAATCTTTCAGTACATGTATCAGTTTTGGGCTGACTTTTTGCGGAGAAATAAATTTTTAAAAAATCTGAAGAGTTTGTGATTTGATTTTGCAAAATGACGGATGAGGATGTTATCCTTGAAATGGAGAAGATTTTTAGGCTTTGATGAAGATGAAAGTGAACCTAGAGGGGATGCACTAGCTTATGTGGAGTTAGGTTATGTTACTTGAAGTGAGTGATGTTTCTCCTGTTTCTTTCGATGATGAAGAGGTACCCAATGCATGCGACCATGAGTGACTACCACATTTTTTCCTTGATAATTTTATTTTTTCCCCACAAAATACATTCAACATTATACAAATATGATCATACGAAATGATACACAAAACATTCATCCACCCATACACACAATTTCATAAAGATAAGACTATTTGGCTGAGCAATAGGGCATCAAGTAAATGAGTCATGCTAAAAATGTACATCTTTAGAAAAAAAGCCAGTGGCAGAGGAAAGAAAGGAGCAGAAAAGTCAGCATGCTAAAGGTTAACTACCTCTGCTGTATTTTGTGAGACTTTATGTATTTGGTGCATGTATCGTTGTGACAGGTGTAGAAGGGACATTACATCTTTCTTGTTTCTTTTGGTTTCTTATTTAATATATTTTAAATTGCAAAATGATTTCAAGGGGTACTTAAGTGCCTGCAAGTACTATTTCTGTTTTTCAGACCATACATTGTTAACCTGCTGCCCTACATTGCCCGCATCTGTCGCCGTGAGGAGGAGCCAGTACAAGAGACACTGTCCAATTCCATGCCTAAGATTTGCTCAGCTCTCATGGCTTTTGCCAATGATTCTGAAGTCAAGGTAGTTTGGTTTTGGATTGCTCTTTTGTCATTAAAGCTGATGGTTACCTTTTACATTTGATATGACAGTAAATTCAAGAGCATTTAATAAAAAAAACAAAAAACTTTTACATTACTATTATGGTTGTTGTTTTGTTATCATTCTATTATGCAGAATAAGTTTTTTTGATTTCTTATCAAATTTGTGTGCAGGCATTGCTGAAATCCTTCCTGACCAACTTGATGTCACCATCTGCAGTTTGTCGGCGCATGGCAGCCAGCAGTCTCTCTCTCATCTGCCAATACTCCAGGAGCCCCTTGAACTTCTTTACCTATCTCATCACAGTCATCCTAGGTACTATTATTTTAGGTGCTTGCCCAACCCCCCATGTTGTTTATATTCAAGTGATATTTAGTGTGAAATTTGTACAGATGGGTTAGTAGAGAAAAGCACTAAATAGTCCTTCCTATTAGACATGGTAGCTGATCTTTTGTTCATTTGGGTCAAACTAGTGCTTTTGTCCAGAATCTGATTTGGGAAATTAAAGTCATGTTTTACAAGTGGGAAGTAGTGTTAGAAGAATTACTACAAGCTCACTGATTCCAGGTATCTAAGAGGTGGAAGGTTGATTTGCTGTATGACTTTAAAAAATTTATTTTTGACATTGTTCGACATCAGAACATGCTTTATATGTAGGGTATAATTTTTATTTTTATCAGTTCAGTGCCAGTATCACATTTTGTTTGCAGAGCTTGTTCTGCCAGTGGATAAGGAACATGACGTTTATACCATTCTCGGTGTGATTTTGTGCTTTCGACATGTGATGCCACATCTGTGTCATTCATCTCTCAACTCGCGATCTCAAGGCCTGAAGGACAGCTTTGGCTACAGAGAAATAGACAAAGAAGAAGGTGTCAGCACAGAACAGTTACTGAAGGTAACAAAGCAGTTAAAGACTATTGTAACACTTACTATTCGTTGTAATGTGTGTATTTATTGTGCATCAGGTGCATTACAGGTGTGTACCATGACTTTGAATGAAAGATTTCACTAGCTACACAGCATGTTTTCTGATTCATTGACTTTTACATTGCAGATCCTTCAGTTACTGCTGTATCACACAAATCACCAAGACCACAACGTAGTTACAGCATCACTGGAAGCATTGCAGCAGATGCTGAAACACCCCCATCCTGCACTTCTCAACATTCTGCTCACCAAAGGAGGCATCACCAAAACCTACATCTTCCAGGCTGACTTTGATGAACATGACCTGAGAGCAGAAAGTGAGTTCCTGCCTTTTTTTTATTTTTAACTTGTATTCACTCCAATAAAATGTTTTCCAGATTTGTGCATATTTGTATATACGAGTCCTAAATAGTAAAAAAAAATTACATTAAAACTTGCAAGGGGATTAATATCTCAGAACCTATTTCAACTATCACAAACAAACTTGGTCAGATGGTGTATATCCACGAGACCTTATAAATGATCTATGAATGAAGGACTTCACTTCAAGGTCAAGGTCATAGAGTCGACAAATGTTAGTCAAAAAAGGGAAATTTTTCACAAAAGTTCACTTTTTTCCTAAGTTATTGTACTTTGCCCATTTTGTCAACTTCATTCCAAGATCAAGGTCACTGGAGCTGTCTAAAGTCAGTTAGTATAGGTACTTTGAAGTGACATTGACCCTAAACGATGATTGATATAAAGTCCAAACTTGTATTTAGAGATGATAGATTGAGCTTTCATATATTTTCAGTGTTTAGGTGATCTTGAAGGTCAAGTTCATTTTAGGCCTTGCAAAAGCATACAAAAAATAGGTAATTATACAGTAGAATGGCTGTATATTTAACCCATAGTATGCAACAACATTGGGTTATTTGATAATACATGCATGAGAGGTCATCTCAAGGTCAAGGTCACTGAAAGTCAAGGTCGTCTCAAGGTCACATTTGTTGGCACAATACAACTTTTGCTGTAGTTTATTTGATAGTACATGAGTGTTTTTGGAGCCAGAGGTCAATGTCATCTCAAGGTCAAAAGCATAGAAATATCAAAGTTGGTATTACCTTGCATTTTAATGTCACCATTTCATTTTGTGTTGTTTTTTTTTCTGGGCACTCATTTTTATGTTAAATATTGCAAGTTTTATAAGGAGCATGTGAGTCATATGGGCTTTGCCCTTCTAGGTTCACATTATACTCTAACCAGTTGTGTGCTTATTTTCTTTTTGTTTTTTCACTTTTATCTTTTTTTTTTTTTTTTTGAGAATGGAAAACATTCAGATGTTTAGTTTTTTTCGTCCATGAATGTATTCCTTTTTGTGTAGACAAGCTATTGTTAATGACAGTACTATCTGGGTTTCATATACATCTATTTAGATGTTTACATGGTGATCATAATTTTCTAACATAAAATTTTGTAGTACTTGAGGCCTTGAGGAGGGAATAACTCTGTTTTTAAATCATGTATTCAGTCAAATATTAAATAATGTGGGCAGGCTCCACAGACCTTCCCAGCATGTCAGACGACACTGGCTTGGATGAAGATTTGGATGGCTCAGAGGTAGGCAGTCGCCCACCCACAGTGTCGGGCTCTGACACTTCAGACACCTCAGCATTCGCTTCCGAGTTTGACTCTGCTTCTGGAGATAGTGGAGCTGCAGATAGTATGGGGGTAAGCGTTTGGAAATTGAATTTGAATTTCTTTGTTTATAGACTATGTGTAAAAGGATTTACTGACTTGGTGAACTTGGTGCATTTTGTAAGTGGTTAGGTGTATGTGATTTGAATATTAAAATTGACAGAATACTCTAACAATTGCTGTTTACCCCTTTGCAGAGAAGTCCAGCATCAGTGCATATTGAGGACACGGACTTGGTGGACACCGCTGTCATGCTGACCAGTGACAACGACTACACTAATGTTGAAATTGGGGACCTTAACGATGAAAAGTCGGAACGCTCAGAGCTGTCCACCCTCTCTCACAGCAGCAGCGTAGAGACTCTACTCAGTGTCAAAAGCATCAGTCCTAAGAAACAGTTTCCACAACCAGAGGAAAGTCAGCGGGGTGTCCAGCATGACATGAACGGAAACCCAGAATATGATGACCAGCAAGAGGAGGTAGACCAATCAGAATCATCGGAGTCTACTCCTCCGAACTCACAAAGCGAGAGCAAGGCAGATGATATCAGTGAGAGTGTAGAGATAGGTAAATCTTGTGTGTGTTATTTTTTTCAGCCTCATATTACTGTGTGTATTGTCTTTATGTGGGTCCTGAAATCAGTTGACATCAATTCATCAAACTGTTGTTTGTAAAGTGGTGTTGAACTGGTTGTTAGTAAAATGATCAACATTGATTGCTGGAATTTTAGATCTGCCATCCACTGGGGTTATTGTCCAGAATCCTTAAAACCACACACACACACACACCTACACACACACACACACAAATAACACAAACAAAACTGTTCCATTCAGGTACGTTGTATTACTTACAGCATAACTTTGGAATGTTGTAGGCTTGTTGACGGATAGTGGAGAGCTGCCCTTGCTGTACATGCTGCGAATGGTGTGCAAAAGGTTCCTGCTTACAGGAGAAGTGGGTCAGCTGGTTCATGATCGTCATGTGCGAGTCAGTCTTAAGTCCCTGGCACTCAGCTGTGTGGCCTCCATCTTTTCTTTGTGCCCCAGGCTGGCACTTTGCAAGCTGGTGCCTACAGATGAGTCCGGTGAGTGCTTTGGATAGTGGTATTGGTTTATTCAGAATACACCCCTTGGGGTCATGAGCAATCTTGCCACTGTAGATTGTTCTAACCTATAAAGGGAAAAGTGAAAGCCCCAGTTGAAAACCTGTCTTTCCTTTATAGGCATGACCGATTCACTTCGGCAACAGTACCCCCGTTGGAGTGCCGGGGGTTTCAGTATAAATAGTATCCCCACTTTCTGGAAATTTAGTGCTTTAAATTCCCACTGTCGTTGTCTTCCTCATTTGCTCTTTCCCATTCCTGCTCTGTCCTATCACTCTGCTATACTATCTTCTTCTTCGCTAGATCAATGACCTACCTTTTTTCTTGAAAACTCTTCCTGGACAAGACTCCTTGTTTGTGTATGAGGTCTGTTGGATCAGCTTGGGAGTATTGGACACTTTCTGCTGGGTGGTCACTAGGGCTTCCTATGATGTTATTATTTAGCAATATAGGCATTTTATATGTACATGTTTTGTTGATAATTTATAATGATGTTTGTATTCTATTTTGATTTTGTAACCGGGGGTTCGATTAGTTGGGGTAAAGCCTCAGCCGTCCCCTGCGTGGGATGTCATTATTGTAAAGGGACTGGCCGGTGGAGGGCATTCAGTTTTCCCACTAGGGTTGTTTCAGCAAATCTTTTATGCGGATCGGGGGTTGTCCGGTCCTGATTTGGCTCGGAAGAGTCCGCTGGACCTAAAGCAACAATCAATCAATCAATCAATTCAGAATACAAACCCCAGTATGTGTGTAAACACAGATGTGTAGGCAGCTAACAAACCAAGAGAAATTCACATAAGGCTATGAAACTTCTTTGCTATTCTCTGGAATATCAACCAATAGAAAGTTTTTTTTTTTTTTAAATCTTTACCATTGCAATAAAAGCAAGAACATGTCAGTTAACATTACCTTGGTGTGTTAGGGAGGCATGGTGGCCTAATGGTAGAGCTTTGGCTTGCGGATCTGAAGGTCCCGGGTTCGAGCCCAGGCCGGGGCATTGTGTTGTGTCCTTGGGAAAGACACTTACTCCCGTTTCCTACTCCTTCGGATGAGAGTATAAACCGAGGTCTAGTCTGTGTCGCATACATTCCATCATAACGGACTTTAAAGATCCTGACGCTCATGTCCTAGACGGGTGAGTGCCGGTGACAAGAACACACCCAGCATGCACTTAGGTCCTTCTCCCCCATCCCTGGCTGCCCAGGATTGTGCTCAGTTGTACGGGCGCCAGACCATGCGCCCAAAGGCTGCGGGTTGGCGTCTCGGGCGGCTTGAGTTAGATCCTGTATCGGCCAGCGCCTTGAGCAGCTCTTGAGCTGGTAAAGCGCTATATAAGAACGATTAAATAATAAATAAATAATAAATAAATTAAAAAGCAATATCGCATTAGAACACCAATTTTAGAACTTAGATCATGTGGATTGACTTGGTAATATGATGTGAACGGTGAGTTTTCTGCTGCAAGTGACATTTGTTTCACTTAACTGATGTTGGGACTATTTAAGAAAATGGCGACTATTCCTTTCAACCACAATATTTTATTTTGATTTAATCATTGATGCATTAAATTTTGTGATTAACAGGTCAGGATTTGAGTGACGTGCTGTTGTATGCCAGTCACCCAGATCATCAGTTGAAAGGTTTGACAGCACTGGCAGTGGGATCACTCCTTTCTGCCATCCTCATAGAGGGCCGGGGTGACTTCAGCTACTGGCTACGTCTACAAGCAGCTCCACAAAATGGTAACCTTTGTTTATTTAGAGGAGAATGGTTGAACACACTTGTATTTTAGACATTGAACAATACAGCATTTCAGTTTTGCAATGAAATATACTTTTTGTTTCATATTGAAAGAACTGCAAGGCAAAAAAATTAATTGCATTTTGCAGATGCTGTATCAGTTGATCACCTGCTGAAAACACTGGTTGGCATTCTGGATGACGATTCAGCAGTTGCCACTCGCCATTCGCTCAGCGCTTTGCAGCAGTGTCTGCCACAACTGCTGGACAGCTGCCATGGTCGCCTAGGGCTACAGCTTCTCATTGATCTTATCAAGGTCAAAAGCAATCCATACTGGCTGGTCAAGGTCAGTGGAAATTATGCTGGTTCTTAAGATAGCGATGTAATTCATATTCATTGGCAGCATACTTACGAAGTTAGGGTTAGGGTTTGGGTAAAATATATCACATTGTAGGGCTAGCCTAGATAAGTATAAGACCCACATGAACAGATAAGTAAGACATAAGAAAATATGCCTTCTGATGAAGTACTAAAGTGATAATTTGGGAAACATACTAGTAAGGGGACTTAGGGGTTCTTCTAATGCACATTAAATATGTTTACTAAATAGATATGGCACTGTGCAAGACTGTAGTGTATCATCATTATTATAATTTCTTCTTTTTAGGTGGAGTTGCTGGATATTCTGGGGTCGTTGAACTTCAAGAAAGTCAGTTATCTCGAATCCATAAGCCAGGATATCCAGCAAGGTGACCATCATTTTCAAGGGGTAAGGTTTTCTTTCTTCTTTTTATGTTTGTTCAAAGACCAGTATAATCTGTAGATACAAAGAAGAAAGCTGACAGTCAGATCTGAGCTTAGGAAACTGATGCCTCACTGCTCACTTCACACATTGGTCAGCCTGATGATTGCGAATAAGAATTTTGTTTCGCTTACTGCAGCAGGGCAGGATTTTTTTTATAGTGATGATGCGTATTTGTGTTTTTATTCCCTTCCCTGTCCATGTTAATATAGTAGTAGTGCTTTGCAATGGATTCAATTTGGTTTATTTCAGAGGATACATTTACAACAGCACTATGTGGAGAGAGTGATCATTCCATTGCTGGGTGATGATGATGGCCGAGTTCGCAACGCTGCAGCTTTATCCCTTATCAAGTATGTTGAGCATCAAAAAATAATTGTGCTTTTTCCCCCTTTTTAGTAATATATTTTTTAAAAGGATCCATTGAAAACAGCAGAGTTGGGAATGAAGAATTGGAGAGATTATATAGAGATGGAGAACAGAGATATCACAAGAAGAAATTGGAGGTGGAAAATTGTAAAACGGTCGCCCATTTTGCTGGCTTCTTTCAGATTGGTGCCCAACTTGTTCTTCGCAGTTGACAACCCTCAACAGGATGCTGTCATATCAGCTGCTAAAGATGAATCAGACGCACTCCTTTTCCCCATCCTTCACGAGTTCTCCATGCAGCCTCCTCCACTGGTCCAGGGTCTTGTAGCCCCATACAACTTCAATGTCCTTCAGGAAGTGGTGCCCACACTAGAGAGCTCTCTGTCCCGTGTTGTTCAAATGTTGATGCATCAGCTGCTTGTGTCACAATCACGTCATATGACGGTACTTCTATTTTCACCTCTCTTTTTTTGTTCCTTTCTCCTTTTGTATAAGAAAATAAAGCTATTTTCCTTCTGTAACTTCTCTGGTTTTGTGTGACTGGTAGATGAGATGTTGCTACAAGTGTAGTAATATAAAATCAAAAGTGATGGTGTTTAACCTTCGTAATTTTTCTGGTTTTGCATGACTGAAACTAAAAACTGCTAGGAGTGTACACATAAAGTAGCATTTATGTTTTTTGTTTTTCCTTTAATTTAAATTATTTTATTTTTAACATCTAAGAGTATGAATATAACTTGTAAATGATATTTCTGTGTGTTTATTAATAATACTGTGCTTGTTCTAATTTTGTGTGTACTTTTTAAAAATTGTAAACAGAGTGGTTGCTGCAGAGCTCTGTGCCGTCTGTCAGATGAATACCTTGTGACACCCTATGCTTCGGCTTGGGGCTGTGGTCCTGCCAAGCAGTTGGCTAACCGCGATGTGGCTCACAGGGCCAGCTTGAAACGGCCCCCTAGCAGATCTCTTAGCTCTTCAAGGTAAATATTATCAGTTGCAGAATTTTAGGAGAAAAATTTTAAGAAATGCTTTAAATCTATTTGAAATTTTAAAAAACTAATTTTTTTAAATGCATCTGAGGTTGAGATTAACTCTTCTACTCCCAAGTAATTCGGTAATCTTATACTGTTCTACACCAAGTAATGTTTTGGAAAAAAAACAATGTATGCACCAGTTGACTTTAAAAAATTCATTAAAAATACAAATGTTGATGGATCTGCATAAAAATTTGTATGCTTGTGTAGAATTGAATAAGGTAAATGGAAAGTTTTAAATAATGTGTCCAGTTTGCTTTGGTGGTGGTGATGGTGATGTTTTGGCTGTAGCAGTTGATGTTGATATCCAACTTTATTTTGTAAGTCACTGATAGCCTGATGCACTTTGCAATCTTTTTTTTTATCCTTATTAGCTTAGATTCTGACACTTCTTCGACAGTAAGCCCCCTCTAAAGTTGTGTAATGACCGGCGCCATTATCTAGCTACTCTCTTCAAAATCTCCTGTCATCACTCATCGTGAAAAAATACAGATTTCCTTGCTAAAATGAGTAAACAAAGCATGTAGTCGATCGACCGGCTTCCTGTGACCCACTGCGCATGTCCGGGCATCTAAAAAGATATGAGCTAATGCTCTAAAAATAGCCTGCCGTGAGCCCTATTAGCAGGAGTTTTAGAATATATAAAAAAACACATTGAATAGTGCTCAGAGGGTTTGACTGCCAATGGCTCCAGAAGAGTTAAAATGGCAGACAAAAATTTAAAATAAAAATAATAACATGCTCTTTGACTATTTGCTTATATATGTTATTTAAACATCTATTTGTGATTAAATATTTTAGAAAATAGAATCTAAACTTTATGTTTAACCGTTCAAAAGGATCTCTAGCAGTAACCCCTTGCTTTTCTTATTTTTATCATTAGTGAGTAAACCTGTACTTTCTTTCTTGTTTCCAATTCCTTGATTAGTCTGACTCTCTTATCAAAAACAAGTTTTATTGATTATTTCTCAAATGCTAACTTGTTCTTCAAACTTCTCTTTATACTTCAAACTATATGAAGTCATAATAGTGTTTTTGTAAGACACAAGGTAATTTTGTGCCTATGTACTGCAATGTATTTGCTCACCCTAAAATCGATATTATGTTATGATTGTTTATTTGTTTTAGCTCGCTGTATTTATTTGTTTGTTTTAGCTCGCTGAGCTTGGAGGAGCTGACGGCAGGAATTGGAGGAGGGCCATTGCAGGTGATTCTGTCTCTCATGCTGTCTAGTCAGGCCACTCTGGATCTCTCCACTCACCAGGATATGTTGCACTTGGCTGGCAACCTTATTGCTGGTACTTAACTAATTTTATGTTTAAGTGGCTTTTGATGATTGTTGTTTTTATTGTACTTTCGTTTATTGATTTTAAACTACTGTTGATTTGATTTATCAATTGTTGATTGATAGAGTGAATGGCAATGTGTTTTTTAATGTCTTTTAGTGAATCTCACATTATGTACATTTACGTTTCTTGTTCTTTGTCAAGGATAGGGTTCAAGGCGAACACAGTTTGTCTTGATGGTGGAGCATTCTGAGTACCAGTTAACTCACTCCCTAATAACCAATGTGATCACAGTGGTCCCCTGCCTATCGCTTCCCCATGAACCACTGCGATCGCAGTTTTCATCTGTGACCTTTCGTTTTTGCCTCAGTGACGTCAATTTTTGTATGAAACTAAAGTTCTAGCTTTCCAATTTGTTCTATTGCTCACAGCTGTAAAATGATGCAGCAGAGTTTAATTTCGTAATTAATTTTATATACTATACCCTGACTCACTGGTGCCACTAATTTTACCTTGTCTAACAATCACCCTCACAACGGAAGTTGTAAGATAAAGAAAACAACACGGGTTACTTCCCCTCCCTCCTTATTCTGCATTTGCTGAGCGTGCCTCTAATACCCCAAGCTCACAGCCAGCACTGAAACCAACAGATCTTTTTTTTTTTGGCATTTGTCTTGTGTGGAGGTGTAGTCTATGCCCTCTCGTTTCGACTTACACTTTAGCTTCTTTTTTAGCTATTAGTGTTTTGGACTTAGCCGTTTTAATGGCTGTTTGGTTCGTCAGGGTTAGCCTTTTGTTAGAGTTGTTGGTTCCTCTCGGCGAGCTTTTACTTAGGTACCTAGGTGTGGTGTTTTTTTGTGAAGCAAGGTAAGCTTTGTGTTTTTGCTTTTTTGTTCTCGGTGGCTGTGGACGAGCGCCACTCTTTCAAGCGGGCTAGCTCCACTGCTGCCCCTTTCCTTACCCGTAAGTAGACGCAGCATTCACAGTCTTCTCTCTTTTCCCCAGTTTCTAAGAAGAAAAGAGGTTCTTCTGTTTCTTCTGCTTCTAGGGCCTCCGGGTCGGTTGGAAAGCTTCCATCGAGGGGTGCTTCCGGTGCAAAATCTACTTCCAGCAGCAGAATCGAGAAGACAAGCCTTTCTGGCTCCCACTTGTTCCAACAGGGCCCGCCCCAAGTTGGTGAAGGTGGTGCGTCTGGACGAGAAGGACATATTGGTCCCAGTTTCTCAGCCAAGCCCTCTCGTTTTGGACTGCAGTGTGTAGGAGACGTACTGACTGGCTGCAGCAGCTTTCCTCCTCCAAGCCTGTCTGTTTATTCTTTCCTTACGGCTACCACTGGGTTCTCAGGTGAGCGCGGACACTGTGGCCGTGTAAGGTGTGGCCACTGTGCTGTTTCCGGTTGAGGGGCATGTGTACCAGGAACGAGATATTAACCCTCAGTGTGCTAGCTGCTCTGCTGTTCAGTGAGGGTCGAAACCCCTGGCTGATCACTAGCTAAGTGCCTTGCGTGCTCTTTTGACCATAATGGACCCAGCTGCGTGCAGAGGAGCAATAGCCGGACCGGGATCGTTGGCGGCCTATCTCTCCGGCATTGCAATGGCTTCCTTCAGGCATCCTCCGACCCTCTCTCCTTGAGGTCACGGGGGGGATTGAGGGATTGCCAACTTCCTATTTGGGCAGGACTGCTCTTTGAAGCTTCCGCTTTTGGTGTTGGACAGGCTGTACCTTGTCGTGGCGGTTGGCCCCCTGCCATAGTGAACGCTTCCGGTCAGCCTTCTTCCGGCCCATCTCAGACATGTTCTGTTTTGGATGGAGGGCCGGTTTCTAGTTCGGATGGACGCCATCAGGCCTCTTCCATTTTCGGTGCATGGCACGAGTATCCCAATGTCCAGCACTTTTCCGCTATAGACAACCTGTCAGTTGTACTTTCGGCTTACTCCTGTGCAAAAGAAGGTGGTCAGTGTCTGATGCCTCTCAGGCTTCTAACACGGATCATGTTGCCCCACCAGCCTCTTTGGCGGATGCTGTTTTCAAAGAGGTGGTGCACCTGGCGGCTTGGCTTGCTCGTCATGTGGTGCGTCAGGTTGACCGACACAGACTTGTTGACCGGTCTTTTATGAGTGAGTCTCTGGCTTCAGCTTCTTTGGCTTCTGTGTTGGCTTTGAAAGAATCTCCAGCCATTGAGCAGTATTTGGACTTGGCGCTGGTCACGGTGCGTGGTGTAAAACAGGGTCGCTAATGAACCTGTGCTGCAGTTCCCTAAAGCGTTCAACAAGAGTGTCTTGTTGTCGGATAAGAAGTGCATGCAGCCAGCTAAATATTTAGCCAGGGCTGTTCTGCCTTCAACAACACTTCCGGTGACATGGGACGACCTATCCTTGCTTAGGTGTAGTCAATGAAGGCGTTGGGTTCAGTGGTGTTGCTCAGTGTGGATTGATCCTTGCTCCCCTTCTGAAGTGGATATTGCTAATCACTTGGCACATTTTGCTACTGAGTCATTGGCATCAGTCACCTCAGTAAGAGTGGGCCGCTCTGCTATTAGCACTATGTTGTCTCCATCTGTGGTGTTGCATCTCTCGGCCCTTCACGAGTTGTGGCTGATGTTATTAGAGGCAGCTTTCTGTGCCAAGCCAGATTCCCTCGCAGGATTTCTGCTTGGGATTTGTTCCTGGCACTGGCTTTTCTCAGAGGCCAAACTTACGAACCATTGCCTTTGGCCTCTTTTGCGGACTTTACTCTAAAAACTGTGTGTTTGGCAACGCTCGCTTCCAGTAGGCATTGTAGTGAGGTTCATGCCTTCTCAGACCTTTCCTCAGATTTAGCCTTTGAAGCAGACGATTCGGCCTCTTTAAGATTCCTTCCCGAATTTTTTACTAAGAATCAAAATCCCAGCGACCCAATCACAATGGTTTTTATTCCCCCTCTCTCCAAAAGTTTGTCCAGAGCGGATGCCGACCTGGCCAACTGTCCTGTAAGAGCATTGCGGGAGTACATTAAGCGTTCTAAGGGCATCGCTGACCTAGCAAGAGGAGATTGTTTATCTCTCTTAATCCCAGATATGCCAAAGATATTTCTAAGATTGTTTCACTGGGTGGATATCAAAGCTCATTATAAGAGCATATGACAATTATTCTTCTCATGAAGAAGAAAGGGGAGATGTGGCTATAGCACTAACTGCTCCTTGAGCGCATGAGGTTAGGGACTGGGCATCTTTGCTAGCTGATTGATATGCTCTGCTGGAGACATGACCTCAGAGACACCAGGCAAACTCGTTCAGATGGGACATTTGGCATCTCATAAGTGGTTGTGGCTCAATAAGCCATTGCCAAGTCTTCCTCTTATGTTTGTTCCCTCCTTCCTTTTCGTGCTACTCTCCAAATTTTAGAAGTAAATTTGTGATTAATAAGCATACTTACCCTGACTCACATTTTTTAATTTCCCTCCCTCCTTTCCCGCTTTTCAGCCAAGAAAGTTCTGATTGATTTCAGTGCTGGCTGTGAGCTTGGGGTATTAGAGGGATGTTCAGCACGTGCAGAATAAGGAGGGAGGGGAAGTAACCCACATGTTGTTTTCTTTATCTTACAACTACCATTGTGAGAGCGATTGCTAGGCAACGTCAAGTTAGTTGCTCCATTGAGTCATGGTAAGTATGCTTATTAATCACACATTTACTTATAAAATTTGGATATTACTGGATTTGTGTCAACCAATATGACGTTATCTACTTAAACAAAAAAAATAGGGTCATTTATACCCCCCCATCTAAAAAGGTATTTTCTACTTTAAATATTTCCAAGTTTGCACTATAATATACTAATATGTTAACAATAACTCCAGAAATTATCATGTTCTTTTGTGGAGTACTTAATTTTTTTAATCTTTTTTTTTTTTAAAACTAAATAGTACAAATGGCCAGTGTACGTAGAACAAAATCGCCCAGTAGGAAATGAGTTAAAACTGAAGTGAGTTGCTCAAGAGCCCAGAAAAAAAAGCAGCTACTATAAAGATTCAACATTTGTCATACCCATTATATATTTTTGTCAGAAGATAAGGCCTATTGTTATTTATTGTAACAAAATAGTGAAACCTAAACATTATAAACTTGTTTATCTTCTCTTTTCCCAGGTTCAGCATACAAGGCCTTACGTTCAGCAGATGAGATGGCCAGCATGACAGGGTCGGGAGAGGAGGGCAAGTGGGCAGCCATCACTGATCGCATGTTGGTGCCATCTATTGAGCAGCTCCTTACACATGTTGCCAGGTACTGATGCTCTTTTCTTCTCATGTGCACACATAGGAGAGGAGTTTGTCTATACAGCAAAAGCAATTGCAACTTAGAGTTATAAGAATTTGCTTTTATTTTTATAATGTAAAAAAAAAATAAAAGAGATTTGTTTGGTTTAAGTTGTTCTTGCTATTGTTTAGTCTGTGTAGAGATGGAAAAGGAATTTTCAGTGATAGCCAACAGTGTGCGGTCAGTAGACGCCTAAAATAACAGTGACTGACTGGTGTTGCTAGGGCTTTAGTACACTGTATTGTAAATACACTTGTTATGATAAAGTTCGGTGGAAATATTTAGTTGCTTTATTTGTCCTTTGCAGACTGCTCAATGCCTGTTCTCACGTGATTGATGAGTCTGTACCAGGCCCCCCTCAAGTGAAACCCTCTCTTCCTTCCCTTCCCAATGCCCCCTCCCTCAGCCCTGTCAAACGCAAAGTCAAGGGCAGTGACAAGGAGCCTTCATCACCTTCAGCCTCAGGGCAAGCAGCGGACTCCAAGACTTCACAGAAAATGCCCATCAAAGGTACATTGGAGAACTTTAAATGACATATGAGTATGTAAGAGACGCTAATAATATTAATACAAAGCTGTCTAAGGCTGAGCATATTCTTATGCATGATGTTATATTGGCTTCATTGAAAACGAAGTGTGTGACTTAATAATGATGGAAGCGATTTTAGACTATTGCTTTTTATAAAATTTAAACCCTATTTTGTTTTCAACGTTAAAATTATTGCTATAGTTTAGACTGTGTGATTTGTTTTGCTCTGCCGTTAGATATAACCATCAAGCGTAACTGATGTGGTATGTAGCATGTTTTTCTTTTTTTCTAGACTCCAAGGATTCAGACAAGGAGAAGAACAAGAAGGAAGGAATAGGAACGTTCTACAGCCTACCTCAGTACATGAAGTTGTACGAAGTGCTGAGAGGTGCTTATTCAAACTACAAGGTATGCTCTGAACACGTTTGATATTTTTATTGACATTTGACAGAGGTGGCATTGGACAGATTTCAAAAAGTTTATTTTGATTTAAATAGTAACTGCAAATCTTTAATGCATTAGAATTTCTGTGCAATTTGCAATTGTTGCTTAGCTTTTGATTGAAACAGTGGATAGTGGTGCTTTTTGTTAGCCAAAATATTCTGTTACTATTTTGTACTCATTCCAATGCCTTCAGCATACTCCTTTGCAGATATCCCTTGACCTGAGCAGCTCAGACAAGTTCTGTTCTTTTGTACGTACAACTTTGGATGTCATGGCCCAACTTTTGGAAATCGCTACACTTTTTGACATTGGCAAGCATGCAGAGGAGATCCTGGGTTATTTCAAGAGCTCGGTCACCCTAGAACCAACATCCACAGTGTTGTGTGTGCAGCAGGTGACATTTTCTGTTCATAAAGTCATGGCTTAGAAACGGATTTGAATTTACATTAAATGAACTGCAATTTGTTGTGATGATGTGATACATGTGAGACACTGAAATATGAATATGCTGTTTAAATGGTTGGAGTAGCTATTGAGGTCCTCTCCTTCCCCTCCTCCTACCCCCAACCACTAGCGAACTGTACAGTTCTATATACTATGCATTGCACATCTGTTAGACATCATCAAACACAGCAGATTTGACTGCACTCTGTCCCACAGTATATTACCCAATTATGGCTGTTATTCTGGAGATGAATGTAAGTCATTTCTTGATATTGGCAATACAAATGTTTATGCATTATTATGCAGTGAAAGTTGGAACAGGGCTTCATGTTCTACTTGCGTTTGGTTATGTTTGGCTGTCCAGCTGCTGAAAGCCCTGTTTGGCACCAACCTAGCCAACCAGTGGGAATGTGAGCAGCAGAATGCAGCAGTAGGCGTTAAACCAGGCAAAGCTACACGGCTGTCATCCAGTGGCAAGCCAGGACTGTATCACAACTGCCTGGGCCAGCCCTACGCTCACCTATCACATTCTCTTCTGGCCGCCAGCTACAAGGCAGCCACACAGCTTGACACTGAAGATGCCAGCAGGTCAGTGAATGGTGGCTACAGTGATGGCGTTTGTGGTTGTGATGGTCATAGTGCGGGAGATGTTGGTGATGATGTAGAGAAAAACTTGGTTGTTTGAGGATGATAATGATGATGATGATTATGGCATTTGTGGCGTTTTTATTTATTTATTTATCTATTGATATTACTTCTGCAGTAATCTGATGTGGCTGAAGAAACGGGTGGAGAGGAAAGTGCCAGCCATCCTCAAACCCAGCAGTAATGTGGACAAGGTAAGTTGAGAGAAAAATTGAGAAAATTTACTAAAGCAAGTACATTAATATTATTCCTATAGACTGTTAGAATCATACAAAGGTCAAACTGCAACTTCAGATGATGTGAGAAATTTTTATAATTCAAAAATGTTCTCTACTGATGTTAAAGTGTGAAATATTGGTATTCTGAATAAAGTATCATTATTAATTCATTCATTGTGTTATTATATAAATCTGTAATCCTGTTTTTCAGTGAGGCACTTGCAAAAATATAAAGCACTGTGCCAAAACTTGAGGGCTCATGTTATGAAGTCTTTTTTTTTTTTTAATTAAAAAAAAAATTGTGGACTTTTTTTTAATTTTCCAGCAGGTTTTGTGCAGTTTTTCTGTCAATTCCAATCGATGCGTTGGGGAAATATACCTTATTAGAATTTGAGCTACAACTGCAGCTGGTACATCTATGCTTGTGTATTTCGCCTTGTGTGTTGCATACTAACATTTTTGCATGATGAAAATGTGCACTAGTGTTAAAGCATCTGTCTATAGGGGTATGGAAGTCTATAGCTATGGTCAGACAGTTATAAAGCACAATTTACTAATTCCTTCAAAAGTGTGTATGATAAAATTTACTTGGCAATAGGTGTTTTAATGACTACAGTTTCATCATTTTGGGTAATATAAAGATTATAGTTATTACTGAATGTAAATGGTATTGGATTTTTTTTTTTAAATGTGTAGGCTCTTTCAGGTAAGACTGCTGCGCTCTCTTGTCATCTCCATCTTCCTATACGCTTGTAAAACATGGACCCTCGCAGCAGATCTACAACGAGGAATACAAAGCATGGAGATGAGGTGCTACTGAAGACTTCTGGGCATTTCCTATATCCAGCACATCACCAACAACGAACTCCGAAAGACCATCACACAAGCCATTGGACAACATGGTGACCTGCTCACAGTGGTGAAAAAACTGAAACTCCGATGGTATGGCCACGTCACCAGATCATCAGGTCTTGCAAAGAAAGACCATCCTGCAAGGCACAGTGCAAGGAGGTAGAAGAAGAGGGAGACCGAAAAAGAGGTGGGAGGACAACATTCGAGAATGGGCTGGTTTGACAATGAGCGAAACAATCAGGGTTGCTGAGGACAAGGAAAGATGGAGTACGCTGGTTAAACGATCATTTGTGGTGCCCCTACGACCTCCGAGTTACGGGATAGGATAGAATAGGATAGGATAGGATAGGTAGGCTCTTTCAACTGAAGCTGTGTTTTAAGTCTGTTACCATGTCACAGGCTCTGATTGGATCCTACATCCGTCTGTTTGAGCCACTGGTTATCAAGGCACTAAAGCAGTACACAGTGACGTCATGCCTGGAACTTCAGCGACAAGTTCTGGACCTTCTTACACAACTAATCCAACTGAGGGTCAACTACTGCCTCCTGGATTCTGATATGATCTTTATCAGCTTCGTCCTCAAGCAGTTCGAGTTCATTGAGGAGGGACAGATCAGGTATGTATTGGATTTGAATCTTAGGATTACTTTGAAGAGCTGTTAGGGAGGTGGGATCAGGATTGCCTTTCCCCTTGAACCTTGATCACACTTTTGATCATGAGATTTAGTTCATGTAGGCATTAATAGTCTTCTCATATGTGTTATTTATGGCTTATTAAGCTTATTAAGTTGGTCATAACTGTGGAGAATGGAATAAGGTTTGTGGAAATGCGGACAGTGTTGTATTTTAAACTGCTGATGATGTATTTCACATCCAGTTATTTATTTCTGATTTAATTTTGCATTGCTTCTGATAGTGTCATCACTTTCTAAAAGAGAGAAGAATAAAACGGTGGAAATGCCCAAATACAGATTTCTATTTTATAGTATCACCTTCATTTTATTTACTTTTTGGTTGTTTCAGAAACTCTGAGGTGTTGGTGCCCCACATATTCCAGTTCTTGGTGATGTTGTCATATGAGAAGTACCACAGCAAGCCCATCATTGACATGCCTCGCATCATTCATCGCTGTGATGGCATAATGGCCTCTGGAATGCAACCAGACACCCATGGTATTTCAAATGCTTTTACATTATGGTTAAAATAACAGAGGGGTTGTACGTGTTTCCTAATCATATTTCATCTAATTTATAAAATAACAGGAAAATCATTTTTTAATTTATACAAACATTCCCTTTGCATATAGGCATGTGCCAAGGACTACTAAATGAAAGGACATGCACGCTCTATGTTCTGCCTTTGCTAGCGAAGGCCATTCATTTTCTCCTTACCTGTGACTTTTTTTTAAACAAGCTTCACTACTCATGTCATTATGGTTGTTGTATTAAATTAATGTTTTTAAAATTGCATTAAAAATTATTCAATTTTTTAATATACTTTACTTCATATCACTACGCCAGGGCAAAGTGATGTAGTGCGAAAAGTAGCCTCAGACGCTAGAGTACAGAAACTGGCCTTCGCTAGCAAAGGCAGAACACAGAGCGTGCGTGTCCTTTCATTTAGTAGTCATTGGCATGTGCATATGAAGTGAACCACATGATTTTCACAGGAGTTAAAGCGTCAACATTATATTTAAGTTAAGAACTTAGTTAAGAACTGGGTTACGTTTTGTGATTTTTCTTGGTGGTTCTTTTAACGTTGTCAAAATTTTTTTACAGTTACTGACAAGAAAAGTGTTCTAATTTGAATAGCAATATTTTGTTATAAAATATTGAAGAGATGAAATAGTATCCAGCAAAATACATGTTATTTTTTCTTGATTGTTTTCTCCAGCTATTCCCTCTCTTCAACCCATTGTCTATGACCTGTTCCTGCTTCGCGGCACATCACGGTCAGACGTCAGCAAAGAGCTGGAGACGCAGCGTGAGGTGGTAGTGTCCATGCTGTTGCGCCTTGTACGCTACCATCAGGCACTGGAGATGTTTGTCCTCATCCTGCAGCAGTGTCACAGGGAGAGTGAGGACAGATGGAAACGAATGTCCCGCATGGTCACTGACGCTGTGCTGCCTGCTCTCATCCAACAACAGGTGTGCCATTGTTTTCCGAATGAAACCATTCAAACATATGTTCAGCATCATTTTACATTGCATAAAGCTATGCAAATATTTAATTTCCTGAAATATTTATGTCAAGTGTTTGTTCTATTTTGGGTCATAGGAATCTCTAATTCTATTATTCTGTCCAACTTCTGGCTAAGACTCATATATTTTGAAAAGTAAAATGGTAAAGGATCTTAATAAGTGTTTAGGAATGTTCAAATCAATCCATAGACAGTTTTATAATTGTTTGCTTTCATCTCTCTTACTAATATAGATGTTTTTTGTGGTTAGATAATGTATACGTGCTTGCTGTTTAATTGATGTTAATTTGGGAAACAAGAAAATGTAAGTCATTGTTTTAGTATGTTGCTTATGGTTTAACAGGTGACAGTGGACAGCCAGCCAGGTCTTGACATTCTGCATCGACTGTTTGAGTCCGTGGCTCCTAGTGTGTTCAGGCCTGTTGATATTCTTCTCAAAACTCTCCTTGCACCACCAGTTAATGTGGTAAGTGTTAATCGTCGTCATCATCATCATCATCATCATCATCATCATCATCATCACCATGATCATCATTATCATCATCATCATCATCATCATCATCATCATCATCATCATCATCATCATCATCATCATCATCATCATCGTCGTCGTCGTCGTCATACAGTTTGGTGTACATTTAATACTCTCTCTTTCACTTCTAGAGTCTTAAGTTGCCTTCTGATTCATGTATAAAGATGAGAACCTGGTTGAGAGAGAAGGGTTTGTAAATATAACAAACTGTACCTTTGAAGTAAACATATGCCCACTGTATAGTGTTGAAACCTTGTTGTGACTCATGTCTATATTTCCACAGAACATAGAGGGCGATGATCTTCTCCTGAGAGTAAGCATAGTGCGTGTGTATTTACCCACAGGAGACAGTAGGCAACGTGGAAAAGTGGATGTGCCTGGTGCTGGCGTTGCTGCGAGTCTTAGTGTCCCAGTCCAAAGAGGAGGCCATTTTGTCTCGACTGGAGGAGATGGGTCTCCATGTCAACCTGATGCGGTCACAGCCCAATGTCGACATGTCTGCATCCATCATGGAGGTCATCAGGAACTTGTCTGCAGAAGAAACCATTGCTTGGTGAGTTGATTGTACTTTTTTGTTTGTTTGAACAAAACAAAACAAAAAAGAGTACAACATTAAATTTGAAAGAAACTTCCACTCCAAAACAGTCTTTCCCAAAATCAAACAGCAACAACAAAACTCGTACTTGGTGTAGAAATCTTAATGTTGGCCATCTCCCAACTTCAGTAGCGTGAAATCAAACTCAGTGTATTCAGTGATGTTTGTGTTTTTGCAGGTTTTTGCTGCAAGTGATTGGCAAATGTGCAGAGACACTGAGTCGAGAGAGAGCAGCAGTGGGTATGTCAACCAGCAACACACACTTCCTGATGCAGCAGTTGACCCATCTCATGTTGTACATCACTCATATGTTCCAGTCTGGTGAGATACCCTTTGGTTCAGCTAAACTACACTAAAACTGAACTAGTCTAATCTAATCTAATCTTATCAAATCTAATCTAAACTAACTTCAATTTCATGTAATTTCTGCAAGAACACCAATGACGGTGATGATAATGGTAGCAATGATGATTATGATTACTTAACAAACTTTTCTTAGGTAAATTGCTTTTCGAAGGTTAGCCTTTTTCAAAGAAACTTGATTTTCATTTCAGAGTTATGAGTTAATTCTCACAGATTATTTTATGCATGCTGTTTTCTGTGCAGGTCTGTTTAGAAGAGTGGCAACAGCAGCAATGCGTCTCCTGCAGAATGAGAGCCCAGCCTGTTTCTACAGCGTGAGAGAGATCAACCAGATAGTCCTTGGCCTGAGCACCGCCTGTCCCATGCTGACACTGCACTGGTGCAACGTGCTGATCCTTCTCAATTATGATGACAGAAAGTTCTGGAGTCAAATTGTGCAGACCCCACAGTCTTTCAAAGTGGTGAATCAAAGGTAAGAAAAATGTATTGCCTTTTCATACTCGGATTCTTCAGTGTATGTGTTTGTGTGACATTCTTGAGTGCCTTTGGTGTTCATGTGTGGTTAATGAGTCATTAGTGTCGGAGTATGTTATTGTGGCGATTGCAAGTATGTGTGTAATTTAGCCGTCTTGCTTGTTTTCTGTGTGCATATAATGGCAGATTTTGTTGTTTTGTAATTTAGTGGTGGTGTTGGTTTGTTTCCAGTGTGCGAGGCAGACAGCTGGACTCGCCAAAGCGTGTAGTGGAGTGTTGCAGCCTGGAGATGTTAAGGAGAGGTGGCCTGATTCTTTTCTGTGATTATGTGGTAAGAACCATTTGTGCTGTGTATTACTAAAGATACAGTCAATATTACTAGAATTAAGAGTAATCATATTTATGTACCTATTACCAACAATTTCTTGTACTCTGATATAACCCTTAGTGGGCGGTCATATCACCAGCAGTACTATATTGACTCGCCAAACCACTGATGTTAAACAAAGGTCTTTGATAACAATTTGTTCTGTGTGTTGTCCTGAAAGATAAATGGTGAAAAAAGAGCTAAATCCAGCTGTGTTTAATGCCTTTGTCTTTTGTTGCCATTTGCTAGATAGCAGCAGTGAACATTTTAATATTGGAATAATAAAAGTATGTTTTTTGGGAAATTAGATGAAAATACAAGCAAAATACAACCAAAAGTATGAAAATAGCTGTATTAGTTTAGGAGATAAATATTTTTAAACATTTAATTGTATGGACGCACATAAAATAACAAATATTTTGTGACGTTTACAGTTCTGCTGTGATTGAAATAAATCAGTTATAGACATGTTACCAGCATTTATTTACAGTACAAGTTGGTACATTTACAAAGAATACATTTCTGTCATCAAGAATGTATAACATTAAGTGTGAAGGGACATCAAAGTAAGAGGAAAATAAAAGTTAGCGAAATGTAAAAACAGCTCAAAATACTAAGTTTACAAGGCTGGAAAAAACACAAATGAGTTATAAACCTCTAACAATCCACATTTTCAAAGTGTCACCACTTCAAATAACACACTGAATTTTTTCAAGACAGACAAACCAGTAAATAAATGCCAAATAGTGGTGCCCAAAAACGCCAAAACTTTATTTTGCCACACAGAAAAAGTATGCCGATGACAAAAAAACAACACTAAAAGCATCATATCTTTGGAAATACTTGACACACAATCGTAAAACTTGGTAGAAAGACTCATGATACCATGATGTAAAGAAACACAATAATTTTAACCTTAGAAGCACAACTGAAATGATGAAATGATATGTAATATATGCTTAGAATTAGGAAAATACCTTACGTTCACACTCAATATTTGACATATCTCAAAAAGTATTTAACATACAATCATAAAACTTGGCAGAAATACTCATGATACCATGATACAAAGAATTGACAGAAATGTAAACATTTTAACTTTAGATGCACACTTCTAAGGGCAGAACAGTTATATGGTATATCCCATGCACCGGCATTCCAGTGCTTGTGGCTTCTGTTTTTCTGAGCTTCAATTTTAAACTATTGCATTCCACTTCCAGTTCAAAGTTTACCACAAGTAGTGTAACTGCTTGTAAGAGAAGTCATGCTTATAAATTATTTGTCAGAAGAGTACCTAGTCTTCAAAATCTTCACAAGTTTATTGAACAAATAGATTGCGTGTTGATTTACCATTGACAGCAACTTATTGTATTGCAGAATATCTGCAAATCAACAACAAGTCCATTGCTGATTGCCTCACATGGGAGGCTGAGAGCACTGATGAGCTCTGGGTTTAGGAGGTATTGCCAGAATACCCCCACTTGAAAATCTGAATAAACCCACTTGAAAATCTTACTCGGACCACGACAGCCATAGTCTGCAACATACAAAATACATTGTAAAGAATAAAAATTAAAAGGAAAGATTATATATTAACCTTCTTTAAAAAGGGTGAGTTTTTAATTTTATACATGGTGAAGAAGAAAACATTACTTCTTACGAATTACTTTTAGTTGCATCAAAAGTGTAACTTTCATCTGCTGAGGTTCCACTTTTGGTGGTCGATCACTTTCTGCATGTTATCACCTTAGTCTGGGAAACAACAATCAAACCACTGATCATAATTTTCTATAACTTGGCAAACAAAAAACAAAAAAAATTTGATTCACTGATTGCGGTTCTGTACACAAATTTCATCAAACATAAATGAATAGGAAATAACTTATAACTCCCATAAGCTAATAGTATTACTAAGTGAACAAACCAAAATAAAATTGTAAAAATTACCATCTGCTCATTTGGTAGAAGTGGGTACCATCTGTATTAAACAAAAAGAAAAATTGTATGTTCTATTGTTAATAATCATTTATATGATGTACCGAAGGCCTGTTTATTTTCACTTTCAATTTGAGTGATTAGTGATATTGCCCCAAAAGTTTGCTTTTTTAAAAATTAAAGTTTCTCATTTTAATATCTCACGTCACCTGTCATAAGAAACAAATTAGTAACCACACTGGTTTTGATGGACCATCAATCTCGGATTAACTGAAAAATAAAGTAGAAAGAAGGGATAGTGTTGGATAACAGTTTTCACTTTGCTAGGTTTATTCTTGCACTTCCGGTTTCAGTAAAGGAAAAATTATTCCGTTACATTAATTAAATCCTTTAAAAAAAGAAAAAAAACAGCTGAGAAACAAAAACCATTGGAGTAATAATTCAAGTTTTGTTAGACACGCATAGATCACATGTATGGCGAAAGTCAAAAAATAACTTTGATTGTTTATCGGGCACCTCATTTCAACGCCCAACACAAAATGACCCAGCACAAACTACGATCATCAAAATAAAAACTTTGCACTCCAAACGCTAAATTCAGCAAAATGGTTCGACAGATTGACTTTGAAAAACTCAATAAATAGAAGAATTGCATCCATACTTACCAAGGATAAGTTTGATTTCTTCCGTAAATTGTCTCAAAATGTGCGTCGCCATCACTTCATTTGAACACTCTGCCATGACTCGCGAGCAGCACAAAGGATTTGAAGGTGCTCAGTTATGGTAGGCTCGCACTTTGCACACGTGAATATTTGAAGGAAACTCCAATATTTGGTGGATTCACAAGAAATTGGACTTTCTAGCGCATCTTTTCGAACTATAATCGGTTGGGTACTTTTTTTAGTTACAAAAGATTACATTTGGGCAATTTTTTTAATCATCCATGCCCCAAAGCAACCATCAATTTAACGCCCAACACAAAATGACCCAGCACAAGAAAGGAAAGGAGCTCTTTCTTTAGCAGTCTACACTATTTTCAAGTTTTGAATTAAGCTGTTTTTAGGGAATATTACGACCGAAGAGACACACCACAGAAGGTGAGAGTGGAGCAGGCAATGGTTGCTGTGTCACGGCCGGCCGAAACTCCGGTGGTAGAGTGTTTGTGAACCACACAAACGCATTCAATCCAAACACTTTTTACAAACAAATGGCATGGGGTAAAAGATAAAGAATCCATCCATTTTGAATATTATGCAAAATAATGGTAAGTGTTGGAAACTGAAATGTTGATACTTTTAGCAGAAAATTGGCATCCCCGCGTGGGATTAGTGTGACTGCCGCTACCTACATTTGCTAAGTTTCTCTTGTGCAATCCTTTTTTTTTCAGTGTGAGAATCTGAGTGACGCTGAGCACATGACCTGGCTGATCATCAACCATGTGACTGATCTCATTGAGCTGTCCAATGAGTCACCTGTACAGGATTTCATTAGTGCCATTCATCGCAACCCTGCCGCCAGCAGTCTCTTCATACAGGCCATTCATGCTCGAGGGGAGTCTGTGTGCCGAGTAAGTACATTTCCGGTCGTCACTTGGTAAAACAATCAGTAGTTTCTGGTTTTTGACATTTTCCAGTCTGTGATCATTTACACAACCAGTAGATACTGTCTAGTGAATCCTTATGTCTGTGACCAATTCCAGCTGGTAGATGCTGTCATGTGATGTCATTATATCTGTGACCATTTAAACTATGTCAATGACGCTCTAATATGTAGTCATATTATTTTTAGAAGGACATTCTTCATCAGCATTGAATTAATTTCTGGCTTCAAATGGCAGGCATTAAACTTTGGAATTATGCTGCAAACATTTATAGTTTATTTTCATGATTTACTCATGAATTCTCAGTCTATATCAAACAGGAAGGGATGGTGAAACCTCCATTTTAAAAATGTTCACACACTTGTGGGTGTATGAGCAATAACGAGGTGTTTTTAATGTATGAAAAATGTGCCGTTCCTTTCTTTCAGCCTTCCCTGGTGAAGAAAACCCTGAGATGCCTGGATGCTATACACCCATCTCAAAGCGGTGCACTGGTGACTTTGCTTATTGATAAGTTCCTCAATAATCACCAGTTAGCGGTCAGCCTCATGTGTGATACCATCATTTGTCGGCGGTTGGAAGCATTGCTGGCTGAACATGTAGAGGTGAGGAAAATCAGTCAGGAACTGGTTTCATGTTGTTTGTTTCGTTAGAATAAACTGAACCGTTTGCAAAACATATTGTAGAATAACATGTTTCTAATTAGGTTTTGATGTATTTTGCTGTGTATTGCGAAATGTCAAAAGGCATGGTTACATATAAAATACCTTGTGCTTAAACGTATGTATAATTAGTGAAGGGCTAAAAACTGTCTTTTTAATGTGTGCATGAAGGTTAATGTTTCAGTTTTTTCTTGTCATAGGAAAGCAGCAAGCAGCTGCCACAGGAGGATCTGGAGAAACTCCTTCACTTCATGAAGTCCAACGGTTTGATAAAACGTCATGAGCGGCTGACCTCCTTGCTAGACAAGCTCAAGTCCACCACATGTCCATCTTCGAAGGTATCTGTGTCACCGGAGAGGACACACCCACTGGCTTTGACATCCATGCAAATTGAGGGCATTGATATTGACAAGGTCAGTCATGTCAGCATGTTTTAATGACATTTTTATTTGTTGATATGTTAAACAAATGCAAACACAAGCTCATTCTTTATGTATATTTTTGTTGTATGTACCACAACCAAATTTAATGAAAATGGGAACCCTTTTTAAAAGTAACATTGATTTCAATGAGTAATCCGTAATGTTTCATTTTTAAATGTAATGGTTATTGATGTTTAGTTGTACAAACTGTTGTAGATCCTTTTTCATTTCTTGTGTTTTGTTTTCCCTATCTTTTGCCCCAATCTCAGCAACGAAAAATTGGGGGTGTATTGAAAGTATTCCATGCTCTGCAGCTGTATGTTTATGTGACTGGTTTTACGGCAGTAGTTTTCACACTTTTCCTGTATGTTTACAGGAGTTCTTCATGAGTATAGCCAGAGACCAGTGCTTCTCATCATCACCTAATGTGAGAGAGAGCGCCTTTTTGCTGCAGAGGTTAGAGTATGGTGACATCCTGTCCATCACCATGACAAAGGTAACCTCTCTGATTTTGCAACTAACATTTTCTTAACCCTTTTCCACTCGCAAAACCCATTCATTCCAGCGAGCTCTGTGCCTTTCTTTCCTCTCTAGGTCCGTCCAGTCCTGCGAACTATCCTACCGTGTCATAGCTGTCTAGCAACGATGAACCACAATGCATCGCTTTACAATTTTTACAGGATGTATTTCCATTTCTTGTTGACGTGATAGAAAAATCGCCACATTTGCACAGGCGATAGTCTTTTCATGGTGATTTTGTTTAAATCAAAATGTTATGGCCCCATTTTTGGTGTCACAAAGATGGAGGAGAAAGATATGGTGTTCCTTTAAGAGGTTTACACTAGAAGAAATGGCAAAAGGAGATGTGTCTGTTGTTAAATTGGATTTAACAGTAACCCCAAATTGCCTTGATTTTGACAATTTTGATGATCAGCAGAACTCGCAGAACTGACCTGATGATCTATCGGTCAGTTCTGCGAGTTCAGCAGAGAATGATTCAGATCAAAAGTTCCCAACTGTTGCTGGTCCTAGCAAAAGAAAGAAGAAAGACAAATGAAGAAGACAGGTATGCCTACTGATAATCAAAAGAAACAGAAAGTAGAAACAAACTGTATAGTGTTAGCAACTTTGTTTTCCAGTTAAAGTTTTATTATATTGTTCCTTCCTCATTCTTTTTTTCCATTTGGGTAATTTTATTTCCTATAAGATCAGCATACCTTGTGGTTTTAATAACATATTTTTTGTGAACTCTGTGCTGAACAATAGCCCTGACAAAAAAGGGAGTTCTAATCTGGACTATAGTGAAAACATGAAACTGTCTTTGATTTTTGTTGTTGTTGTGCATTTTCTGTATCAACCTTACACCTTTTAAACACAAAGTGTGAAAATTCAACATCTGTTGGTATTTTTCATCACATTAAAACAGGTATAAATCCTCATTTTTAAATTTTAAAAACTTTTTTATTCCTTAGCAGTGTGTGAACATTTTGCGGAGTTGCTTCCCTGGCACTAACATCTGAGTAAAAGGAAGCTCACAACTGGCCTGAATGGCATTGGTTAAATACAGAATTGTATATTACTTACATACAGCACAATAAGGAAGCAGAAAAGGAGGAGAGGATCATTTTACTGTCTTTTTTTTTTCTTTCTTGTATCATAGATTGAGCTAGCTGATGATTGACAATAATTTGTTGCGTGACATTTTTCCCTAGGATTTCAACTTGTCCGTCCTGGAGGAATGTATCTCTCTTGGCGCATTCCGCACCTTGCTTCGCTACAACCGTGACCGGGATCTCAACAATAGCAACCCAGGATCACCAACAGAGCCTGCTCCAGATCCACTGTTCCAAGCTGCCCAGCTGACCATGTTCAGGCACATCAACAATATCATCAACCACATCCCTGTGCCTCATCAAGGTTGGACGTATACAGTATTATTGTTGATTCTATTTAAATCTAAGAAGATGAGTGGACATGTTGCAGATTTTTTTAAATTTTATATCAGGTGTCTTTGTACATTGAATTGTACAACATCATCTTTTGTTTTGGTTTGCTTGTTGGGGTTCAGTAATGCTTTCATTTCAAATATCATCTTCACTCTACCCTTTGATTCATTTTTAAATGTAGAACCTTTATATGTTTCTGTGCACCCGAGTGCTCACACTGTATGCATGAATGTAAAGCATAAATCAAATGTGGTTTAAATATACAGAGTTCCTATTTTAATATCTTATCTTATCCCAGAACCTGTTTGTACAGGTTTGAACTTTGCTGACATCCTACCCCCTCGCCAGTCTCAGTACATGGACCGCATTGAGGAGCTTTTTACAGATCATGGCTGGTTTGACATGAACTTCAGCCTGGCAGCTGCCTTTGCTCAATATGTTGTCTGTATCAGAAGGTTCCCTTGGGAGGCCAGAGTGCCTGCTGAGTCCCAGTCAGATGTCTGCCGCTTTGCTGTTCTGCTCCTGGAGGTGAAATGTTTATGATTTTCAATTCCACTGTGTTATTTTGGAAGATATTAAATGTCAGAAAGATGTTTTGGACAGTGTACTTTGTTTGCTGTATATGATTGATATATAGAGTTTGCCCTTGGAAGACTGGTGTGGAGGTTTTCATACGTTTTCTGAAAGTATTTGGCTTTGAATTAGTACGTTTGGTATTTTTCATTGATGGTTGCTTGTGTTAATAGTTTCTCATCATATATTTTCATATCATCATTTTGCTTCTCTTGTTTTTTTAATTGCAGATTGTCCATTGGTCAATACAGCACGACAGCCTGCCCACATCAGACCAACTAGAGATGTGTTTGGAATGTGTAGCATGCGTGCTGCAAGATGCCTCTCTTTGGTCAGTGATTGCTGCTGATGAACATGCCACTTGGGTTTGTGCCCTTATTGCTGGCCTTCATCAGCTCCTTGCCTCTGGTAAGCAGCCTTTTTGTGTACCCACATTCACCCATTACCTTCTCCTTGTCATCCACTCCCCCACCTCTCTTTCCCTCCCTCTAACCTAACATTTTCACTCACTCTGTGCAGCCACTCCTCTCACATTACTCTCTCACTCTTAACTTCAGAGAGGTATAATTTTCCCTTTTTCTTTTGAGAGAGATACTTTACATACTTTACTTATTGACATTTTCTCTAATTGAATGGAGAGTAGGAAATCTTGAATAGTTAGTAGAAGAGTTTCACAATAGTGGCATGGGTTACAATTGTTTTTATTAACCCTCTAAGCCCCACAGGAGTCTAAGCCTTATCTGCTTCTATTTCCTAGGTCAAGGCAAGTAACTCCGTCAAAATGCTACACCATGCACATACAAAAATTAATTAAAAATGCACCACCCAAAATTATGATCCACTTATCATTATTAATAAATCAACCACATATTTTTCTTCAAAATGAAATGTTACACATACATTTTTACAATGTTTTGCAACTGGAAAAAAAATCTGAATGTCAACATTGCATACTGCACAACATGCAGCAATACGATCACTGACTCAAATAATAAAGCACCGATTGTTCATCGTTTTTGTTATTCAAATCCGACAGAAAAAGATCGCCAAAGTGAAAGTCCAAATCTCTAGCCTCTCCATCATTAACCTGTACCAAATCGGCCTCCTAAAATCCTTCAAATGGGTCATTTTCTTCATCAGATTCTGCAAGAATCTGACGCCATAATTCTCCGCCTCTCAAACTTCAAACTTTAATCAAACTTTGAAAATTCACTGTGTGCGTTCTACACACTCTAAAAATGCCGTGAAAACACCGCCGGAAACAGCAGGAAGTCACGATCACGTGTGCGAGAATCTCGCACGTTTGCTATAAATAGATTTCCACATGGCAGGCTCTGATCAGACCACGTCATTACCGGCCGCTACCGGTCGCTCCGCGAGTATGCACATAGCAAAAATATCGGTCGCTCTAGGTCGCTCCGCGTGTTAGAGGGTTAAATCACACATAAGTTCAAATTTTGGCACGCAAACATTTTTTGAACAATTTTGCATTTTCTGTCATCTTTCTGTATTTATCATTGATACGAATACTCATTATCTTCTTTTTGTAAGCAAACGGGAAAAGTATTAAAGTTTTTAATTTTTATATTTCCAGTGGTGGTGCTTCCAGGAGAAAAATTTGCCAGCCCTTTTCATGAAGACCATCCTGATGATCAGGCAGGAGATGGTTAGTTGTTCTTTACTGTCTTATTTATTTTATTTATACATTTCTGCAGAAAGGTTTAATAATTTAGAGTAGAGGGTGCTACTGGAAGTAATATTTATCAGTTTAAAATGTAATACAGTTTCAGCTTATCGTGGTACGAAGATGAAATATAGCTGTTTCCTTGTGTTTGTTTCCAGACGTGACTTCACTGATTCATGCCTGTGACCAAATGTCAGATCTAGTCCACTGCTTGCAGACCCGCCTTGACTCGGCCAACAACGACAGTCGACGCTTCCCGACTTTCCTCGCATCTCGCATCAGGAACATCATTGTCTGTAAGCATTGCTTTCACAACCTTGAAATACACTATGGAAGAGTGAGAAAGCCAACATGTTTGGCTTGTGATGGTTGTACGCGTGATTATGTGTTTGTGTGCATTAGTGCACTAAGGTCAAGGATTTTAATTTTTTTACATGACAGATCTCGGAAACAGAACTCTAATTTGAAAGTGAATTTCTTAGAACTATGAAGTCAGTCTTCATAAAGCTGTAATGGTATGTTAAAATCTAAGTGTTTTTTGTACGTGTGTTTTTTAACCAATGTTATTCTTGGTCATTCTCTATTAATTTTGCTCTGGTGTAATAATTTTGCTTTCAGCTCATCTCTTGTAAATAGTCTTCTGTTGCATTCTTGTTTTTTCCTCTGTGGCAGGTTTAGCACGACTGCCATTGGTGAACACCTATGCCAGAACGCCACCTATTGTGTGGCGGCTTGGCTGGTCTCCATCACCTAGTGGCACTCACCGCACTCAGTTGCCACCCTTGCCTGTGGAATTCCTGCAGGAAAAGGATGTCCTCAAGGAGTTTGTTACACGTATCAACACTTTGGGTAAGATTTGTTCAGAAAAAGTAAAGAGAGTTTGTGAAGTATGTACCTTGCACAAGTCTCATTTTAAAAAAGAAAGGCCTATTTGGAGTTTGTTAGTGCTTGGAACGAAGATTACAGTGAGGACAAGATTACCACTAGGATGAGATAAAATTTCACATCAGATATTTTTTGGTTCATCTGCCATGATTTTGGTGCTGTACCCAAATATCCTTTAGCTGTTGTAGTATGTTTCTATATTATCAGTATAGAAAATATTAATGTTGTGTTCCAACAGGTTGGACCAACAGGCAACAGTTTGAGGAGAGCTGGATGAGTCTGTTGGGTGTTTTGAACCCTGCCTCCCCCACTGGGCATCCCTTGTCACCTGAGGTACGATCAGTGTTTTGTATAGTGGACATGTCCGTGTCACAGGGACATGCTCAAGACACTGACATTGTCCTAGTTGGATAATTTGTTTACGCGTTTTATTGAAAAGTGCAAATGTTTAGGATTTTTCTTCAAAGTTGAATATCTGTGTAAATGTTGCATAGCCATAGAGAGTGTCAACCTACGCGAGAAGGCAGAGCCAGCATGGGTTACTTATCCTGCTGCTGTTGATTGTCTAATATTGCTGTTGTTTTTTTTAATCGTTCTTGCTTCACTGAATATGTTAATTGGGAGATTATGGTTCTTTACTTCTTGTACTGTTATCTTTATGCTAATAAACTGCAACTGTTGTTAACTCTCTTTGTCCTCCAACATTTGGGAGCGTTTGAGAAAAAAACGCACCAACAATCCTGCAACATATGAGACCGTTCGAAATCCACATAGTTGGAACAGGCGCTTCCATTTTGTTTATATCATTGTCGCGAACCGGTCAGACACAAGTGCACGTGCAGGCACTCGCCTATAACCATACACTTACACAAACGCTCCTGATCGGCCGGACGTCCTTCAGTTGCTGAGGCGAGAAGAGAAAGGACGTACAAACATGTACAACATGCAACAAATGACAAAGATTTATTATCACAATTCCAATCACACTTTATTAAACCAACTAACATTCACTGACACACACTAAACTCAATAAAAGTGATGGGATAAAAACGATGAACAATTCAAATAGCATCAGCATAAGAAAAGAGAAAGTCAAAGTCACAAGAAGGAGGGAGAAGGAAAGGGAGTAGATATTTGATGGGGAACAATAAGGCCTGGTGTGGGAGGCAGAGTTCGTTCCAGTTCCACGTGGTAAGGTAGATCAATGCCACTTGCCCTGAACTTGCTACTTCCGGTGTCGCCAAAGGTCATGCACGTGGTCAGGAGAGGAGATACCCGCAGGTTAGTCGTCACGAAGAAAGAGGGTAGACGAAGACTTGGACGACGACATGCGATCATGTAGAAACCACATCACAATGAAGTGCAGAGAGGTGAAATAGGTAGAGTGAAGAGAAGTATGATAAGATAAACCTGCAACAGTTAATTCATATGAGGTAATCACAGACTAGCCTGTTTGTATCCAACGTTCCCACTATTCTCCCTCTCATTTCACCCCCTCCTCCCACTCTATCCATCTAACTGAGTTGTTACTTTTAGTTCTGTGCATCACTAACTATAATCCTTCATGATGGCACTAGCTAATGACACAAAAATTCCACTAAAATCGTCACCAACATATTCAATTAACATTCATATAATATTTGCACATTATTATAAACGCAAGATGAAACTAGAATGTGTTGCATGATGGATGACTAAATAACTGTCATACACATTCATGCCTGTACTCGACATCACCCATGCTTACAACCACAGTCACGTCACAATCTAGCGCAACCTCACGCAAGCATGCGCGCACAACACAGTCGCCGACAAAATAAAATGTAAGTTTTCACATATCCAATATGGTTTATGGAGTGCAGGAGCCACCGCCAAGTTGCCACGCCATGGTCTTGAAGTTTGACACAGTACTAAGGTACTACACAATACCACTCCAGGCAGTACTTCTAGTCGAACTGACTTCTAGCGCAAGTGATGTCACATCACATGAACTCTCATGCCAACAAGGCAACAGTCACAAACTAGACTTTCAACACGCCCATTGGAATAAGATAGGCTACTTTTCTTTAGCTTTATCGCTTATTTAAAATAAAAGGCTATTATCACAGACCAACAAAGTTATTCTCAAAGACAACTTCTAACAACACTGCCAACTGTCTGCCACTGAACAAACACTGTCACTGCCTATTCAGCTCTGTCAATTTCCTCTAGAGAATTCAAAATTATAAGAAGATCCAAGACACTCAAAACAATAGGTCTTTCCTCTTTGAAACTCTAACCTGCAGTGTGCATATTCAAAAACTTATATTTTATCATACTCTGTCTTGCCCTCGGAAAGTTATCATCTTCAGTCACCTTTTGCTACAGCTATGTGCACTCCGTGAAATTATCCTTCAATCTTTCATCTATTCCTATCCTATCCCGTAACTTGGAGGTCGTAGGGGCACCACAGATGATTGTTTAACCAGCGTACTCCATCTTTCCCTGTCCTCAGCAACCCTGATTGTTTCGCTCAGTGTCAAACCAGTCCATTCTCGAATGTTGTCCTCCCACCTCTTTTTCGGTCTCCCTCTTCTTCTACCTCCTTGCACTGTGCCTTGCAGGATGGTCTTTGCAAGACGACTGTCACGTGGGGTTTATGGGCTCTGCACAATGGAATTATGGACTCTCACGTTTATTCGGTGGGAACTGCTAGTAAGTCACCCTATGAATTACTTTAATAAATTTATTTGTTTAGCTCGTTCTGTGTTAAGGTTGGGGTACAGAGATAGATAGAAAAATGGTAAAAGATTACTGTCACACTAGCTTTCACACGGCTATGAATCATATGTAGTCCAGCCACTTGATAACAGTTAAAATCACACATTTATTTCTTCTACTCTATACAAGATTCTCTAAGTACTAATCTAACTTAAAAAGTCTCAGTCACTGCTAATAGTTCGATCGCTGATAGTCTAGGCAGCTGTTATATCTTCCTTATCTATAATATTTCATGTAGATTTGGACTACTGTGGTCCGTTTTACAGTTTCTGAAGAGTTGGACTACTGTGGTCCTGTTATGATCAGTTTAAGTGCACTTTCGGAGATTACACTTAACTTTCTGATGGTGCGGTCGAAGTCCTTCTGTGAGGTAGCTTCTGGTACACCTTTGTAGTTGTGTAGTTGGGTTCCCTTGCCACGCTGTGGGGTCTGACAGGGTGTTTTTCAAGGTAGCTCTTTCCGTCTTGTGCGGCAGAGTCTCCTCAACCAACTAGTCGTTTCTGTGGAGTGGGGTGCACAGGATAGCTCGGGATAGCTCGGGATAGCTCGCCTGCTCGTCTGTAATATAAGAGACGAAATTCTGCACAACCCTGAATAATCGGTTTGTGCAGAGCGTCTCACTGAAAGCCAAGTAGCCCTCAGTGATAGCTCCACATCTCTATACATTAGCGACGAACATTCTGCTACTTCCGGGTTCCGCTGTAATCTCACTCTAAATTCCTATACATACATAAATATCAATCGTGTCTAACTATACACATACAGAATTAATAATAATATAAACATTCAGTGGTACAGCCACTGGTCTGCCAACATACATATAAGTTAAACAACAGTGGTTCCGTACGGGATACAACATGGCGGCGCAACCGGTCGTGTTTCGCCTCGTGCTCGGCTCTTCCACGTGGTACGGCAAATTCGGATTAATAATTCACATTTATGCATAGCAAATTCCACAAACATAATTTCAACAATAATATAAATATATCACGATGAAACAGAAGGGTGTTCATTTACCTGTTTGACAAGTTCAGGCCCGTGATGACGAGAGAATTCTAAGATTTCAAAGTCCTGCTTCCTGGTCTATGAGTGTAGAGATTTCTCTAGCTGTGGAGATGTTGACTCTACCTCGTCTCACACACGACTGATTCAAACTGTGTTAGGCTCTGACACAGTCAATACTGCTCTACCCACTGAGCCTGCTCTGATTGGTTAAAACGGTCCGATTCAAAACTCAAGTGCTGACTCACTGCTATGTGGGTGGCTCGCTCGCTGTGTGTGGTTTAATTGCTGCTGTGTACTATACTAACTCTCTACTGTTACAAATACTACACATGGCTAAATAGTCAATGGGCAGGGTAAACTGCTCGGTTCATGACAGGCTCCCTCAACTGAAAAAAGGCGATGACTACTGGATTCGACCTTTTTCTACTACAGAGCCTAGTTTAACGCTGCACTATCCTAGGGTCCTATTTACAAACTAATTAAGTTGCTCTACCTGAGCTGCAATGCTGTGCCAGGTAGCTATGGACACTAGTGACAGGGTTTTTATTGGGCGGGGACGAATTCTGGTGCTGTGGCCCTTAGTTGTGATGGGTGGGCGACAGCTGCTGTGTCCTCCACGAGATGGCGACTGAGGTAGTCGGCTCCGTGGTTCTCTTTGCCGGGGATGTACTCGATCTGGAATGAGTATGCTTGAAGGGTGAGTGCCCATCGCATCAGGCGAGAGTTCAAAGACTTGGAGGCTGCCAGGAACGATAGTGGTTGGTGGTCCACCTGAACTGTGAAGTGGGTCCCATACAGGTAGAGTTGGAATTTCTGTATGGCCCAGACTAGTCCAAGGCATTCTTTCTCCGACGTGGCGTAGTGGGTCTCGGCGGGTCTCAATTTTCTGCTGGCGTAGGCGACAGGGAATAGCGTCTCCGCATTCTTGGGGTCGCGCTGTAGCAGTACTGCTCCGAGGCCTAAGTCGCTTGCGTCGGTGCGAAGAACGAATGGCTGAGTCAAATCGGGTAGGTGGAGTACTGGCGCCGATGTCATTCTGTCCTTGAGTGTTTGGAATGCTGTCTCACATTCCGCTGTCCATACGACTTTGTCGGGGCGATTTTCCGGGTTCCATTTGTCAGTGGTACGGCGATGCTGTTGTAGTTGGGGATGAACTTCTGGTAGAAGCCGCAGAGTCCTAGAAACGACTGCACTTCCTTCTTGGTCTTGGGCCTAGGAGCGTCGAGTAGGCGTTTCACTGTCTTTTCTACCGGTCGCAGGCTTCCTTGACTGATGGTGTGTCCCAGAAATTCTAGCTCGGTGAATCCAATCTGACATTTGGTGGGTCTTGCCGTCAATCCCGTGTCTCTGAGGCGGGCGAGTAGTTGTTGTAGGAGCGTGACATGTTCCTCCCACGTAGGCGTTGCGATGAGGATGTCGTCCATAAACGAGTGTAGGTGCTCGCTGCTCAGGGGTGCCAGGAGTTTTCGCATCATGGCACTGAAGATGCTGGGTGCGTTGTGGAGTCCGAATGGAAGTACGTTGAACTCGAAGTGTCCTTCCATAGTGCTGAACGCTAGGTACTTTCGGACTTGTGGTTATACTGGTATCTGGTAGTATCCTTTGCTGAGGTCGATACGTGAGAAGTACTTAGCGCGCTGTAGCTTGGCAAATAGGTCTGTCTGGTCCGGGAGTGGCTCTGGCTGGAATTGCGTTACCGCATTCAGGAGTCTGAAGTCGATGCACAGTCGATGCTCTCCGTTGGGTTTTCGCAACAATACCGTGCCTGCGCTGTAGGGTGAAGTAGACTCTGAGATGATTCCGGCTGCCAGTAAGGTGTCTATCTCTTCCTTGATGGCTCGCTGCTGAGACAGTGGCATCGGGTAGAGCTTCTGGCGGACGGGTGTTGGGTCGGTCACCGTTAAGGTTACTTCGACGAGGTCTGTCCTCCCTGGTCGGTCTGTGAGCACAGTCTGATGTTGTCGAATGACCTGTAGTACTTGCTGTCGTTGTTTAGCGGCTAGGTCTCCGTTGAGTATCACGTCTTTGTAGGTTTCTTTGGAGTGCAGGGGATACTCTACTGCATTGGTCTCCATGCTTTCTCCTTCTTCCGAGATGGCGATGGCTAGCAAGTTGTGAGTGCTGGGGGTCGCTGGTCGGTCCGTGTACTTCTTGAGGAGATTAATGTGGTGGTATCGGGCTCTCCCGTTCACCTCTACTTGGTAGACTGTCTTGGATTTCTTGGCAGTCACCCGGTACGGTCCTCTCCAAGCGATGTCCAGCTTGTTGGTTCCACTTGGAAGTAAGAGTAGCACTTGATCGCCGACTTGCAGTTCTCTGTCCTTCGCGTGGCGGTTGTAGTACTTCGCCTGACGGGCTCTTGCCTTCTTCAGTGCTTCACCAGCTTTCTTCCACGTTGCTTTGAGGGTTTCCTGCAGGTCTGCGACGTACTTGGTGGCACCTCTTGGTGTGTCGTCTATCTTGGCTTCCGTCCAACTTCTGCGTAGGGCTTCTAGCGGTCCGGCTAGAGGTCTGCCGAATAGCAATGTTGACGGGGTGTAGCCTGTGGCTGCATGGGGCGTTTCTCTATATGCGAACAGTGCCGCATTCACGTAGGTGTCCCACGCTTCTGGATTGTCGTCGGCGACTTTCCTGAGTATGGTGAGAAGGGTTCCATTCAGTCTTTCTACTTGTCCGTTGCTGGCGGGGTGGTATGGTGGTGTGCGAATGTGATGAACTTGTATCAACTCGAACACGTCTTGCATCAGGCGGCCGGTGAACTGAGATCCGTTGTCCGTTCTAATGCTGTCCGGGAATCCGACTCTGGTAAAGATGGCGATGAGTGCATCTGCGATCTTCTTGGTGTCGATCGCTGGCAACGGGACTGCTTCGCACCACATCGTACATGCGTCGACGAGTGTGAGTAGAAATCTGTTCCGCTTCTTGGTCATGGGCAGTGGTCCTACTATGTCTACTGAGACTTGCTGGAATGGCACGCCGACTACTACCGATGGTCCTAAGGTAACTGGTACGGTGTGATGTCGCGGGGAATATCGTTGACATTGGTGGCAAGATTTCACGTAGCGCTTGACATCCTCCGTGATTCCTGGCCAATAGTAGTGTGCGCTGATTCTCTGCACTGTGGCTCCAATTCCCATGTGTCAGCTGAGTGGCATGCTGTGGCCTAATTCTAGTACTTGGGCTCGAAGGGTGGCTGGTAGTACTAGTTGGGTGTGATCTCCATCTCCTTGTCGATGTAGAACTCCCTCTTCCATGTAGAAGTCTCCCTTGTGCGGGGGTGTGTGCGCCTTGGGTAGCTTCTGGAAGCACTTCGCTATCGAGGTGTCTTCTTTCTGTGCTGTTTTGATCTCTTCGAGTCCTGGGTTTGGAGCGAACTCGGGCTGGGGTGGTTGGGTTTTAGCTTGGGCCCTGGTTTGCACTGCAGCTATCTCTACAGTGTTGGGGGGCGTGCCTAAGAACACATACCTACAACCTAGCACTAGATCATACAGGGGTTTCTGTAAAACAGCTGCTTGGATTCGTCCTGTGACGTACCTACTCTCTACTTCGATCCAAGCTATTGGGCAAGTAGTCGTCGGTTTCGTCAAGTCTGCTCCTTGTAGTTCGACTGTCTTGTCTGTCAAGTCCGCGCGCGATACAAGAGATTCGCTAACTATCGCGTCGTATGATAGACCTGTGTCATACAGACAGTTCGCTTCTTTTCCGTTGACCTTGACCGTGTCTGTCACCGATGGGTGATCTCCGATCGTGTGTGGCTTGTTACCGCTACTTTGAGTTAGAACTCTGTGCGCTGGCCGGCTTTCGCGCTCTTCCCTACGTTGTGCGGCCAACTTGAAACATTCTGCGGTGGAGTGATTGTTTCTGTTGCAGAACGAACAATACCGTCTCTGTTCTGCGGGACCTCTTTTCCCGAATTCCGTGTTGGGTCCTTTATTTTGCCCAGGTCTGGGGTTATTCGGCTTATTCGCGGTGCGCTCTTCCCGGTTAGGGCTTCGTTTCTGTGCCTCTTTCCCGTTAGGCTTTAGGTCTCGCCTGAAGCTCTTGGCTTCTCCGTGTGCGGCCACGTACCTATCTGCGACCTTGACCAGATCCTCCAGTCTTTCCGCGCCCTGCTCTACTGAGAATGTTCTAAGCTCGGGGGTCATGGTTTCCCGTAGCTGTTCCCATACTAACAGTTCTGTCAGTCCATCATACGTCTTAGCCGTGGCTGACTGGCTAATCCACTTATCCAGCGTTGTGGACAACCGATCCGCGAACTGCGCATAGCTCTCTCCTTTCACCCTCCGATTGGTGCGGAACTTTTGCCGGTAGCATTCTCCTGTTAGTTCGAATCCCGTTAGGAGTGCCTCTTTTACTTTGTGATAGTCAGTCACTCTGTCAGTCGGTAGCTTACTGTAGATGTCATAAGCCTTTCCTCTAAGCCCTTGACTAAGCTTAAAAGACCAATGAGTGGGATCTAGTTTGTACTCTGTTGCTAGACGCTCAAACCTAGTCAGATAGAGATCTAGACCTTCTTCTCTCTCATTGAATGTTCCCAGTGGAAATGACATTCCTTGTACAGGGTTGGATGCTACCTCTAGCTGATCTGAGTGGGGAGGGGTTGAGGAAGAACTTGAAGCTCCTGATCCCAATCTTCTTAGCTCTAACTCATGCTGTCTGTCTTTTTCCTTTTCTGCCCTCTCATACTCCCATCTCCTAACTTCTGCTTCTCTCTCTGCTGCTAATGCTGCCTTTTTCTGTTCTCCTTCTAATTCTAGTTTCTTCTGCTCTGCTTCTAATTTCTTCTGCTCTGCTTCTAATTTCTTCTGCTCTGCTTCTAGTTCCAGTTTCTTTTGCTCTCTTGCTGCTTCTAACTCTAGTTTCTTCTGCTCTGCTTCTAATTTCTTTGCCTCTCTCTTTGCTGCCCTCTCTGCCTTAGCCTCCTGCTTCTCTACCTCTGCATTGATATACGCAATTAGGTCTCCCCCTGCTAAGTGTAAAGCTTCCCCTAATTCCTTGAAGCGCAATCTCAAGGCCACTGGGTCCGACATTGCCAAACGTGTCTATGAACAACCTCTGAATCACGTGGAATACCAAAACACTAGCAATATTGCAAGTCAATAAAAACAATGCAAAGACCATACAATTCGGAATCAATAATAGAATAAAACAAGAGTCAAATGGCATACAACAGTTATTTAAGCAAAACCTGCAAAAGAACAATGCAACATACAGGCACAAAAATATTTGAAGCAAAAAAGTTTTTAACTAAAGAATAGTGCACCAGAACTGATCAGTCCTTGTTACCACTATTCTAAGTTATTCTACTACTCCTACTGTTATCTAATTTTATTGTACTTAGGTCCGGTTATACCCAATTCCTATTATACACAGGTCCTAGCTAGGCTCGCCAATTAAAGTGTCACGTGGGGTTTATGGGCTCTGCACAATGGAATTATGGACCCTCACGTTTATTCGGTGGGAACTGCTAGTAAGTCACCCTATGAATTACTTTAATAAATTTATTTGTTTAGCTCGTTCTGTGTTAAGGTTGGGGTACAGAGATAGATAGAAAAATGGTAAAAGATTACTGTCACACTAGCTTTCACACGGCTATGAATCATATGTAGTCCAGCCACTTGATAACAGTTAAAATCACACATTTATTTCTTCTACTCTATACAAGATTCTCTAAGTACTAATCTAACTTAAAAAGTCTCAGTCACTGCTAATAGTTCGATCGCTGATAGTCTAGGCAGCTGTTATATCTTCCTCGGGCACTTGCTATAATATTTCATGTAGATTTGGACTACTGTGGTCCGTTTTACAGTTTCTGAAGAGTTGGACTACTGTGGTCCTGTTATGATCAGTTTAAGTGCACTTTCGGAGATTACACTTAACTTTCTGATGGTGCGGTCGAAGTCCTTCTGTGAGGTAGCTTCTGGTACACCTTTGTAGTTGTGTAGTTGGGTTCCCTTGCCACGCTGTGGGGTCTGACAGGGTGTTTTTCAAGGTAGCTCTTTCCGTCTTGTGCGGCAGAGTCTCCTCAACCAACTAGTCGTTTCTGTGGAGTGGGGTGCACAGGATAGCTCGGGATAGCTCGCCTGCTCGTCTGTAATATAAGAGACGAAATTCTGCACAACCCTGAATAATCGGTTAGTGCAGAGCGTCTCACTGAAAGCCAAGTAGCCCTCAGTGATAGCTCCACATCTCTATACATAAGCGACGAACATTCTGCTACTTCCGGGTTCCGCTGTAATCTCACTCTAAATTCCTATACATACATAAATATCAATCGTGTCTAACTATACACATACAGAATTAATAATAATATAAACATTCAGTGGTACAGCCACTGGTCTGCCAACATACATATAAGTTAAACAACAGTGGTTCCGTACGGGATACAACATGGCGGCGCAACCGGTCGTGTTTCGCCTCGTGCTCGGCTCTTCCACGTGGTACGGCAAATTCGGATTAATAATTCACATTTATGCATAGCAAATTCCACAAACATAATTTCAACAATAATATAAATATATCACGATGAAACAGAAGGGTGTTCATTTACCTGTTTGACAAGTTCAGGCCCGTGATGACTTGAGAGAATTCTAAGATTTCAAAGTCCTGCTTCCTGGTCTATGAGTGTAGAGATTTCTCTAGCTGTGGAGATGTTGACTCTACCTCGTCTCACACACGACTGATTCAAACTGTGTTAGGCTCTGACACAGTCAATACTGCTCTACCCACTGAGCCTGCTCTGATTGGTTAAAACGGTCCGATTCAAAACTCAAGTGCTGACTCACTGCTATGTGGGTGGCTCGCTCGCTGTGTGTGGTTTAATTGCTGCTGTGTACTATACTAACTCTCTACTGTTACAAATACTACACATGGCTAAATAGTCAATGGGCAGGGTAAACTGCTCGGTTCATGACAACGACGTGGCCATACAATCGGAGTTTCAGTTTTTTCACCACTATGAGCAGGTCATCATCGTGTTGTCATATGGCTTGTGTGATGGTCTGTCGGACTTCGTTGTTGGTGATGTAGGAAATGCCCAGAAGTCTTCTGTAGCACCTCATCTCCATGCTTTGTATTCTTCGTTGAAGATCTGCTGTGAGGGTCTATGCTTCGCAAGCACACAGGAAGATGGAGACGACAAGGGAGTGCAGCAACCCCACCCTGGAATGCAGACTGATGGTCCTGTCTTTCCAAATTGGCTTCAACCTCGCCAGGACAGCAGTTGTCTGTGCGATCCTGGAGAGAACTTCCCGCCGGGACCCATTGTCTGCACTTCCACTATATCATCCACTCTCGCATTTAATTTGTACTTTATCCAAACTATCTGAGACAAAATACTTCTCGCTGCACAATAATCATGTGGTAGTCTCGTCAATGCCTTATTCTCGTTCTCACGAGAGTTTAAGCCGCCATTTGACCCCATTTCCGCACAAAGAGGTGGTGCTGTGAGGGAGTTGCAAATTTTCAAAAGCATCAAAATTTTGTACAGCATTTTCACAATGAAGGACGATAAGTATGGCGGATTCACAATGATGGAAGTGACAGTGATTTTCGTTTTTGAAGGTTTTGACTCAAAAGATTTAATTTGAACAAAAAGAAAGTGAAAGTGATCTTGACATGCAAGATGTTTCACCAGTCAGTACACCCGAAGTTTCAAGTGACAAAGATGAGTCAAAAATAAAATATTTTAAAAACATTTTGAGTGAATTTGGATTTTGTGTGTGAATCCAAGCCTTTCAGAAATCACATTAAAAGATTTGTTCTTAAAGAAAATATCTTTGCAACATGCACAAATGTTAAAAGATGCAAAAAACAGGTCGGGTATATTTTATTTATTTTGTTAAAGTTGCTACCACACTTCAGATGCTGAGTTATTTTTCTTGACGTAGGATTTTAGCTCGTACTTACTGAGTAAGGTGTCGGGACAAACAGGGTTAATATCAGTGTCTACCTCGCAGAATACATTCATAACTGTTTTTTTGTAACTGTTCTATTATTGCTACTGTTGTTCTGTTATTGCTATTGTGTGAAATGCTATTTACTAAGCATTATTTATTTACAGGAGGAAATGGAGCAGTCACAAGGCATGGTGATAGCAGTGAAAGCCATCACAGCATTACTACTGCAAGCTATGCTGGTGCCACATGCTGGCAATCCTGCCAACAGCCAATGTGAGATCCGACCTAGGGACAAGCCTCTTGCCTTCCTTTCCACCAGGTAAGAAACTCTTGTTTTGGACATATCTTAAAGTTGTAGATTGTAAACAGACTGCAATAGTTGAAACAATATTTCAAATTTTCTTACTATAAAAGTAGCTATACATAGACTATTTCTGCAGAAGCATGAACATTATATTTAATTGTTGGAATTGTTATGAACATTCAGTATTCTGTTGTTGTTGTTTTCTGTAGAGTTCAGTTCAGGTCAGTCCTGCAGCCGGACAGGCTTTTGTGGAGACATGATGGATGCCAACAAAGAGAGTTGTCACCAATTCGATCTGTCTGCAGCTATTATCAGGAAGTGCGGCATGTCTAGTGCCATCCATGTTTTGACATCATCTGTCTAGCTCTTTCTTTGTCATCTTCTGAACCTGCCTTCTTCCACTGTTCCTTGCAGGATAGTTTTTGCAAGGGTGTAATGCCGTGTGACATGGCCAGACCATGCCAGCTTCCTCCTCTTGACAATGGCAAGGAGTGGTTCTTGAGGGTCTGCAAGTGACGTTACCAGATTTTTTACGTGGTCATTCGTCTTGTGTTCATGCAAGGCGATATGCAGCAGTCTGCGATAGCATTTCATTTCAAATGCCTGGATGGGTTTGTCCAATTTTGCTGTTAATGTTTAGCTTTTGCAGCCGTACAGCAGAATGGCCAGGACCAGAGACCAGAAGAGTTTCACCTTGGTGCAGAAATGAATATCTCTTGTGACTGATCACCAGCATCTTGCTCTTTTCAGTAGAAGAACGTGAAGAAAAAAAATCATTTTCTTTATTATGTCAGCAAACTGGGACTCAACTTATACTTTTATGCCATGGCAATTCTTTTATTAAAATGTAACAAAGACCAGGTCTGGGTTATATTGCGTATGTGTGTGTGTTTGTGATTATTTTGATATGAGATGTTGGTGTATTTTGTATTTGCAGATGTGGAAAAAAGCTGGGTATGGTCCGTGGTCTCATTGAACAAGAAGTCCGCAATTTGTGTGCTGTCAAGTCAGTAAAGATTTTTTGCAGAATACTAATTTCTTGTTTTTATTGATTGAAAACAATTCCAGCAAGAGAGGTGATGAGAATAATTTAAAATAATGTTCTGAAGCCCTAGAATAGCTCAAAACAAGCTTATGCCACACGCTCATGTAACAGCGATTACAGATTCAATTTAAATTTATTACAAACATTGAACAGGCTATGAACACCAGTCATCTTACTTCAACATTAAAAATAACTGATTGGCAGTGTTTGTTAGAAAATATTGGCAATTTGTTGTTTTAGGCCAGACAGACTGACACATCATCCATACAGCAGTCCCCGTCGTAAGATGGACTCGATCCATTATGACCTGTTCGAGGACAACCTGGAGAGAGAGTTTGGTGCAGAAGACTATGGACTAGGGCAGGTGAGCAACACAAACAGAAATTTTTTTTTTAAAAAGGGGTATCAATAAAACAAATGGTCAGGTTTCCTTATTCCATTTCCATAAGCCATTCCTCTTCGCCCCCTCCATTGCTAGCAGAAGAGATACGGTTTCCCATTACCACTATAGGAAATTATCATTGGTAGGTACCTATAGTGTCTTTTGTTAGTCCGTAATTGTTAAACGAGTCCTTTTGTTTCAATGTTTAACATTTTGGGCAGTCTCGTTTTGTTAAAAATGACCTGGCGTTGATTTTTGCACTTCAGTTTTCGGCAGAGCAGTTTTCATTTTTAATTGTCAGATATCTCTGGAGTCTGTGTGGGCGGTGGTGGGGTCCTTGGACCCTCCTCTGACGGAATCGGACACGACAGATTCTCTGGATTCTCCTCAGCCTGAAGAAGTAGTTGGTCGTCAAGGGCGGTCTCGCACAAGTAGTGAGGGTCACGAACGCTCCGTTTCTCTGAGCGGTCTGGACATTCATTCCTGCCTGCAGTTTCTGCTGGAGCTATACGGAGCATGGTTGCATGTGGACAACAACCCCAAACCTCCACTCATGTTGGTCAATGCTGTAGTCAAATCGGTAAGTGGGATTAATTTTTGTGTGGTGGAGGAGGTTTCATTCATTATGGGCCAACCATTCATCTTTTCTTTGACACCTTTAGTTAAGGAGAAGAAAAAGGCAGAGTCAAATTACACATTGATTCTAATATGTCTAGCTTCTCTCTCCCTGTTCTCACCCCACCACCCCCCTACCCACCGTCTTCCACTCTCCTCCTACCCCAACCCATTTCCATACCCCATTTTGATTTTTTAATGAAGACTACATTTATGTAGTTTTTAGTAGATAAGGGAAATGGTAAAACGACTTATTGGAATGTAAATTTGGATGATTATGTGTTTGATAATTTCAGATGGTGTGCCTGTCAGATTTGTTCATGGAGAGAGAACAGTTTGAGTTCATGCTGGACACTTTGCTGGATGTGGTTAGGGTCCATCCCCCAGAAGATGAGCTGGTCAACCAGTATCTGATTGTCGGCCTAGCCAAGGCTACTGCAGTAGTTGGAGTTGTAAGTCATTTGCTGTTATCGGACAAGAATATAATTTTGAATACTTATGTGCACAAGCATTTTGGATTTTTGTCATTATTAGTTTTTCTTTCGATGCAGTTTATATCTACTACTATTACTATACAAAATTGATCTCTCCCTTCAGGATGCTACAACAGGAGAGAAAGTGAGCAAGGTAGTGGACCAAGGATTGAAGAGCACACACTTGCCCACCAAGGTAGCCACACTGCATGCTGTTCTGTACCTGCTGGAGGGGGGTCTGAGTGAAGTCACACGCAGCCTTCTGCCTATCCTGTCGGAGTTTCTCATGCGAAATCTCAACAGTGTCTCACAGTAAGGTGCTCTCCCTCTCTGGCTTTCAGCATTTATGTACAATTAAAGGCAGAACGGTTTACTTCAAGTAGCTGAGTTGAGTAAAAGTGGGGTAAATAGCAAGCAGGATTGAACAGTTAATGTTAGTGTGAAAGTTGTTAATTCATTTATTTTGTCACTCCAAGCCTTTCCAAATTCCTCCACTGTTTTGGCTAGCTTGGGTGTGATCTAGATGGCATTTGGGAAAAGAAGTGGTAGAGATTAGTGTGTTAGGTAATGTATGTTTATCCTGTATTTTGTATGTAGTCTGTTTGATTGATTGATTGTTATTGCAGAGCATGCATCACCAGTCAGCAGTTTGTGATCACATTGTGGGCAACTGCCTTCTACTTGCTAGAAAACTTCCATGATGAGCTGAAAGACACAGAATTTGCAGGCGGCATGATGAAAGTGAGTATAAAGATAATTACAGGTTTTACTTGAAAGTCCCACTAACCCACTCCACACAGTAAAGACCAACACCATTCAGTCACCCTAGTTTATTCATGAGTGGAAGAGTATGAGCAATAGTGGTATGTTAGTGAAAGTTTTCTTAGTATCTTGTTTATCCTTCTTTCACTTCTTTGAGACATATTTTCAAGTAGTTTGGTAGTTTATGATTGGAATTCTAGTTTTTAAAAAAATAAAAATGTGTTATAAAACGACTACAAAGTGCTACATTAATTGATAATAAAATAAACGTTCCTTACGTGCACAAGCTATTAGGTTCATTAACATATGAGTTAATTAACGTATGAGTTCATACATGTTTGCCTCAGTGGTTTGTGATGTAAGTGTATTTTTCAGCTGGTGGTGAATACAGCATCTTGTAGTGAGGAGTCCGTACCAACTGCTGTCTTTTTGGCCATCATGAAAGGTACCGAGCGTCTGCTCCTGGTTGACGTTCTGTCCCGCTCTGACACAGAAGCTGTCATCAAGCTCAGCATGGACAGGTAGGGTTGGGGGCTTCATTATCTAATAGTGTTTATACTTGTATCTTTTTACTCAGAAGTTTGTTAAGAGGACACTAATGAAATATGAAAAGATTCATGTACGTTGTGTTACTGCTTTACTATTGTGTAGCTTTGCTGTGAATATATTTGCATATCTATGGTCAGAAAACTAAGTAACTTTCCATGAGAAACCATTATTCTTTTTGTTAGATGTGTAAATATGCATGTAAAATCTTAGTGCTTTGCTCCTTTATCGTTTGCTTCAATTCAAAAAAGATTTTCTCGACAATTATGCTGATTGTCAGTAATTGTATTAATATATTGTCTCTCATATTGCAGATTGTGCCTTCCCAACCCTCAGAGAGCCCTGGCTGCATTGGGGCTTATGTTCACTTGCATGTATTCAGGTAATTTTGAAGTTTTATCTCAATACAAGTCACAGTTTTCAGATATGTTTTTCTAATATTAGTTTGCTGCTTGAGAAAAGTGTACAGAGGGGTAGGATTTGGGAGAAATTTATCTTGTTGAGATGATGTATGTGTTTTCAAGGCAGAGGTTGTCAGGTCATCCCTGGTACCCCAAGTCCTCAGAGGGGCCAAGGAATAGGTGAGGTGACGGGAGGTGTTAGGTTTTCTTCTATTATTTTAATGGTAATGTATGTTTTTTCCCAACCTAAACTTACTCGGGGCTGAGAAAATACTACAGATGTGAAAACGTTGTCATTAACAAGTTTTCAGCCATTAATTCCTTAACAAGTTTTCCAATAATTAATAAACAAGATAGATTACAGTCAGTAGTTCAAACCTTTGTTTCAGGCAAGTCATTTGACCAATACAGCCCTCGGCCTCGTGATGAGCCAGCTTTTGGTGGAGAAAGCGGGTTCCAGATGCTGTACCAGGACCCTGAATCTCTCATCCTAGCCATGGAGAGAGTCACTGTTCTCTTCGACAGGTAAGCAGTTGTCCTTTGCAGTCAGATATTTCTATCATAGAGTTCATTCAGGAATGCAAGCACTGATCTGATAGCCAAATTCTCAGTTACTTTACAAAGCCTTTTTTTTTGTGTCCATATTGAAATATTAGCTCTGTTCTATTTTGTGCAGGATCAAGAAAGGTTACCCATATGAGGCCAGAGTGATCACACGCTTGCTACCAGCCTTTCTGGCTGACTTCTTCCCTCCTCAAGACATCATGAACAAAGTAATCGGCGAGTTCCTGTCCAGTCAGCAGCCATACCCACACCTCATTGCAAAGGTTGTCTTCCAGGTAGGCACATTCATGAAAAATAGTAGTGATACATAAAAGTTACATTTTTCAGGGTTTTTTTCCATCAACAGTGACATTTGAGCTGGCTTGTAATTTCTGACAGAGCGTTTTTTTCCATCAACAGTGACATTTGAGCTGGCTTGTAATTTCTGACAGAGCGTTTTTTTCCATCAACATTGACATTTGAGCTGGCTTGTAATTTCTGACAGAGCGTTTTAGGGAAATAAATGTATAGAGAATCTTTTAATCAGCCCCGAGTTGCCTAGGCAGAGCGCTACATAACGCTGCGTAACTATTTTGGTGGAAAGTCTGCGCAACCCTATGTCCATGGATAGCGCTCTGTAGCGGGCTCGAAAGATTGTTTGCAAAGAGAAAAAGATGGTGGCCAGAGTGGTGGGCTTTCGATTTGCGAATGGTGATGTGTTTAATAATGAAATAGCAAGGAAGGACTTTTTGTCATTTACAGTCTGGTAAGATTTTTGTACTTGTTATTTGACGGAATAATTCTGTTTATGCGCAGTCGGTATAAATTAGTATTTAAATTTGATGGTATTGTTGTGTCGTTAGCGTGATGGACAGTAACTATCACTTTGATTGGCGCTGTGAAGTCCACATGTGCTGCGCCATTTTAAAAGCGCTCACTGATGGCAAAAGGTTGCCCGGATGCAAAAATAGCTCCTGCGGAGCAATCGCAAACGTTTTGTGTCGCTTTTATTCTAGACAACCCAGGGCTGTTGTGTTTTATCTCCTTCCACCCTTTTACTTGTCTTCCAGTGACATTATGCTCAACTTCAATTTCTGTGTTTGGTCTTTTTGTGCTTGACTTAGTATTGTCTGTTACATTTTTTTGTGACGGGTATGTGTTCATATGGGGATTGTAAACTAAAACTATAAAATCTGAAAAAAGCTAATTAACTAATTAAAAAAAGATAAAATTTAAAAAAAAGTAACAGAGGAATGGAATTGTGATATTTTGTTCATTTTAGAGAGGAATTGAAAGACGCACTTGCCAATAAAAAACTCTGGATAACTATGAAAAGTAAGCAGAAAAGTAACAATTTTGTCAATAGGTGTTCAACAATCTGCACCAGCAATCTCAGCAGGGTTTGGTACAGGAGTGGGTCATGCTCTCACTCTCCAACTTCACCCAGAGGTCACCCATAGCCATGGCAACCTGGAGTCTGACCTGTTTCTTCATCAGTGCCTCCACCAACAAGTGGCTCAAAGCCCTGTATCCTTGCTAAACGCTTGTCATGAGATCAAAGTTTGTGACTAAACTGCATTGACATAAACCCACTGAGCTCTCTTGACATAGACCCTTTCTTGCTTCAGAAAGATTTTTGCCATAATGTCAAAACACATGCATACTCTTAGGAGTTATATTATCACTTCAAGTCCCTCATTAAGAGCAAATTCACCAAGTGTAAGCGATCGTCAGTACTTCGAAGATCAAATTGATGTGAGTATTTACTGTCGTTAAATCCTTAACTAGCATTTTCCAGCTTCCCTCACATTCTCGGCCGCATGGGAAAGCTGGAGGTGATTGACCGACGCCTATTCTGCTTGGCCGCCCTGGACTTTTACCGCCAACTGACCGACGAAATGCACAAACGCTCATTTGCTGCTACATTCCAGGCTGTTGCTCTTCCTGAGTCACCTTACAACGACCTGCTGACATGCTTGGCTTTGCATGGTGAGTTGTTTTAGCACTTGGAATTTTCTTTTGGAAATGTATAAGTTTCCTAAATTGCTATGATGCTGTGGACTAGTTATGCAAACTCAGCACTTGCAGTATGATAGATCCAGCTCTTATTTGTATCTTATATTGCTACCTCTAAAACTCATCACAAGTATTATTACAATATCGTTCTTTTTCTGACATGTTTCAGCACCGGCCACTAAGTAAGCGGTGTAGACTAGTCATTCAGCCTTGCCATTCCTTACAAGTTTGATGGTTGGGGACATATTATCACAACTTGGCTATCATTTTCCTCTTAGCATCTGTTGTAAAGGATGACCACAGGTCCTTTAGTTGAACTCTATGTTGAATAAGTCAAGACTATTATTTGTGGAAGAGTGGGAGCCTATCATTAAACTTGCAGCTCATTTTTCAAACAGCACAAATTACCTTCTTTCATTATTTCATGTTTGTCACTTTACAATAAAAGTTTGTTGCACACCACCAGCATGTTTATTCTTAGTGAACTTTCTACAATGGTGGATTAGGGCTTCAAATGATCATTAGTCACATGAATAAGTGGTTCTTGAGGCCTGTTTTTTTTTTAATGTGTGGCTATATTATTGCTTTTGACAGAAAATGTGTCATAATGTATCAGTTCTTGAAAACCACAAAACAGAAAATGTGTGTAAAAATGTATCAGCTATTGGAAACATTTTCATTGCATCACTTTTTCTATTTTCCATTGAGGTATATATCTTGTAAAATGCATTATGAAGTTGTATACGTATGTTGTTGATTTTTTGTTTTGTGGACTCAATGCATAACAATGTGAGTCTATGTACTCAACAACCCCCCCCCCTCCCCCCCTCCCACTCCTCCAAAAAAAATGTTCCAGATTTGTGCAAATATGTGCGAGACGAGTCCTACCTAGTTTTAAAATGATATCGAAAAAAATGCCCATCTGTCTGTCTGCCGCCTGCCATCTGTGCAAAAACTTTATAGTGGGTAAGTACTCAGATCCTATTTTAACTATCACAACCAAACCTGGTAAGATGGTGTTTACCCATGAGACCTCAAAAATGCTCAGTGATTGAATGACTTCACTTCAAGGTCAAGATAACATGGGCACTTTCACTTTCGAATTTCCTTTTTTTTTTTCTTTTTTTTTAAAATACGTTATTAATATTGAATTTATGATTCTTTGATGCATGATAGATTTGAATGAGACACACATACTTTGCAAATTTGATCAACCTCACTCCAAGGTCACTGGAGATGTCAAAAGTCAGTTTGTATAGGTACTTTGAAGTGACCTTGGCCCTAAACTATGAGAGATATAAAGTAAAAACTTGTATTTAGAGATGATAAATTGATCTTTCATATAGGTTCCGGTTTTGCATTGATCTTGAAGATCAAGGTCATTTTAGGCAAAAACATACAAAATGGGTCATCATGCTGTGGAATGACTGTTTATTTAATCCATAGTATGCAACAATATTGGGTTATTTGATCAGACATGCGGATATTCATGAGAGGTTACTTAAAGGTCAAGGTCATCTCTAGGTCACAGTTTTTTTGGCATAATACAAATTTTGCTGTAGTTTTTTTGGTAGTAAATGTGTATTTGGAGCCGAAGGTCAAATCAAGGTCACAAGCATAGAAAGATCAAAGTTGATATTACTCTGCATTTTAATGCCACCATTTCGTTTTTTCTTGGCAATCATTTTCATGTTAAATGTTTGCAGTTCCATAAAGAGCATGTAAGTCATAAGGGCTTTGTCCTTCTAGTTTTTATTATATTTTTTTTTGTGCTTGTTTACACAATGGTATGGCTTTTTCAAAATAACTAGTTGCAAGGATGAAAAATGCAAAGGCTCGACATTATAAACCTGAGCTTGTTTTAGAAGGTACTGTTGATATTGCAGCTTATACTGTCTAGAGATAAGTCAAAATAGTCATATACTTTCATTTGAAAATGAATTGCCATTGCAGAAATATAATTTATTGCTTTTCATAACTTAATTTCCTTTGAATTTTATTTGAATTTATCCATTTTGAGCACAGTTTTATCCCACCCCCATTATAATAATAATTATTATTATTGTTTTATTGTTCAGTTGACTATTTCTATTGTGCAGTGACATATCACATTAAACAGTGCAATCTTGCTATACGGATGTGCATGCTATTGTAAGTCACTGAGTAAATGCAAGGGAAATTGTAGTGACCCATAGGAAGACTGTAAAAGTGTGTGTACATATATGGTTGTTTGGAAGTGAAAACTGAGCATTAAAATAAAATAAAATAAAAACTTGCAGAAAATACAAGTCCAACTCTCTTTATTTGCTTAGAACTACATCAGAAGCATGATGGCAAGGGAACTAAAATTAACAATGCGGACAGGTCCTTGCTACATAGTCAAAAACATGAATTTGTCACTTTCATTTGAGTGGAAGTAGATTTTGAGCAAACAGTAGAGCAGTTGGTAGTTTTGGCATGCACCCTGTAATCTTTCATCATGAACAAGGGGTACTATGCAAGGAGTCACAACATGAACAATTATTTGTAGTTAGAATGATTGGCCATCGGATATTTGTTATAGACAATTTTTTGCTGCCCTGTTGGATATATACATGTGTGTATAGGCTTGCTGCTATGCATATCTGTGGCATATTGAACAACTTATAATTATATTGCCACCTGGCAATAATTCTGACTCATTTCACTATTACATACAATATTAATTCCAGGTAGTGACAACGTTGTCATGTTTGTGTATGTTATTTAATGTTTGTCATGATACCTTTGGATGCTTGAGAATGGTTGCAGTATGTGTCCGTTTGTAATGCGAGTCTATCAGACTGAGAAGTTGAATTTGACAAAGATTTTTTTAAACAATTTATTTCATATGAAGGATCAGTTTGAAAATAAACATGGCATGTATTAATTGTCAACCATTTTTGTGTGCAATTATTTAAATTTATGACTGTCACCTTGTGTTCAGTGTGTAGTCACTTTTATGATGGTCTATACAGTCAGTGTAAAGACAATTCATATGCGAACATGTATAATATAATTTTCAAGTACTTCGGCAAAGTGGGACCAAAATATGTTGATTAAAAATGTACAGGAAACGTGGTTTCAAGTTTAGCAAGTTAATTACGCTAGTTTTATATTTTACTCATTGTCTGACTTTTTTCAGTCAACAGTTTAGCTCAGTATGCTTTTTATGTGGTTTGTCTAACTGCAAGGTAAAGCATGCAAGAGACAAAGGATTGCTGAAATATTTGAATTGGTTTTGCCGTGTGTACTTTTAAACAGCTGTTTCAAAAAAACAGTTGGATGTTGTTTGTTATAAAGAGATTGTCTTTTGTATACTATGCTTTTACTTTTCCACCTTTTTTTTGTTTTTGTCTCCTATTCACTGTTGGAGATGGAATGGGGTAGTGGAAGGGGAATATTCATTTTATGTATTTGATCCAACATTGTCATTATTCCATTCCCTCTTGTTATGTTTAACAGTCCAGCAAGCCTCGAGTGCCTTTGAGAGGTACTTGGAGGCTTTTTGCTCTTCTTGTCAGTATGTACATGTAGCGATTTAGGAAAATGAAGTCAGCTCGGCCAGTTGAACATTTTTATTGAACAGAGTAAGCATTGCACACTCTATGGTGTACAGTAAGTCAACTGTGGCCACATTACAAGTTTTTTATTTGCATAATTTAAGGCATCAGTATTGCTGTTCTGAATGTAATAAGCACTCATTATAGCATAAATGTATAAGCATTTAATTCTTAAAATTTTTATTAAGCATCGGAAGAGGTTAAGTTTTATTAGTGCGACATTACGAAGTTATAGCTTATAAAATGAATTCTATGCAGTACATTCCAATGTGTGACATAGAATGGTTGTATTTTGATGATGTGGAAGAAAAAATAGATTTGGTTTAGTGTTGATGTTAGAAATTCACGTATTTGAAACAAATGTGGTTTTAATATCCATAGCAGTTATGTGCATTGAGAATTCTAATCGATTTGTAATTTATTTCATTTGAATTTCATGTTCATTTGATCACACGTCCTATTAATTTTCTGGACAAGGGAGTGGCTACTGTAGATGGTCTCAGGACTGCCATGTTTTAAAGGTGTGGCATTTATTAGAAAAGAGTTTCTGTGCTTGACAGTATGCTTAGCTTTGTATGGATGAAAATAAAGAAATGAAGCGACTTGTGTGATATTTCCTTGTGAATATGGGTGATATTTTTGATAAGCAGTATAGATCTTTAAACACAAACAAAATTCATTGATCAATGTTTATATTTATTTATTGAACACATTTACAGCATTAAACTAAAAACCAAAAATTATGTGTCACAAGAGCAGCCTAGCTTTAGCGATTATTTTCCGATGGGTAAATATTATCTTTGTTGGGAATTTCCATTCAATTTCGGTGATTGGCATCTACAGTCTGTGCAGACGAGACCAACTTTGACTGTCCAAGAAAGCGGGGTCAGAGAATGATTCTAGGACAGTTCCTGTTGCCTACAAGTAACAGCACAGAAGAAAAAATTTACAGATAAAAAATGTTTCCATACATTTTCTCTGCCATATGTGACACATTGTCTTTTCATAAAGATTTTTTTTTAATTTCCTTTTAATACTAGGTCATTACAGCTGGTTTTATTTGCTAATACTTATATCATATTATAATAAATGTAATACTTGAAAAAGAATTCCGAGGTGGAGAGAGTCACTTATTCATTGCTTACAGGGTCCAGCGGACTGCAAAGAGCCGAATCAGGACCACAAAATTAAGACCACAGCTTCGCTAAAAGAGGACTCGCCCATGATCCGCATAAAAGATCTGCCGAAACAACCCTAGTGGTTACACTGAAGGCACTCCACCAGCCAGTCATCCCATGCAGGGGACGCCGAGGCTATACTCATAATTTATCAAACCCCCGTTTACAAAAACAAAATAGAATATAAATATTAGTTTCAACAAACAAAACACGTACATATAAAATGCCTACATTGCCAAATAATATCGCAGGAAGCCCCAGTGACAACCACGGCAGAAAGCGTCCAATATTCCCAAGCTGATCCAACAGACCTCATACATAAATGAGGAGTTTTGTCCCGGAAGAGTTTTCATTAAAAAAGGTAGGTGACTGGTCTAGCGAAGAAGAAGACAGTATAGTAGATTGCTAGAGCAGAGTAGGAATGAGAAAGAACAAAGAAGAAAGACAGTGACAGTGGGAATTTAAAACACTACATTTCCAGAAAGTGGAGAAAGTTGCACATGCCTTGTACGTGAACAATTTCCAACACAAATACACTCACACTGCTGCATGCATGCGAGTAAAACATCTCACCTACATTTAACTTCTTTGTGCAAGAATGCATGATAACAAAATGAAGCAAACAAAAATCTTGAGGACCTTTATTGTACAGGTCACTTACTTTCCCCCTCAAAAACGATTGTCTAACAGTGGATAATCCATACTTGTGAAATTGCCTTAAAGGAAAAATATTTGCATTTTCAACATTATTTCAACAGCTTCAATATTACTCTTTTGGGTGAGAGTATAAACCAAGGTCTAGTATGTGAACGCATTCATTCCATAATATTGAGGTCAATGTCCTAGAGGGAAGAGTGCCGGCTAAACATATACACTCAGCATGCACTAGGCCTCTTCTTCCCATCTCCAGTCGCCCAAGATTGTGCTCTGTCGTCTGGGCGTCAGGCTATGCTCCTGGGGCAAAGATTGCAGGTGGCCACTTCGTGTGGCTCAAGTTAGATCCTGTATCGACCAGTGCCTTGAGCTGAAAAAGTGCTAAATAAGATAGATGAAATAAATAAAACTGCAAATCACGAGTAAAATTGCAGCATTCCCCCCTTCACCCCCTTTGTGACTTTTTATACTAGTATTTCAGTTTTAAGTGTTTTCAACTTAAACAGCGATGAACCATTAGCCTATAATCCAAATAACTCCAGTTATCTCTGGAGCAAGAGATGGCTCCAAGTAGGTCAACAATTAATCAAAACTTGCAGTTTCCAAAATGTTTTACTTCATGAATAAAGAGTCAAATGTCTAACGGTCTTATTACTGGATTGCAGTTAACTGAACGATTGTATCATATCAAGGTTGATAAGAAATTAAAAACTGCATTGAGAACTGTGCTTTTTTTGAAAGCACAAACAGATTTAAAACGGGGAAAAAAAATGACACCAAGATATATGTGCATTAAACAAAAAAACAAAACAAAAAATATTTCCACCATCATTCTTTGGGCATACTTGCCTTACGATGCTACAACTATAATCTGTGAACCAGGGAAAGTAGAGATATAAATAATCTGCTATAACCGTCTGCAGAATCAATTTCTACCACAAATAATAATAATAATGTTCGTCATTTGTAAGGCGCCTTAGCCTAAGGATCAAGGCGCTGGCCGATACAGGATCTAACTCAAACCGCCCGAGACGCCCACCCGCAGCCTTTGATAACTGAGCACAATCCTGGGCAGCCAGGGATGGGGGAGAAGGACCAAGTGCATGCTGGGTGTGTTTTTTGTTACCGGCACTCACCAGTCTAGCACATGAGCGTCAGGATCTTTAAAGTCCGTTATGATGAAATGCGACACACAGACTAGACCTCGGTTTATACTCTCATCCGAAGGAGTAGGAAAACAGGAGTAAAGTGTCTTTCCCAGGGACACAACACAATGACCCGGCCAGGGCTCGAACCTGGGACCTTCAGATCCGCAAGCCGAAGCACTACCATTAGACCACAGTGCCTCCCTTTTACAAATTGCGTTTGAACAAGGACTTGTTCAAAAACGTCTTAAGAACTGTTTCAGAGTGAAAGTTTTAGAATTTAACCTCTCAGCATGGCAGATAAAACATTTCTGAGAAAAATCCGTCATGAGGTTTAATCATATGTAGCACTGCCGCAGTACTCAACTTGCCAATACATTCCAATCTTCAAGAACCAGCCAATGTTTTCTTCACTTGACTTTTTGTCCGTAACTAAGTACAAACAATTTCTCTCCATTGTAATGGACACATAATTATCCTGCCCATTCACTTTTGCCTTGTGTCTTCTCAATGACGATACTTAAGCCTTGCTCAAAACTTGTTCAATATTTCCTCAACATGTCAAATAAACATTACTTCACAGTAACTCATTACTTGCACACTGCTTGTCCAAACCCACGGACTAAGAGCAGGCATAAACAAAACTTTCCTTTGACACAAATCTGAATTGTCTGCATCATTACGCAGGTTACATGTCAGTATAGATACCGACTAAAAGCAGATTTTGAAAACAAACTGCTCATCTTTGACAGTATGGTTTGTCTTATGGTATATATAATCCACAAACTCGACAGCTATGAAAATGTTACCCCTCAAAAAGATAGTACCTGTGGTACAACACTGTTTGCAGGGTACATATTTTGCAAGGAATTGACCCAATCAGCAATTGGAGGAAATACCATGCTATGTTTGGGTAGAGATTAAAAAAAATTTAAAAGTGCTGGCGCGCTTTGCATTTTTGTGGTTATAAACTGGAAGTAAACTTTATTTGCTGTAGGACTGGATACAAGCACCCCAATGCTTGGGATAACTGACAATGACTTTGCTTCTTTGAACTACTACTACTTCATGCTGTACTACTACAACTTTACTAAAGTGAATATGACAAAGCTTTACCAATGTAACAATGACTTTGTGCAAAATTTACAATAATTGTCATCCAATATACTGCAAAAGATTATTATTATTTTTGTTCAAAACATTTTTTTATGATAGGTTATCATGAAAACATTAAAAATAAAACGGTCAACAACAGCAAAGTGTTCAACTTGAATGAAAACGTCTAGTTCCATGTTAACACAAAAGCAAAACACTTTTCTTTCAAAACTCAATATACCCAAATGTGATATGAATAACATAGGTAATGATGATCCCAAGAGATACTAATAGCCAAAAGTCTTAGAGCAACGATGATCTAACAATATGAACATGATGACCCAACCCCGTTCACTAGATTAACGACAAACGTTACAAAATGCACAACATTACAAAATGCAATAAATCATGTTTTATTTTTTAATATATACCTTACAATATTTAATCAAAAGCATAATTTCCATTTAATAAAAAAGCAGACTTTCTTCTGAGAAAAAAGGATTATGTCTGCATGATTAGCCTTCAAAACACAAAAACAAGAGTACAAAACTAGTGATATTCAAAAATGAAAACGTAGAATCCTAAATGGTCTTCAAGTTAGATCTTGCAGTCAAAAGAAAAATTACAAAGTCAAAAGCAAATGCATCTAGCGACAGCACAAAAGCAAAGCTATAGATTTTCTTCTCTTCAGCCTCTTCCAAACATGCACAACAGCGACAACAATAATCCGTGAGATACAAATCAATACAAAAACCAAATATTTTAACAGGCTTATTGCTGTCATCTTGTCCCAAGCAGCAATGAAAATGAGATAAAACCTCTCTGTGTCAGTGATGCACGAAAGTAAATTTTAAAAATTATGTTGGACTTTTGCAAAAGCTGTCTGTTCACATTCGACATGTTTTAATTGGCAGACTTCTATTTTGTATAGTTTTGTTTGTTGACAATAACAGTTGTAAAAAGATTCCCATCAGTCACACCAGCAACAACGGCTATATTGTGGCAGATGGAAATGCTTTCTATTTAAAGTTGTAATTCACTCAAATGTTCTTTCTAGGATCATTTTTAGCTTGCTTTTTCATCCTGAAGAAAATATCTCCAAGTTACTAATTGTTATAGGGTCCAGCAAACTGCAAAGAGCCGAATTAGTACCACAACTTGCTTTGTATAAAAGATTTGCAGAAACAACCCTAATGGTAACACTGAAAAGCACTCCACCAACCAGTCACTTTAGTACAATAAAGGCATCCCATGATGGGGACGCTGAAGCTGTACTCTAATTTATCAAACCCCCGTTTACAAAAACAAAATAGAATATAAACATCATTATAAAATATTTACAAAACACATACATATTTAATGCCTACATTGCTAAATAATTATACTCTAGAAAGGCCTAGTGACCATTTGTCAGAAAGCATCCAATATCCCAAGCCGATACACAAATGAGTTTTGGGAGAGTTTTCCAAAAAGCAAGGTATGCAACTGGTCTATGGAAGAAGATAGTACATTGATAGAACAGATTAAGAATGAGAAACAACAAATAAAAATGGTAAATTGAAGCACTAAATTTCTATCAAGTGGGGATACTATTTATACAGAAAGCTCCAATTTCCGTAAAGTGGGGATACTATTTATACAGAAAACCCCAGCTCCCTCATGGGTGGTAGAAAGTAATGGACTTGAAGGCAGTGGAAAGTGATTTGTTGGGTTACCTTTTCCTATTCACACTTTTCTGCTATCCTATGCACCAACGGGAATCCCCTCATGTGAAACATACTTCCGGTTTCTTTCTCCGCGTATTGTTTATCCGAGTGTTTTAGCGAGTTATTTCCAAATATTCAAGAATATGTCGAATCACATGAGAAAGCGTTGGTGGGAGCATAAAGAGAAAGTTTTGCAGTCCCAGTTGTGACAGAGTCAAGTTTACAGTGTTGTTGTTGCATTAATTTTTATTCATCAGATTAACATAAGTTGTACAATGGGAAGTTTTACAGTGGGAAGACAACATGTGTCACTGTCCACCAGTATTGAACCCTCACTTTTTTTTTTTTTTTTTTTTTTGCTGCAGTTTATTATCCCTTTCTATTGCCAGTGGCGCGCCTAAACCCTACCTACCTAACATTATTTGTGAATTTTTGAAAAATATTCGGAGAAACATAACGCCCAGATGCTGGTTTGAACCCACACCTGTCAGGCGCCATTGGTTTCTGGCTTGTGGACAAGGCAAGTTAGTCCCGCCTTAGCCCACTTGGCCACAACGCTTGCCTAACATAGTCAACTACTTCGTGTTTTGTGAAGGTTGCGACGGCGAAGCTATGGAAAACTACAAGAGTCTTCAGGTCCTGTTTCACTTTCTGTCGATGATCGACGCACCTCCGAAGTCGCCACAAATACAGGCCTCTCCGATTGTTTTTTGCATCCTTTCACTGAGCATGTACTTCCTCCACCGTTTTTATACTTATCCCACTCGTTTTCTGGCTCTAACAATCGTCGTTTTCGGCAATTTGCCATATTTAAAAGTCACGCATCAAGCTTTGATAAAAGCAAAACAAGCCAGACCGGAACTTGGTTTCAATCTAACCTCGTTTTAATTTATAATGGCGATACCCACGAGTTTTTATGAGAGGTGCCGGAAAGTTGTGAATACTCAGAAAGTTTTTAAGTTTGCAACAGCGTATACAGAGTTATTCAAAATGGATTTTGTTGCAAGGTAGGATCTTAACAGTCAACTATGATGCTGATGCTGCTCAACGTTGTTCTACAGATGCCGCATGTATAAATATTTTTGGCATATTTCACGCATTTTGAAGTCCATATATGCATTTTACTGAAATTGGGTGTAAGACTGAAATCATGTGTAAAGCTTACGCAAACACTTTTGCTCTAGTTTAGAGCTAGTTGGGCATGGGAATTTTATACAGTGGTTGGGGAGTACAGCTTGGCCGGGACAACTTTACAAAACAATGCAAGCTGCAATAATTTCTCATCAATGTGTTCACATTTAAATCCATATTGACACACTGACTCACTATTTATCTGCAGGCAGTAACAATCTCCTTGATGTCACTAAACCATATTTTTAGAACAATTAACATTCAGACACTATCTTTAAAACAGGTCATCTCAGAACAGTTGCACTGCACTGATGATAAATGATGAAGGCATGAATATAAAAATACTGAATCGCTTTAACTCCAAGATGTTCATGGGCTTCACAATTCACACTGTGACATTGTTAGTGCTATTGAAACATCAAAAAGACCGTCTCTCTGGAAAGAGTGTGAGAGAAGAAATGGTCTCTCAAAAACAATGGCCACTGTCTGGATGGAAAGAAAGGCAAGTGGATGCTTGTTTACTTTGCAAATGCGTCGTCTGATGTAACAAATAGTGTTTATCGATCATGATCATGTTTACGCGATTGTGCCTGATGTTAAATTTGTTGTGGATGAGAAAATGCAATTTGGATGTAAACAAGATGGTAATGAAGAATATGTCTGCGAAGTTTTAGAACATTCAGATTCCCTTTGATCCGTATTTCAGCTTACCACGGCACCAGTAACGTCGCAGTATGCCTGACTAGTCAAGTTGATTTGGGAGATAGAGTGGCGAACAGAGAGCTTAACGGTATGTTCTTTTTTGTCTTTGCCTGTCGTCAACCAGATAGAGGTCTTAACTCTCTCCTCAAGCCAACTAAAACTCCATTTGTTTTCCACACTTGAGTCAATTTCGACCAGAATGGCCTTTACCGCCTTTCGTATTTCGTCTATGCATGATGACCAAAATAGCGGTCTCCAAACTGCACGATCCATAAAAACAAAGCACTCAGGAACGTTCTGCCCATTCCGGAACAACCAGAAAACCCCTTGCTCCGCTGTTTCCGACTGTATTCTTATCATCCTCAGGTTCTTCTCGGCAAATTTAACACAAACTACATTTAGTCCAAATAAGAATATGCCAAAGGAGAATAAACTATTGCCATCTTCCGCGATGGAAGCTTACATGCGGACGCATGTACAAGCCATTTTCCTCTGTAAATACGGAGCGTGTGCGCACGCGGCTTCGTGCAAAATCAAAACCGATACTTGTATTATAGCAGACAATCCTTCGTCTTATTGCTAAAATGGAATTTTAAAAAACAAAATTTTTTATCGCGGGGCGTGTGCAGTCCTTCAGCCTGGCTAGTCCTTCAATGAACTGTCAAAACAAACTTTAGCAGCATGCACCGCCGATTATAGTCTTATTCCAAAAGAAGTCACACGAATGATGAGATTCTTTGCAAATCTGTTTCACTAGCTCTTCCCCACAATACTCAGTTGTCAAATAGCCATGATTAAAACAGGATATAATAATAATAATGAATGGTACTTATATCGCGCAAATCTCACATTGTGACTCATTGCGCACCCACTCGCATTCATCCATTGTACATCCTGTCATTACAACACATATAACATAATATTACAATAAAATTAAAAAAATGACCTCTTACTCTGAGGTGTTTTAAAAAAAAAATATTACAATAAAATAAAAAAATGACCTCTTACTCCAAGGTGTTTTTTTAATTTAAATTTGTTATAAGCAATCGCAAATGTGTAGAAGACAAATATCTGAACAATGCACTGGGTAGTAAATGTGATAACAGTTTGTATCCATTGTGCTTGTGGATTTGTTCTCAGATTTCCTGGCTTTTCAGCAGGTTTAACTCTAGAATTTGTCACTTCTCTCGCCAAGTGACTGTGAGTTGCTTGATAATCCAAAATTCAATTCTGCAGGACACAGAACGAATCACTTTTCCAAGCAAATGAACAATTTACTTTTTTGTTCTAATTAATTTTAATGACAGGGAAAGATCAAGATCTTTACATCCTGTATAGCTGAAACACAGAATTTGCACTTTTTTTCACAATAGTTTTATCTTCCTTTACCCACAGTGCAAATTTGAGTGTCGTGAATACATTTTTTCCCCCCAAACAGGCCCCGATTTTCCGCAACACTAATATCTCTGTAATCCTCCTTCGAAAAACATCTCCTGGCCTGGACTTGGCAATGAGTAGAGCTTCAAATTTGGTGCAAAATCAAAAAGTTTCCCTTTTGTTGCCCCCACAAGGCGTGGCAACTTTTCTGTGTAGTTCTGTTTACACTTTTGAATCCTTTGCTTGTTTTTCTTCACCACTTTTGGAGGTGTTCGTTCACCGTCTTCTTCCACAGAAGCCACTTTGCACATGAGCATCCATTCTGGAATTAGAATACGCATGCACACTAAGATTAACTTCCATAGAGGTGGGGAAACCACTCGTAGGTAAACAGAGAGGGAAATGTACTATCTGTGCTCCGACTAACATTCAACATCAACAACTTTCGTTTTTATTTTTGGAGGGAAATTTACTGACTGGAACAGGCGAACAGAATCCATATTTTCATGAATGTTCTGTATACTTTATTGATTTTCTGTAATAAATATGGCTGTACCATAACAGTAGGCTTGTCTGACAAGCCGTTTTGCATCAACACTTTATCTGTAATTTCTGAGAGTAATGTGTGGAAACATCTGTCCTATGGACCTGTAATGTGTTAATTTTTAGAACGGCATTAGTTATCTCATTTTTCCTTTCTATGAGATAACATCACAACCACTTTTGAAACATTTTGCACAAAATGATTTTTTTTTAAAACTAGTCGCAGGTCAAATCAACACAATATCCAGCAGCTGCTGAGATTTGACACCTTTCTTCTTTTTCTTCAATCTTTAGGTTGAAACCGTCTTTATTAATTTGTGTGATCGCTTCACAGTCAATTTTAGCCAGTTGTGGACCGAAAATGGCAAAGAGAAAGCAAGCTTCCCTCAAAAATAGGAAATTTAAATCCCAGGTAAGAGCTAAACAGCTTGCAAAGGCCCGATTGTGTCGTAATAAACGCAAACATGACAGTGTAAGTAGCGATAGTCACAGTGTCACAGAGTTGTCTGCTCAACTCCCTCAAGCATCGGCTTCAGAACTAACAAATGATCAATCAGCATTTTCATGCTCCAGTACAAAGAAATTCAAAGCTTTTAACCAGGAAAGGGGTGACATTTCTGAGCAAGAAGGCAGTGATAGTGAGAAGAAAAACATTCCCAAGCCTAATGATCATCAACCAAACAAGCCACACCTTCCCACTACTATCTATGACTTTAACGAAATTGCTACCCTATTTTCTGCTTGTGCTTGTTCAGAATGTGGTCATTCTACCTTAGATATAACATCGGATGGGGGTGTCAAAATGGGATTAGCAGTATATTTAAGGGTTAGCTGCACCAACTGCCAGAAGATATTGGCTGCTAACTACACTTCAGCTAAAATGCCAGGAAATGTCTCATTTGAAATAAGAAGAACAGTTACAGCAAGTCTGCTTTGTGGCTTTGGAGCCAGAAAATTGAACAAATTTTATGAATATTTGAATTTACCTGGATTAAGTTCAGAGACTTTCAAAACACACTGTAATGAAATCTCTAGGTTACAACCAGTTCTGAAGCGGCAGATTACTGAATTGGCAGTGCAAGCTGTCAGAGAGCCACACAAGCAAGTGAACACAAACTGTGAACTGCAAGGTGGGATTATTGACACTGCTGTCAGCTTTGATGGCACATGGCACACAAGGGGGCACAGTTCTCAGACTGGAGTTGTTATAGACCTTATGACAGGAATATGTTTGACTATCATGTCATGCCGAAGTATTGCCAGAAATGTGAGACAACTGGTAAAAAGAATGAAGGAGGATGGTCCTGTTGCATACCAGATTTGGTGGGATGAGCACAACGAAGGGTACAGCAAAAATTTTGAAGGAAGTTCTGGGATGATGGAGGTAGCTGGAGCAAAGGAGCTGTGGAAGCGGTCTCTAAAACACAAGCTGCAGTATACCACCTTATTATCAGATGGGGACTGCAAGACCTACAGTGTTCTTGTTGAGAAGCCTTATGGTGACAACATCCAAATCACTAAGGAAGAATGTATCAATCATGTGTCAAAGAGACTAGGCACAGTTCTCAGAAATCTGGTTGCAGACAACAGCAAGCGAGGAGTGACTCTGGGTGGCAGAGGTGACAGCAAACTCGCACAAATGGCCATGAAAAGAGTTCAGGCGTACTACACCAAAGCAATACGCAGCAACAAAACAGTTGAGGCCATGTCCAATGCAGTCTGGGCTTCACTAATGCACTGTGCTTCAACTGATGAGGATCCACACCATCGCTATTGTCCAGAGGGTATGAATTCCTGGTGTTTTTTTAACAGGGCTCGAGCGCGCGGCCAGCAGCCTCCACCTCATGCAGGGAATGTCACAACTCCAATCAATAGACGTGTGTCTGAAAAACTTGTGCCCGTCTACAAGAAGCTTGCAGATCCAGATGCATTCGGGGGAAGACTCAAAATGCAAATGAAAGTCTGCATGGTGTTATCTGGAGTCGCTGTCCAAAGCATGTTTTTGCGTCACGGGAGAAGGTCGAGGTGGCAACACTGCTATCTGTTGGAGAATTTAACATGGGTGCTGCAGCAAGTCACAATTTCATGACAGTCCAGGGTCTCTGCATTGGTGGCAAAACCAGGAGACTTGGCCAGCAGCGGGGTAAAGCAAGTGAGGCCAACAGTAGGCGCAGCCAAGAACAGAAACAAAAGCTACGCAGAGACAAGGTTCATCTAGCCAAGGAGATGGAAAGGAGGAACCTTTTAGCAGAAAATGGCCCTGCCTATGTTCCAGGTGGCTTCTAAAGTGAGCAGGTTCACTGTACTTATTTATCTGTTCTCTTCTAGCAACAAACTATGTAAGAGTGAGGACTTCCATTATTCGCTGATCTTTAAACGCAGATTTCTCAATTTGCTTGTTTTATGATTTGTGCTCACTCTTACTCCTAACACAATTGTCAGAGAATTAAGAAATTTTGCAGGCATCAAGGGCATATGATTGTTTACATCATTACAGAAGGAATTGACTGTATCTTAATATCCACTGGAGTAAAACATACTTTTATTTATCAAATAACGCAAAAATTCAATTAATTCTTTGATTAATTTTTCATTTATCATAACTCTTTTCTTGGTTTTTTTTATCAAAGATTCCTTCTGTAATTTTTAATACATGATAAAATGAACAAAATAAAACAGGTTTGGTGTCAATCCAATAAATGTGAATAAGTGATTAGTAATCCTTTGCACAGATAACATGGTTTATTTCCAATATGGCCACCGTTGCCATTAATAACAAGCGTAAAAATGATTTTGAAAATTTTTTTCAACACATACAGTTTATAATTCCAACATAAAACATAAATTATGAATTAATGCTGTAAAGTTTCTATTTTGGGGGCAAAACATGACCTTAAAAATGCATCACCAAAACAGTCAAGTCTTGCATTGAATCACACTCACAGCAAACGAGATTATTGAAACTAAAAATTCAAACAATAGCTCAAGCTGGTTTACATCAGCTGATTAAACTGAGAGCGTTTAAAACACCAGTAAAGCTACTAAACACCCCTAGTCGGAAGAAAATATGACTGTAATAACAACTAGCTTGCTGATTTTATGCATTGACATCAAACTGCAAATAATTATGTCAGTATCTTTTTGTTCTGACCATACACACAAAACCAAACATGCATACACACCAAACAGTCTAAAACCAGTTGTATGAACATGCTGTAGGACATCTGTTCCCACCAGACAGGGAAATTAAAATTAACATAATGACATGTCTATTACAAGTCAAAATTCTATATAAAACATGCTTTCATCTAAAATGGCTAGAATTGGCATGTTCACAAAGTCTACATCAGCATTTCATTGAATCTGTTTTCCAAAGGAAAGACAGTTCAGTATTAGGCATGTTTCAGTCCATTTAAAATTCATTATTATGAAAATTTTTTATTGCTAGTCTAAATAAACACAATTTTCCTCAAAGGGTGAAGACCCCACCAGTTTCCAGATTTCTCAAGGGGTGGGAAATCAGGGGGACAGCAGGGGGGGGGGGGAGGTGGAGGGTTGGTTTTGCAATCAAACGTTTTATTCAAAGAATTTCAAACCCAAAGTTGAAAAAAACTGCAAATTTCACAGAAGAATCAAAAGAAAACAACTATTTTGATTCAGATACTGCAGGATGAATATTCTTTCTCAACTTAAAAACAGGCTACTTACCATATTACGTCAAAGTTCTTTTAAGTACTTTCACATTTAAATGTAAGATAAACCTAAATGTTTACAATAGACTCCATCATCAAAACTTAATACACTGCAAGTTAGGCCAATGTCTATAAAATTCCAGATAAAATCCAACTCAGCAAAACATCTAACACTACAAATTAAGTCACAATCTCCAAAAATTCACAATGATAATCAGATCAGCAGTTGTAAATTACTCTCAAAACATGAACAATTGTGTTCATATTATTATTATTTATTTTGAATTTTATTTTAAAATTATCTTCAGCCTGTTCTAGCCAGTCCCATTTGCTGTTCGCAAGAAGGCAGTGGATGTTCACAAAGAGGTCAATCTAGCCTGAATTTCTTTTAGTTGTTTCAACAAAGCTGCCCTCTCGGCCTCCTTCTGGACATCTGGTGGAGAAAAATAAATTACATAAATAAACAATACTGAGATTGATAAGATAAACCAACCAAAAAAGGGCAAAGCCCAAATGACTCACAAAATAAATTAATAAAGATGTTGATCTTTCGATGCTCTTGACCCTAGACCTCCAGCTCCAAATAATCTCATGTACAATCAAATAAATTATAGGAAAAAGATGTGGCATAAGGGAAGTAACCAACGCTAGAGTACTTTCAGCTCTGTTTTTGTATTAGTCTTATCACCCGTTATGGCTGGGATTTTTGATTGTGGAAATAGGAGTGGTTGAAAAAACATTATAACAATATTATTAAAATTAAGAAATCCCAAAAATTTGAGGGTTTTGGGTGATCAAAGTTTCACTGTATATTTTAAAATGTATGATAGAAATAATAATTATGGGTTGAATTAGTTTTAAAACATGTTCAGTTTATTTTAGATCCAATATTTCACCCTCTTTAGATCATTTGTTATTGAGTTTCAGCTAATAGTTTTAACTAAAAACGGACGAAGAAAACGGCAGAATGCAACGTAAAATGGTGGCCTCTGTGTGGATCAGTAAATAGTAATTATCAATTTTATTGTGTTTTTTAACCAAAGAACTGTTTTGGTGCATGTCTTGAGTTTGAAAAGAGGGCTGAATTTAAGATCTATGAGTTGTAAAGATCACAATATTCAGAGGTGCCAACCCCCTAATCTTCTTGTCAGTATTTCCGGACCCGTTTGTCAGTATTTTTTAACACTTGTCGGTAATTTTTTTCCTTGCAAAACCCAGCCTATGACACTATAAAGTAACGACAAGCTTAACTCTGAAACAGCAGGCTATTTTTAGTCCTCTAAACTCACAATGAAAATCAGCTTGTTGAACACCACACTTGGCAGGGATAGCTCAGTGGTCAGAGCGCACGACTTGTGTGAGTGCGTCTTAGGCAACGTGGGTTTGAATCCTGACTTCAGCAAACTATTTTGTGATTGCTGGATATTATGGGCCAGCGCCTTGAGAAGCTCTCTGAGCTTGTAAGTGCGCTAGATAAGAGAAATCTCTTTTCTTTTCTCTTACTCTAAAATCACCATGGAAATCAGCTTGTTGAACACTACACTTGTTTTACTTAAAATGAATGATACTGATAATCTTTCCAATAAAAGCAATGTCAGCAACAAAACAGTTCTATTGTTTCAAGGACTTGGCCAGTTGCCTTTTTCAGAAGTGTTGGAGAGAGTTTTGTTTTGTAGCAGTCAATATATTTGAGTTTCTTGATTTCAACTGCAGCATGGCATTCAATGTCTTACTTCCCATAGTCCCTCTAAAGTCAATTTTATTTTTTCTAACCAGAGAAAAAGACCCTTTCACATGAACAGTTGGACACATGGATCAGGAGAATCCTCAGCATGATCTTGGATAGTAAGTAAGCTTTGTGTATAGCAGATGCAACATGCCTGGCAACATCGTCAAAGCCACCACGATTTTTAAAATTTAAAAAAAAAATCGAAGCCACAGACAGTACAGAGCATGCTTACATTGTTGACAGTTTCGACGTAATGATGCATGGATGTGCTTCTGTGTATGAAAGCAAAAAATCTTGCAGTCGTTTAGTTGCAGGCTTTGTTTTCTTTCATGAGGAATCAGCTTTGTCATCAGACTTAGCAGCTTTTGCTTTTTCTCGGGCTACCACGTCCTGCCATTTTCGCGATTTTGAAACACTTCGAAAGGCGGTGAAGACTATTATGGAAAGAACTCGTACAGGTCTATTTCTAGACTAGGGTTAGGGTAGGGGTAAGGTAGGGTTAGGGAAGGGTATGGTAGAGTAGGGTTGGGTAGGGTAACCCTAACCCAACCCTACCCTAACCCCAGTTGACGTCAGTCTAAAAATAGACCTGTACGAGTTCCCGAAAGGCTAAGAACAACTGTATTCATTGGACGAATTGATCACGTGTTTGATTCGGAACTAGCGGTTGGGTAAGAACCATGCTCTTGCTCGATTCGGCTTTAATCACGTGATTGATTAGGGTACAGTCATGACTCGAAAAGCGTGTTGGAAAATACCGCAGGCACACAGTGACGTTCAGTGAGTGCAGCAGTACTATTCTGAGATCTGAAACCGGTACAGAAGAACCGCTGGGAAATATAAACGATCAACAACTTCCCCTCCATATTTTTATAAAAGCTACAGTATTTTCGTATTTAATTCACTTCGCCAGAATTAAATACGGTCAATCCGTACTTGTTGGCACCTCTGAATACTTATCGCTGACCTCTGCTGTGGGTGTGCAGCGGCGTGGAGGGTCATTTGTTTTGGGTCATTGTCTTTTGTCATTTGTCTCAGGTCATTGTTTCTTGTTACTGTTTTGGATCATTATCGGGTCGTTGTCTCTTGTTACTGTTTCTGGTCATTGTCTCTTGTCATTTGTTTCTGGTAGTCGTTTCTTGTTATTGTTTCGCATCATTTGTCGCTGGTCACTTGTCATTTTGTTTATTTTTGGAAAGATTTAATTTTCATTTAGCAATATTAATCAAAATAAAGTTTTTTTAAAATCATACAATATGACTGTTTTCTTTTAGTTCGCTTTATAGTCTTGTGTCTTGTTTCCTATTTTTGACCTTCATGTGACCTCTGACGTTTATGCATGATCAAATAACCCAATGTTTTTCCATAATATGGGTTAAATATAGTCATTCGACTGTATGATGACCAATGTTTTCATATTTTTGCAAGGCCTAAATGACTCTACTATCTCTAAATAAACAAGTTTGGACTTTATATCTCATAGTTTAGGCTCAAGGTCACTTCAAACTACAAATACAACCGACTTTGAACAGCTCCAGTGACAATGACCTTGGAGCGAGGTTGACCAAATTTGCACAGAATGGGTGTCTCATTCTATGCATAAAAAAAATTGTAATATTAATAACTTGGGAAAAAAATTAAATATTGTTAACCAACATTTGTTGACCCTGTGACCTTGACCTTAAAGTGAAATAATTAATTCACTGATCATTTATGAGGTCTCACAGACACAAACTTTCTTACCAAGATTTGTTGAGATCGTTAAAATAGGTTCTGAGATATAAGTCACTTGCAAGTTTTGCACAGATGGAAAAAAATATTTTTTTAATGTCATTTTTGGGCTATTTTTGGCTCATCTTGCACAGATTTGCACAAATCTTGAATTTTTTTTTTGTGAGGGGGGGGGGGGATGGAGAGGGGGGTGGTTCAGGTGGGGCGAGTACTATGCAAGAGAGTCAAAAATCAACATTTGTGGTTACAATTTCAAGATTATGTTTGTACAATAAAACCATAAAAGATCTGTTCTAATATCTGTAGTTCATAAACACCCCTTTATGCAGGGGTCTCACCATGTTTTCACCATTCTCATATCAATAATGTGGCCTTCCCCGATAGTTTCCGTTGAATCTCACCAACTAATCTAATTCTGATTTTTATGTTTGAATAGGTTTGACAGTTGATTATAATGGTAAAAACCGTTTAACCGGACTAAAAGTTTTTATTTTATATTATTTCATGAGACAAACATGGCCAAAGTGTGGTTTTGAGAAAACACGCTTCCAATGTTGTAGATACAAATATCAAAAGTTTTAAAAGTCAGTTAGGGGGTAATGCACAACCATAATTGTGGCCCAGTATCAAAGAATCACTATTAAAATAGCCGCTAGTGTATACATGTGACAAGTGAGGGAAATCCCCAGCCTGCCAGCCTGGTCACTTTCAAAATAGGATTAATTTTTTTTTTTTTTAAAAGCCTTTTCTACGATAACAGAAAAATAAAAATATTTTCCCTAAAATAGCATCTTTCTTTGCATCAATAATTCCAAAATATTGCCTTTTAATGCCTTCTGTTTGAACACATTTTAGTTTTAAATCGCTAGTGGGAATCGCCTTATTTTTATTTTATACTTTTTCGTCTTTGTTTATCTTATCCTACCCTATCCCGTAACCCGCAGGTCGTAGGGGCACCACAGATGATCGTTTAACCAGCATACTCCATCTTTCTCTGTCCTCAGCAGCCCTGATGGCTTCGCTCAGTGTCAAACCAGTCCATTCTCGAATGTTGTCCTCCCACCTCTTTTTTGGTCTCCCTCTTCTTCTACCTCCTTGCACTGTGCCTTGCAGAATGGTCTTTGCAAGGCCTGATGATCTGGTGACGTGGCCATACCATCGGAGTTTCCGTTTCTTCACCACTGTGAGCAGGTCATCATGTTGTCCAATGGCTTGTGATGGTCTGTCGGACTTCGTCGTTGGTGATGTGTTGGGTGTAGGAAATGCCCAGAAGTCTTCTGTAGATACAATGGCTCCTAAATATTTGAAACTATGCACTGTGTCGAGGGATTGGCCTTGGACTTTGATGTCCGTGTTGAAGCCATTGGTGTTGTTGGTCATCATTTTGGTCTTCTCTGCGCTTATTTCCATTCCATAAGCTCTGGAGGTGGTGTCAAGCCTCTGTACCAGCTGTTCAAGTTCTTGTTCCTCTCCAGCCAATCCATCAATGTCATCTGTTCTCGGGACATGCTAGAACTGATGGGTCTCCATTTGGTGTATGGTTGTAAAGGTCAGAGCAGTATTCTGTCCATCTGTCCAAGACTTCTTGTTCTTCTGTAAGGCATATGCCAGACTTACTTTGAATCGTGGAGACTTTGGGCTGTTTAACACTTGTCAGCCGCTTCACAGTCTGGTAGGCCTTCTTGCTGTTGTTCTTGTTCAGACTGTTCTCTATTTCCTATCCAGTTCTCCTTTGCAGTGCTCATGCCTTTTCGGATGTCGTCGTTGATTTTTCTGTAGACATCAGCTCCCTGTGAGGTGTTCTTTTTCTTTTTTATCTCTCTTCGTTTTTTTATCTCTCTTTGTTTATCAGAAGCTCATTATTTTAATTAGCTGAATATATTTACTTTATTTTCTTAATAAGGATATAATGTCGTTAACAGTGCGGAATACTTGATGCAGCCCAGTCTCACCCATGACTCCACCTCCTGTGGTCCCCGCATAGCGAGTTTGAGACCTTTGCTCTTACGCATTCATTCAGTTTAATGAAAAGCAATACAGCAGATCAGTTTAATGTATAAATCCTATAGGCGAGTGCAAATATAGTTACAGCCATGATATGCAAATCAAAGCACTGCAGTCAAGACTCACCTGAGAGTAGCATTACAGTTGGTCAAAATATTACTAACAATCTGCATTTGCGAAAACTAACTTCTACTTACACTTGCATAATTATATAAAACTGAAAACTGAAAGAAGCACAAAATGCTGACAAATGAATGTCACCATTACTGAACATGTGAGTGAATGTGTAAGTGATTGTGCATCCATGATCACTCACCAACAGCAGCAAGCTCTTCACACTCCACAATGCTTGTTCCCACATCTTCATCAGTGTTCGAGGCCCCAGCAACCTGGTACGAAAAAATAATTATTATTTTTTGCTGTAAATAGCTGGTCAAACACACTAATATTATGTGCACAGAGAACACATGAATGTAAAAATATGACCACCTATTTATTATTTTTGCAATTAATTTGCACACAACCACAAGGATTAATATAAGAACAAATGAATTTCCATGTCAACATGAACAGAAAAACAAACATGCTTTAGAAGTATAATTTATGTATTATTTCTTGTTACTTTTTTTTTCTACAATTCTTTCAAAGTTTAATGATGTAATCCGTCCTTCCTTTGCTATAAACCTAAGGTTTTAACAAATAAAACCTTTGTATTCATAACTGACATGAGTTGATTGATTCCTCAAAGCAGTTATATTCCAAAAGCAACCCTCTCTTAAAAGATTAGAAGTGGGCACTACAGTCACAACTGCTTATTTGCAAAAAGCAGAAGAAAAATTGCTGAGCGAATACAGACTCAAACTGCTGCATGAAGGGACAACTTCTATAAATAATCCCACAAATGGATAGTGTATTTTAGTGGACCATAATCATTATTGCTATTAACCTCTTCAAGTGAAGGCATGGAGTCAGAAGCTTCTGATGGTGCGTGTTCATCGCTTTTTAACGATAGGGAGCTGAGGGGTCTAATGCCAAGAATTGCAGCCACAGGCTTGCTGTCCATTGTGAACAGCTCCACTGACAACTTATCACCCTCCTTGGACAACACTTTCAACATCACCTGCCAAGAACATAAACACCTATATCAGTTTCTGCATAGAATACAGCAGCATATCAAGATAAAATAAATGTTCGCATCAACTTCCAAAACATTCAACTATTACTAATAAAAAAAAAAAAAAAAAAAAAAAAAACTGCTGCATTAATTCTTACCTCAGCCTGAAGACAAATGGTCTTGAATTTCTCCTCAATGTCCTTAGAGACAGATGGTGCTAAGATGTCAGCCAGTTTGCAACAGATAGCCTGAGCAAGCACTTGGCCAAAACGCTCAGGCAGAACTCGGAGCGATGACACCCGTTTGGTTTCCCTGTTGCCGTAATCAACAAAGAACACATTACAAGTAGCAGCATCCTGGGAAATAGCTTCTACACGGCCACGATACCATTCATTGTCTAAAGAGAACTGGACCAGCACCATGCTACCCAGCTGGACACTACCCACAGGTTTGCTGGTTGGTGTTGCACAGAACTGGTTCAGCTCATTCCTCAAGCCATTCAGAGTTGCCTGTCACATAAAATGAAAACACCTTCATAAGTTCAACCTGCACACTTGCCAAATGACAGTATAACATGAAAATGTAAACAGCAATGCTAATGCTATTGCACTTACCCTGGAGCATTTGGCCAAAGGACAGCATAAAAGGACACACTTGTGCTTGTACACATGTTCCACTACATTTTTAGCCAATCAATTCTAATTCTTGTACACCATTGCTAATGTGTACATTAATGAATGTTGCAAGACAAGATCAATCACTCAATTACCACCACTATTAATTTGAGATCAAATCATCAATAACCATCAACATGCATTTCATCTATGCTACATCCATCATACAGCCTACCTCTGCATCATGCTTGTTGACATAAAACTCATTGCAGTTGACAATCTCTTGGATGCCACAAGCGACCACCTCCTCAATTGGAAGGGTTTCTACAGACAGTCTTCCAAGGAATGGCTTTTCTTCTGGTGCTCCAACTTTAGTCAAGTCTTGCTTCGATGCTGAAGGTTCAGTTGCAGAGACAGCAGATTCAACATCTTGCAGAGGAGCTTTGTTGCTGGATGGCACCAAGGCAGCAGAAGAGGCTAAGGGAAGGGCGCCAAGCACTTGCTGCTGCATATGCTGAGGAAGAAAAGTCTCCAGCTGCTGGAGAAGATACTCAGACATTGTCTTCTGAAGATCTTTATGAATAAAATCCAGCCAAACCATCTGAAACAACATACAATGCCTATACAATAACTGCATCTTCAGACTTGTACTTCTGTAGTAAGAAAACTGTAATAAGACATTTGTAAAGCATAGCCTGAAGCACCTGTATTCAGAGCTGCCAACCCCTAAAAAAAATTTCAGTAGCAAACAAAGAAAAATATCCGTAGTTTCAGCTCAATTTCAGTAGCAAATGTACGAACAAGAATTTTCACATGATAAAATGAGCATTATTTAAAATGTTGATATTAGCTTAAATAAAAACCAAACACCAACACAAAAAGCATTAACTTTCAAATATTTATTTTTAAAATGATAGAAATGTTCCTGAAAAAAAAACAACAGTTTTAACATTTTGTTCGGAAAAGCTAACCCAATGGCTCACTACATGTACTAATGGCATGGATACTGCATTGGTTTAAAACCAAATTGTTAAAGCTGCTATTTATATTTAAAAAAAAAAAAAAAAAACATTGTCAGTTATAGGTTTACAGGCATAGACATGTTAGGGCTTTTCTTCTGCTAGGGCAGAAACAGTTGCCCTCTTGCATCTCTGTAGCAGCGAGTCCTCGCGTGTAATCGCCTGAAGGAAACACGGGGATCACAGGACATGACTGTGGTCTCTCTCTCTCTCTCTCTCTCTCTCTCAGTCTACCGCGCAGTGGCTGCTGAGCTAAAAATAGCGCTCACGCAAAGCGCTATACGAAAGTCTATGATATTGACGAAAGCCTAGTAGGCCTACGTCTCTCGCGGCTTCGTTTCGATACTTGTAAAAAAAAATAGGTATGCTTTGAAATTTTTCTTCCGTAGTATTTCTTGAAATGGCATAGTTGCGGAATTAAAGAACATTTTCCGGAGAAACTACGGACGTTCCGTAGGGGTTGGCAGCTCTGTGTATTGTTAAGACTTCCAGGGTGGAGAACAACTGAATCAAGAAATCTCTTAAATCTGGCCGGGGCCCAGGGGCCAAGCCCCGGTATTCGCCCCCTGAAGAAGAAAATGACTTTATGCTATTTTGAAAGTAATTTAGGGCCTCTCCTGAAAGCAAAAAGCACAAAGTAAACATGAATAGAAACAACAACAAAAAGAATGTTTTATGCACACAGAGCTTATTCTAGGATTTTGAAGAAGTGGGGGCAGGCCCCCCTTCCTTGAAAAAAGGGGGGGATTAGGCCCCCATCCGACCAAAACAGTGGGGGCGTCTTCTCGGCCTATATAGGATGTACACACAAACAAATATCCATACTTGTTTTCTCCCGTGATGTTCCCGGATAAACTGCGAAACAGTCAAGTGTCGCATTCTCTCCAAACAGTAAGTACACACAAATCGCAGACAAAATATATCACAAACTGGTATCTGTAACCTTGCTTTCACAACTGTTGCATAAAAGCTCTGCTATTTTAGAAGATAAGTCATGGGAAAACAGTGTGACTGTTTTCTTCACAGTTCCTCCACTGAATTCGAAGTCAAAAAGCGTGCGCTTTTTCGAAGCCATTCTGATTCTGATTGTAAACCAGTTCCAACCGGTCAGGTTCATCGATGCCACACTTAGAAGAAAGGTGACTTGTCAAAAAGAATAGCATCGGCCAATGAAAATTTGAGACACATCGCATATACAAGAGAGCAACTTCCGTTTAACTCCAGTTTCCGCTACGCCCTAGCAGACGACAGAAACGTCACAGTAAAGCCCGCTTCGATCAAGACCTGTAGCGGGATATTTCCAATCTCCGCGGGATCGCGAACGCGCTCATCGAATTTCTTTGCGGGAAAAAAACTTTTTGTGCGTGATCCCGCGCCCTAGAATAAGCTCTGTGCACATGTCTTTCAAAAAAGTTAAGAATCTTGATTTGTAAATTGTAGGCCTAACAAAGTTTGAGGTCCACCACTGTTACACACAAACTCCACATTTCAAATTTTACTGGGCACATGTGTGTCTATTTTTTAGCTGTAAACAGGCAAGAATTTTTATAATTTTAGATATTTAGGGGTGCGTTAGTAAAAACACCACATCTTAGGTATTAGTGACTAGTGTATAGATTTAAATGAAATAAAATGCAAAATGAACAGAAATAAATTCTCTTTTGATTATCTACCTTTTTATACTTCTCTTGTCATGTCTTGTTTTTTATTACTCCATGTGTATAAAAAATAAAGTTTTAAAAAGTCCAAACAAGCCCTCTCCTTTTCTTCACTTTCATGCCAGTCTGAAAGATCGTATGCATGCACACTACTGACACTAATTGTCTAATGTCAGTTCCGATCTCTTCCTCCGACTCCAAGTCCATTTCTCTCACTTTAATGTCTGATAAATGGAAGCCTGTAAACTCCACTTCATCAGTTGAAGAATCCAAACCATCCATTTTAGACACACACACAAGAAAATTGGAAAAAAAAAAATAGAAAGAACGAACGCATCACAGAGAAAACTTGTGGAAATGCAGTCGAATGTTTTCACAACAGAATAAACCGGAAGTCAATTGCCGGAAGTCTCGCAATCTTTCAAACAACGCAAGAATAAAAACACATGGTTGATACGAACGCTTTTGGACGTTTTGCCTGTTTAGACCTTCGGCCGCTTTTGGCCGCTATGCCCAGTAAAGGGTAGCCCCTCAGCTTCTCACACTCGGAACTCAATATTTTTTTCGCGGAAATGCAAATGCCTTCCGCGGAAATCCGCGGACAATTCTCCACCCTGGACTTCGTCATGCTCGTTTGCCCATCATACTGTAGAGGTTAAAAATCTTGCAGATCTTTACGATATTGCTACTCTGACCTACCTTGTCCTTGATACTCTTCACCACAACAGTGCAGTGGCAAGTGTCAATTGCCGGCTGAAGGTATTTCTGCAGCGTTTCTATGTATACAGCAGAATGTTCATCCATCCACTGCCCATCAGGTAGAGACAAACCATCAATGCCACAGTGAATACCATAGATGGGCAGCTCAGCAAACTCCGGCTGGATAGGGCGCAGTTCAGAGAAGGGCAGTACTTCTCGGTTGCCGTAATCAATGTAATTCAGTGCAGCCTCTCCCTTCTCTTGGCCAACGCCCATGACTTCTGCACGGTACCAAGTGCCATCACCAGAGAACCTGCTGACCACCAGTTCTCCCAAGATAGGCCTGCAACAATGAGTCATTCATTTGTAATTTTTTTTACTTTACACAGCTGGCAAAAAGGTCAAGAATGGAGTTTGTCAGAATAACCTAAAATAAAATCCAGCGACTTTATATAAGTAGGAAAATCGAGATATTAACATTACTTCTGGGACGTTTATGAGATGACTTACTTATAAGAAGTTGGGGGTATCTTCTGGTAGTAGCACACCATCTCTTTGCTGAACTTCTTGAAATTGTCTTCCTGTGAGGCAATGCGCAGAAAGAGATCCATGGGACTATTTGTGTCCATGAACACCATGTCCAAGCACTGACCCACATACATGTCACTGGATATATGCCTCATACTCGAAACCATGACTCTGGAAGACAAGATCAAATAAAAACGAAACATTTATATACGCTATAAATGTGTGAACATAAAGCAGAGGGGCTGCAACTAAAAACATTTAAATTCTATGCTAGATATTATGCTTCACAAAAACAACAACAGCCTCTTGCTTTCAGTTGCAACAAAGTCAGAAAGCTATGTGTTATTCTCTGAAAAATAATTCTGTCCTGCAGAAAAATGCATGATTATGCTACAGTAAAATATCTTAATCTAAGAAGTTCAATAATCTAAGTAGTTCTAGAAGCTTTGTTCATCACTGAGTTGTTCAGGGTTATCTACAGACTTCAAACTGTGGTAACAACAAAGTGTGAACATTTCAGAGTTTGCTATTGCTCACAAACTGCCTACAGATCAGCAAATCAAACATACAATCAACAGGTTTCCAACAGAATGAAGAAAAAATATCTTAAAAGTTAATAAACAAACCTCTGTGGAGTAGCTTTATCTAGTGGTGGTGTTGCTTTCCTCATAGGTGGTGAAGCTTTCTTTAATGGTGGGGTTGCTTTCTTCACAGGCGGTGCACGAGACATAGTTTGTTGTGGTGATCCTATTCCTGCATGTGGGTCCACTATTTGGGTATTCAGAATCAACTTTTGGGCACTTGGAGCCACAGCCAGTCCATTTTCTATGAGGAATTTGGCAGCATCCAAACCTGCAAGTATTAACATTGTCTTCTTTAAGTTTTACTGACCTGGGTGAGAAAAGACAATTCTGTCACAATCTAAAAGCAATGGCTAAACTACTTTTTTTCTATCAGCTTCCCATGGTCGAGTCAGTATTGCCTCTACTGTCCTCAACTGGATTGTACGTGCTTACCGTCTTCATCCCGAATTAGATTGATCTCCATGAGGTTGCCAACTTTTCGGAGGGAGGTAAGTGTGGAAAGTTTGCTGTCAGGGAACTGCATTCTCAGTGCCATCACCGTTTCTGCTGGCCAGGCCTTGCCTTCATTTGGAGCGACTTGTAGCGCACACTGCATTGCCTGCCACATAATAAAGAGTTAGTTGTTTGTATATGATGGATATTTATTTGTTCACAACAGTTCTATTAAGCAGGTTTCCTCCACTGAACAAGCTCTCTATTCCACCACAGCAAAGAGGCATTCCTCTATAAGGCAGATATAAGAGGCATTCCTCTATAGAGCAGATATAAAAGGCATTCCTCTACAGAGCAGACATAAGAGGCATTCCTCTACAGAGCAGATATAAGAGGCATTCCTCTACAGAGCAGATATAAGAGGCATTCCTCTACAGAGCAGATATATATCTTTACTGTGGTGGAATAGAGAGCTTGTTCAGTGGAGACAAATCTGTTTAAAAGAACTGTTATGAACAAATATCAAATAGAACTCCCTATTTGCTCTCTCTCTCTCTAGAGAGAGAGAGAGAGAGAGAGAGAGAGAGAGAGAAAGAGAGAGAGAGAAAGAGAGAGAGAGAGAGAGAGAGAGAGAGAGAGAGCGAGCTTGACAATTATATACTCTTTTGTTATTTAGATTTCAGATAGTACCTGGTGGGGAAATAGAACACATACAAAGTACTTAAATCTCCGTTAAGTGGGTGTTAAGTGTACCTCCCAGTTTCAGAGCAAGACGGTACTTACATTTTCAACATTCCTTCTAAAACTTGTGTAATGCTGCTCTCCCCCCACTAACCTAACCAAAACGTTGAAACCCAATTCCAGACTATTCAGCAGATTATTCTGCCAAACAAATTTCAGTTAATGGAAATGGCCACACTAACCAGCGGCGTCAATTTTTCAATGTCAGCAGGCATTGGCAACAGCCTGGTCAAGGAGGTGTCCTCAAAGTTGCCAAAGTCAATGTAGAAAATTTTTACACTGCTTTGGTTCACTTCCTCCACACGAGCTCGACACAGAAACCCTTCAAACTCGCACAAGTAAAGCTCTCCTTTACGTGCAGATTTTACCATTCCCATCACTGAGGTGTACTGAAATCAAAATTATACCTTAGAATGAAAACAAAATAAATGAGTTCATAAGTAAATAAATAAATGAATACAAATGACAGCACACTTTATCTCTCCCCCACCCATCCCAAAATATTTTATGTAGATTCCACTCTCACATCCTTTAAGTATTTAATCCAAAACTTTTAATTTCAAACCTAGACTTGCACTATCCTATCCTATCCCGAACTGCATTGTCAACAACCAGTTTTCTAAACCTGTGATAATAAGGTTTCTAAGCCTGTTATAGAGGGTGGAAGGTGAGGGAGAGAAAATAAGTTAAAGTTTATTGCTAAGTTTGCAAATAATGTAATTTCAACAAATGCATTGTTTTGTTAGTTTTGCTTCATCACCCTAAACTTGTCAAGACTGCTGCTATATGGGTACAAGGGTAGGCGTGTATTTTCACTTGCCATGCAAGTTTTTGCAGTGAGCGATATGTGCACTAAATATGAGAGTGCAGGCAAATAAAACTGCTGTACGTAGCCAACTCAGAGAGTGCAGAAGGAGAATTTGGAAATGAGAAGTATTAGTGCAGCAGTGTTTTTCAAGAGGGGGGGGGGGGGGGGGGGGGGGGGGAATGGGCAGGCTGTGGTTTTGTACTATTTGCCACCTGTCTCAAGCGGTGCTTCGTCCTGCTGTGACGGTCCTGCGGCCACACTGACTCAACCAAAGCTTTTAGGTTTTGAAGCTAGTTCAGCCAGGCTAGCTATAAATAGCTTTGCCAGTGCTCTTCTATCCTTTCCTTTCACTGAAAGGGAGGGTGTAGGCAAGCTATAAATAGCCCGCAGGCAGCAAAATGTGGGAGAACCTAAGAGTGCTGCTCACATAGGCATTGAGCTGCTGTGGGCGCCCTTCCAGTCATCCTGATGTCCTGTAGAAAGAGGAGAGCTACATGCGCACATCTGTGATCCACTGTGACCTGTGTCGTCTTTGTGTGATGTGTTGTGTTGTCGTGTCCGAGCAAAAGCACCGGTAGTGTAAGTACCTGCAGTCAGTCCTCAGTGGCCATTTTGCTCGGGTGCAAGCATATTTATATAACCATGTATGTATTTTACATTTTTAAATAAAAAGAAATATTAGTGAAGGAAGTATGCTTTTGTGTGCAAGGAAATAATGTATATTTGATAATTATTTTTTAATATTTGCGAAGAGAAGTACTTTATGCCTGATAAGTTTGGATTCTTTGATGGCATTATAAAGAGAAGTAAAATGTAAATGGAAACGAATTTGTTAATTTTAAAAAAAAAAGATATATAATTTATAAATAGAATTTCATCAAACGTTTCAATCGTTGTAAAATGGAGGTAATTCATAAAGAACAATTGTTCTCAATAAATGTAAATAAGTTGGGAAGTTAGTTATTTTAAATTATGATAAAGGGAGATAATTTATGAATGAGCATGATAATTAATGGATAGAACGGAGGAGGGTAATATCTTGCATTGGGTGCAGAAGAGTATGTGAGAATTTTTCCTATGTTGGTTGATTAATACTGCAAAAACCTATTCTTGTGTATGTTATTAATATCTCGCTTGGAGTGTGACATTGCTGGGCTTTGAGCAGAACCACCCGGAACCTATGAATAACTGGTGATCATATTTAGGCTGTAGCAAGAAAGACTGAAGAAAACTATTATCTCAATCATTTATAATTAATTTTTGTTTACTAGTTTTGTTTTCATTATAGTTAAGTGTGATTGTGGGTATTGGGGAGGGGGGGGGGTTAATTAGTGATATAAATATATAGATTAAGTTGTATTGTGTAAATAAAACTGTTGTAATTGTCCCCTCTGTTGCTTTATGTGTTAGATATTTGGGGTGGTTGTTTTGCATGTGGCTAACACACACTGCTGTACCCACTGTTGAGGCAGTGGATGTGACACCCATCTTTCTCTGTCCTCAGCAACCATCATGGCTTCGCTCAGTGTCAAGCCAGTCCATTCTTGAATGTTGTCCTCCCACCTCTGTTTGTCTCCCTCTTCTTCTGCCTCCTTGCACCGTTGCCTTGCAGGATGGTCTTTGCAAGGCCTGATGCTCTAGTGACGGTGCCATATCATCGGAGTTTACATTTCTTTACCACTGTGAGCATGTCATTGTGTTGCGCAATGGTTTGTATGATGGTCTGTCGAACTTTATCTGGAGATGGAGGTGACCAGGGCAGACTTGCCTACCTGAAAAACGTGTTGAAAGTACTCCAAGCAGCTCAAAACCAGATTTTGGAAACTGACCAGATTTGTGCGTAACAGACTTTTTTGTCTTCTTGTAGCACATTATTAATGTAATATTGACATTATGCACAAAGTGTATTGAAATACATGTAGAAATGCAAGTTTCCTAAGCAAATAATATTACAAAGTATAAAATTAAAGGATAAGTAAAGAGATCAGAGTTCAATGTTTTGCAGAAGAGGGCAAATAAACTTTTTTTCACATAAGCAACACCTTACACATAATTAGTGGTTTTCGTCTGCACCCAGAAAAGTTTTTTTATGGACGCATTGTTTTTAGCAGCTTCTTCAAACTTTTCATGTGATTTTGTTCATAAGCGCTTTCGCAGTTGTTGCGACTGCCATGTGCAATGGTGAAGCCGGTTTAGCACAAAGTGCATCTTGCAAACTCAGGCGCTTTCAGAGATTTAGTCAGGGCCACTTTTAATTGCAGGCTTTCAAAACAGCTTTTTCTTTTCTGGCCTGCTGTTTCGCTTTTGGTTCACCTTTATTCTGATAGGGCGAACGGCCTGCATTACGGTTTTGCTTCATTTTTCGCGTTAGTATACAGCAGTAAACATAATGAAGGAAACAGGAACACAAGTGCAGCGAGTTTACGATATGTGAGCATGCGTCTCCTCGGTAAGGATAACTACACTGAAAGTCTTTTAATAGGAATTTAAAAAAATAATAATACATATTAAAAAACTTGACCGAATTTTTGCAAGCTGACCAGATAACCGTATTCCAAGGCTAAATTGCGTACAAATGTAGGTAGGCAAGTCTGCAAGGGAGCGCAGCAACCTTACCTTAGGAGTGTAGACTGAGGGACCTGTCTTTCCAAATGGGCTTCAACCTTGTCAAGGCAGCAGTAGTTTGCGCTATCTTGGAGAAGACATCCTGTGGCGACGCATTGTCCGATACAATTGCTCCTAAATATTTGAAGCTGGGCAGTGTGTTGAGGGATTGGCCTTGGATTTTGATGTCCATGTTGATGCCACTGATGTTGTTGGTCATCATTTTGATCTTCTCTGCACTTATTTCCATTCTAAAGGCTCTGGAGGTGGTGTCAAGCCTCTGTATCAGCCAATCCATCAATGTCATCCGTAAAACGGAGGTTGGAGATTGCTCTACCCCCTATGCTGACTTTGCCTTGGTGATCTGCAAGTGCATCTGACATGATGCGCTCCAGAAAGAAGTTGAGTATTGGGGAGAGTAGCATACTTGACGCACTCTGATTGTTGTTCTGAACTTGTTCCCGGTGGCTTTGTTGTGGAGGACTGCACTGGTAGCCTTGTCATACAGGCTATTGATGACTTCAATAATGTTAAGCTTATGTAGTACTGTCATGGTTGCCCACAGAGCTGCATGACAGACTCAGTCAAATACTTTCTTGAAATCTACAAACACATGATATAGGTGTTGTTGGTGCTGTAAGTATTTCTCGCAGATTATTCTGAGGTTGAAAATCTGCTCAGTGGTACTTCGCCCTGCCCTGAATCCTGCTAGTTCTTCAGCTACGATTTGTTCAGCTTGGGGTTTCAACCTGTTGAGTATTATTTTCAGGAGGATTTTGCTGGGATGGCTGTTGAGGCTGATGGTGCGGTAGTTTTCACATTCGGACTCCTGAAGGTTACCCTTTTGAAGAGTGATGACATGTGACTGGGTCCATGGTGTATGCCACTCCCCACTCTGCCAGATCTTGTTACAGATAATGGCGAGAGCGTCAATCATCGCTTCTCCTCCTGCTTGAAGCAATTCTGCGGGTATGTTGTCCACTCACGTTGACTTCCCTTCTTTAGCAACTTACACATTAGTCATCAAATCTACACATATGTTCAAACTTTTACACTAGAAAGTATACCTTATAAGAGAGTTTTAATCCACATTGTTGAGGTGAAAGCTCCCCATAAGCAAAAAACAAATTAAAAGGTTACTGGGATCCCAGAGAATGTCACCAGCAATTATATCCATGTAGTGTCTTTTGGCATCGCTTAATAATAATAATTAGTGAATTTATAATGCGCCATCTCTCTCCATACTTTATACAGAGCGATTGGTTCGCACAAATCACGCACAAATCACTAGCTAAACATACATCCTACATACACACGGACGGAATTAGTTGTTCAGGCTGGTATAGGTAATCTACAGGAAACAAGTAATTTAATGCAGATGCTCTTTAGAACGCTTGGTAAAGACGTTTAGATTCCCATTTCACAAATATCAGGCACATTAATGTATGACTATATATGCAAATAGAAATCCCTGGGTGAATTAGACATTTTTTCTTCTTAATTTTGATGACTTTTTATTTGCTTTCTTCTTTCTTCGAGAATTTGTGTCGTTACAGCCAGCAATGAATTGTGCACGATACATCATCATCATCATCATCCTTACATTTTTTAACGAGCTGGTAATCTGAGCGAGGATAGTAGAACCAGTGGCCACCTCCTGAACCCACAATGACCGAGGGCTGTCCATGTGTGAAACAACTACCTGTAACTTTTACATCCACATAAGCCATGATCATATTGCTTCAATACAATAACAACAAAAAAATAATAATTATAATCCTATCCTATCCCTTAACTTGAAGGTTGTTGGGGGACCACAGATAATCGTTTAACCAGCGTACGCCATCTTTCTCTGTCCTCACCAACTCTCATGGCTTCGCTCAGTGTCAAGCCAGCCCACTCTCGAATGTTGTCCTGATACAATGGCTCCTAATATTTGAAGCTATGCACTGTGTTGAGGGACTGGCCTTGGAGTTTGATGTCCACTCTGATGCCATTGGTGTTGTTGGTCACAATTTTGGTCTTCTCTGCACTTATTTCAATTCCATAGGCTCTGGAGGAGATGTCAAGCCTATTATTATTATTATTATTATTATTATTATTATTATATTATGTCAAGCCTCTATATCAGCTGTTCAAGTTCTTGTTCCTCTCCAGCCAATCCATCAATTTCATCCGCAAAACGGAGGTTGGAGATTGCTCTACCCCCTATGCTGACTGAGCCTTCGTGATCTACAAGGGTATCTGACATGATGCGCTCTAGGAAGAAGTTGAAGAGTGTTGGAGAGAGTAGGCATCCGTGATGCACACCCATTGTTGTTCTGAACCAGTTCCCGATGGCGCAGTTGTGGAGGACTGCACTAGTAGCCTTGTCATACAGGCTATTGATGACTTCAATAACGTTTTACACTCTCATGGTTGCCCACAGAGCTACATGCCAGACTCGGTCAAACGCCTTTTTGAAGTCTACGAACACATGATATAGATGTTGTTGGTGATGTAGGTATTTCTCGCAGATTATTCTGAGGTTGAAAACCTGTTTCGTGGTACTTCGCCTTGCCCTGAATCCTGCTTGCTCTTCAGCTACGATTTGTTCAGCTTGGGGTTTCAACCTGTTGAGTATTATTTTCAGGAGGACCTTGTTGCAGGGTGAGGAACAACTCATTGAGAAAAACTCTGAAAAGGCCGGGGTCCAGGGGCCGCCTAGGCCCCGGCGGGGTCAAGGGGCAGGGCCCTTGTAGGGGGTCCAGGGGGGCAAAGCCCCCCTTTTGAAAATGTGCACGTTTTTAAGCCATACCAAGAGTGGCATAGTAACAGTGCAGTAAATGTATAGTGAACTGAACCAACCAAATATGAAAGAAAAGTAATAATTATTAGAAAAAGCTGAACAAACACAGGAGCACACACACACACTTGTGTTTTATGACAATAAAATTTCGTATTCGTATTCACACACACACACACACACACAAGCAAATACCACTAACCTTTACATTTTGGATGTCTGTTTCTTCTTGCACATTTCAGTCTTTCACAATTTCAAATTTTAATAGAAACAATCTTCGCCCGCTCTAAGTAAGTCGCGTTTATGTGGTCGTAAGAATCAACAAGAGCGGGCGGGGAGATGTTGCACGCATTCAGTTCTAGCGGGCCCATTCTAGCAATGAGAAAGTAAAAGGTGGACACGGATGGGTACTTGTAATAATAGGTCTACTGGATTCGGAAACGGACAAATTTTTTTTCCTCTGAACTCTTTTTTTTCCCTCTGAAATGGCTGCCGATTTCCTCTGAAATCAGCGGATCCGAGGAGAGTTCCCCACCCTGCTTGTTGGGATGGCAGATGGTGCGGTACAGTAATTTTCACACTCCTGAAGGTTACCCTTTTATGGGAAGAGTGATGACAAGCGACGGCTCCTTGGTGTAGGCCACTCCCCACTCTGCCAGATTTTGTTACAGATAATGGTCAGGGCGTCAATCATCGCTTCTTCTCCTGCTTGAAGCAATTCTGCGGATATGCTGTCCACTCCCGCTGACTTCCCTTTTTTAGTGATTGCACTGCTGCGTCAACTTTTTCTCGGAGGATTGGGAGAGTTTCACCCTCTTCTCTATTCTGGGAACATGCTAGAACTGATGGGTTTCCGTTTGGTGTGTGGTTGTAAGGGTCAGAGCAGTACTCTGTCCATCTATCCAAGACTTCTTGTTCTTCTGTAAGGCATAAGCCAGACTTACTTTGGGTTATTTCACACTTGTCAGCCGCTTCATAGTCTGGTAGGCATTCTTGCTGTTGTTCTTTTTTAGACTGTTCTCTATTTCCTGGCATTGCTCTTCTAGCCAGTTCACCTTCTCTGTGCGCATGCCTTTTCGGGTGTTGATTTTTTGGTAGGCATCAGCTCCCTGTGAGGTGTTCTTTTTCTGTTACATCTCTCTTCCTTTGTCACACAGGTCCAAAAGTTCAGGTGTGATCCACGGCATCTTCTTTGGGCGGTGCTTGCCAAGGTTCTTAGTGGCGACATCTGTCACAGCTGAGTTGAAGGTGGTAATTATGGTGTTGGCATCTCCTTCACCAGCTCCCAAAAATGAGCAGTGGTGCAAATTTTCCTCCAATTGTGGCTAGGAATATTTCGGCCACCTCCGGGCTTTGCAGTTTGTCTAGATCAGGGATGGGAATGACCAAGACTTGGAGGGGAGTACAAATGGCCGAGTGTCCAGGGGGCCGCGGCATGCCCACTGGTAGGGTCAAGGGGCAACGCCCCTTAAGGGGGATAGGGGGCGAAGCCCCCTGAAGCTGAGAGATTGTGCAGTTTTCAACGCAAATTTTACCACTTCTCAGCATAGAAATAAGTGAACAAATGGAATTAAAAATACATTTAATCACTTTACTTTTGGCTCATAAAAACATACTTCACACAAACATGTTATCAAGACTCTTTTCTGTAGTAAAGATGCATTCTTGTACTATTTTTTAAAAAAATCACCAAATTATTTTGGTATTACGGATAAAAATTTTATTTTAGTTCAGGATGTTTAATTTTGTTTTTATTATATAGTACAAACCTTAAGAAGATTAAAACAATTTAAATTGTTAAAATAGGTCAATATTAAGGCACTTATTTAACTGTTCAAAGTTGGTAACCCTCACACAAAAATAAAACGAGTTTTTCCCAAAAGTGGCTCGGGTGTCTAAAATAAATACAAAGTGCATGAAAAGGCACTGTATTTACACAACAAAATGCAGAACCCTCTAGTATGCTCAGAAAACAAAAAGTGTTGCAAGTTTCAGCAGAATATACGAAAATAATGATGCATTTATATATATTCATAATTCATATTAATTAATTATTCGACAATGTGAAGATCTTTTTGGGAGTTATGGAGTAAAATACAACACAGAAAATAATACATTAAAAGCCTAATTTGTGTTTAAGAGTTATAACTTAGACAATCAAGCGACATTAACCAACTTACAGATGTAGTATTACTACTGATGTTCAAGAATAACTACTAGTAGTAGGCCTAACTCACTCGAGAATTAATTATGCAAAACAAAGACCTTGCGAAATTCACAGAAATAAACATAAGGGAAGAAAGAACATTGTTTTGCAAACAAAACTCACCCATAACTTCATAATTTAATATCAAACGCATGAGTTCTAATCTGAATGTGTGTGTCCAAAGTCCTGACAACGAATGAAAACAACATGGCGGTGACTCGGAAAGGGCGTTAACCATTGGTCATGTGGTCTTGAATTTTGTATAATTTTAAAGGCTTTACGCTCAAAAAGATTATTTGTTGTTGTTGTATTATTTAAAATACACATCAGGTTACCCAATAAAACAAAAATTAGAGCCAAGCAAATTTTATAAAGCCCCCCCCCCCCCCCCCCCCCCCCCCCCCCCCCCCCCCCCCCCCCCCCCCCCACCCCCCCCCCACACCCCTCCTCAAATTTTTTTAACCAAATTAAAAATGCGTTTTCAAAAAAAGTAGTTGCTGGGCTGCGCCAGTGTCTCATCTTTCGTTATTGGTCATTTGTTTTAGAAACAACCATTGTACATAGCCGTTTGAGACCGTAATCTGAAGTGGTAAACGCTTTCATTACATGCAGTGTAAAGTCAAGATGGCGGCAATCGCTAGAGCGCAAGAACAATAACTCTCTGAGTGAACGGCAATCGACTAAAAGATGCGCGATCAGTTAATTTCAGACCTGCCTACCTCCTTTTTGCCTTGACAGAAGAACACTCCGGAAAAAGCGGAAGAATCCAGCACAAAAGCAGAAGAAAAATTTGTTGCTGAATATGCCTCTCGCACTTGTACAAAGATCCTTGAACATAACATTACAACTTTTTTTTTTTTTTTTTTTTTTAACCCAACAGAAAGTTTCATTTTTTGTACACACAGGCAGTCACCACTGAAGAATTCTCATAATTTCATATTTCTTCTTCTTTTTTACGGTCTCACTCTCATCTTTGTCAACGTGAATGGTTTCTTCGTCGTCCGTTTCATGAACGGGAACCACGCGCTTTGTCGCCATGTTTGAGAAAGAAAGACTTCTTTTGTGTTCTTCAGTACAGAAGAGTGCAGCACAGTGGTTGTCTCCCTTCTGTACCAAAAATACGATCTCTCTTACGGATTCAAGACTAGATTGGAATGCAGAAGATTTTCGATTTCTTCAATGGAAAAAAGTTGTCAGAGGCGGAAGGGCGGAAAAAAAAGCATTAAAATTCGGAAGAATCTTCCGCCAAAAACGGAAGGTAGTCAGGTCTGTTATTTGCATACGTTTTTCCCGGGGCGTACCGAAAAATTCAGGATCGCATTTGGATTTTGGTAGGGGCGTATATACGCAAATGGGCGTACAATTCCCATGCCTGCTAGATCGAACTTCAGTCTGGTGCACATTGCTGTATTTACTCTCTTCAAGTGGAGCGTGAAGGACATCATCACAAGATTGTGGTCACTTCCAACGTCTACTCCTGGAAAAATGGATGTCCTGCCAATGTTGATGCTTGATCTGAAGCGTGTCTAGCTTGAGCATAATGTAGTTGATGTTGTGATGCTCCCCGCTGGGAATGTGTCATGTCCGTCGTCTGGATTTTTTGTGGAGACCAAGCATGTTTGCCAGCAGATTGTTATATCTGGCAAACTCCAAGAGTCTCAGACCCCTGTCATTTGTCTCGTTGTTGCAGTGGGGTCTACATGTGTCTCCCCAATTGTGGTGCGCATTTTGGCCAACCTTGGCATTCCAGTCGCCTTGCACTATGACTATGTCCTTCTTCTGCACTCGGTCAAGGACAGCCTGTAGATGTTCATAGAAATCCTCGACTTTGCTGTCGTCATAGTCATATTTATAAAAAGAAATGCTCGACTTCGCTGTCGACATAGTCATAATTATAAAAACAACAGCAAAGCTAAACATGCAACAATAAATACACACACATAATAACACTAAATCAAATGTAATAAAATTCATAATCAGCCACATAGTATGAAAAACACTTAAATTTGGAAAGAGTCAAAGCCAACTTTAAATTTTCACCACTAATCAAGAGCAGAAAATTCTCACTACAACTTTTATGATCAGTAAAGGTAAAGTATGCTCAAAACTTAATCTATGCAAACAATACAATTTAGCAAAGAATTACAATTGTTGGCAGATTGTTGTTGGAGAAGTAAACAGTCTTTTACTACTCACAGTAACAGGTTGGACACTCATCTCAGTATCGGATGGATGAATCTCCAACTGGCGTTCAGCTGCAGGTGCATCTGGAGCCACCACTTCAGAACTTGCAGCTATGGCCAGTCCATTTTCTATGAGGAATCTGGTAGCATCCAAGCCTGCAAGTACAGTAAGTCCTCGGGTTATGTCGGTCTCGATTTACGTTGTTTAGTGGTTACGACCCTCCTCCCCATAAAAATATAATAATATTACGCGTCGTTCCGTCTTACGCGGTTTAGCGTCGTAAACAAACTGGAGCTAGTTTCTGGTGTGCGGCGGAAGAATACGCTTTGTTGTGGTTATACGGAGGGGAAGACGGCGTCGCTTCCTATGCTGGCGTTGCTTCATACACTCAGTCACGGTACATACATCATTTTGGTTGTTTACGCCGTCTATCTCTCTCAGGTGTTTTATCGTTTTTTTGCGCAGTACAGATATTTTCCTTTATGTTTTGACTTACGATGAAATCGGGTGACGACGTGTCCAACGAATGGATCAACATCGTAACTCAAGGACCCCCTGTAGTGACGTTCTTCATATAACATAATAACGAAAACTACAAAGGCAAAGCCCATATGACCCGCGCATGGTAACTGTGGAACTTGCAATATTGTACATGAAAATGACTGCCCGGAAAAACAAAATGGTAAAATCAAAATGCAAATACTTCCAGACCTCCAGATCAAAATGGACACTCAAATATGATATCAAATAAACTATAGCAAATGTATTATTAGAAGAACGGCAAAGCACATACCACTCGCATGCTTTTTAAGAACTTGCAATATTTAACATGAAAAGGAGTGCCCAGAAAAAATCAAATGAAACGGTGGCATTAAAATGCTAATACCAACTTTTATCTTTCTATGCTATTGACCTTGAGTCAAGATGACCTTGACCTCTGGCTCCAAATACACTCATGTACAATCAAACTACAGCAGAAATTGCATTATAATAATAATAATAATAATAATAATAATAATAATAATAATAATAATAATAATAATATAATACAGGATGCTATATACGCGCCTTTCCCCAAATCAATCAGGCTCAAAGCGCTGCGATCTATACCAACATACACGCTCACCTGTCTCATCCACCCTCACGCACACCAAATACATATCCATCACTCAAACAGGTGGTGTAAAGGCAGGGACATCGCTATTAGAAGACAACAGAAAATCAAATTTTTATTTTTGAAATTTTTATATTGACCGAGTCCTGTACCATTATTGAAGGGAGGAAGGAAACCGGAGTGCCCAGAGAAAACCCTCTATGTATAGTATGTAATTGAGGCGAGGCCTTCGGACTTCACAGCCTGTGGTCGCGCATTTGTTTAGTCGCCATTTTTTTCCAACATAAAGGATGAAAGGGAAATAACTCCTGCATTCTCAGGGGACAATCACAAGTCATTTCCCTGGACATATTTCGTCTGCTACAATATTTGTCTTTCTCATATGACATAACAAAGCTTATTGTCCCTAATTTCCGTAACACAATAACCAATTTACGTATTTTCCGGAACACTATCATTTTTTCAAATTTCCGTAACAAAATACAGAAATTCTGGAATGGTAGGCAGCTCTGCTTAAGCCCTTTATATGACCGGCTTAGACAATTTAAAAGAGATATCAGTTAGTTTATTGACTGGACCTTTTGTTTTTTTATCTCATGTTAGTGTACGCCTGCTGTTGTCTGCTATTTCCGGTTCGCAAATAAGGGTCATTACTCGCGCAAGGGACATTACTCGCATACACTGGCTTGTCAAAATGGCGTCGCGCGAGATTAAAGTTTTGAGTTTGGCAGAGAGAATGAATGTGATTGAAAGAAGTGAAAAGGGGGAGAGGTGTTTGTCTATAGCTAGAAGTTTAGACGTTGGGAAGATTAAAATTCAGCTTATCATAAAGGATTAAAAAAAAAAAAAGTACGACATGCCCCTCCGACCCTGACTTTCCCCCTCCCCTCCTCTCCTTCCTCCTATTTCCAGTATAAGACCACCTCTATTATAAGACAGTTTTTTTCTCAGCTTTTGGACGGTCTTATACCGTAGGTTCCACTGTAGAAGCTAAACACAATGCTCCATGCTTGTCCTTAGGATTTTCTTGAAGCTAAGCCTTGTTATATTAATCTTACTCGAGAAATATTTTCTGGAAGTTACACTTTCCTGGCATTGTACAAAGAATCACAACTGAGAACTTGAGAGGAAAACTTGTAATTCCGAATTGATGAAGGGAGATAATCCCTCACCACTTCTGGTAAAAGCAAAAGTACACCTATTGGTACAGACTATCAGCCTCTTCCAGTGTATTTGTAAAAACTTTATTTGCGAACTGTTTGTTTTTTCTGGTTGTTCTTGTAGTTTTTATAAATGAAAGAAAATGAATTTCCTTCTTTGTGTCAAAATTCAAGAACTTTGAAGTACAGTCAAAATCAGTTTTTCAAGACTAATCACTGTGCTTCAAGACTTTTCAAGGGCCTTGAACTGGACTTTATTTTTCAAGACTTTCAAGACGTTAATGAAGCCTGCTTGTACTTGCCACTATCAAGTCGTATCTAGTCTTTATAATCTTTGTGGAACAACCATACATCGCGGAAAACGCATTTTCCCACAGCGCCTGCTCAGAATTAATCACTTCACTTTACTGAAATTTTTCGGCCTGCAGACTGAAATGCTAATAGTGGAAAAGAGACCATTTCTTGCTGGAAGTTTATCAAAGGGACACCAATATTGCTACTCGCTTACAGCAGACGATAATTTTCACTCACAGCAATCTCAATTTTTAAGGCCTTTTAGGGCCTAAAAGGCTTAATCTGCAAACTTAGGGACTTTAGAAGCTCTAAAACGAAATGTCAAAAATCTGGGGTTTTTTTTTAGCTTGTATGCAAACCTTGTCATTAGTTCAATATGAATAACTTAGTGAAAAAGTGACATTTTGTGTAAAAAATGTTGACCCTGTGACCTTGATCTTGAAGAGAAGCCATTCATATATTCATCAATTCGAGGTCTTATGGATATACACCATCCTATGAAGTTTGGTTGTGATAGATGAGATAGGTTTCACGTACTTAGCCACTTTGAAGTGGTACAGACAAAAAAAAAATCAAAATAAATATAAGTTTTTGACCATTTAGGATTTACATTGCACAAATTTGCTAAAACCTTTAAAATAAACTTTTTTCTAAATGTTATTGGCAAGTATGGGCAAGTGTTTGTGTGGGAGGGTGAAGAGACATGTACACAGACCCAGTCAACTTAATTTTTTCTTTTTCAAACACTGTAAAATGAAACAGGTGTGGGGATAAATAAACACTTACCATCTTCATCCCGTACTAAAGTGATCTCTGTGAGGTTGCCAACTTTTCGGAGGGAGGTTAATGTGGAGATCTTGCCGTCAGGGAATTGCATCCTCAGTGCCATCACCGTTTCTGCTGGCCAGTCCTTGCCGTCACATGGAACCACTTGAAGAGCGCAGTGCATTGCCTGCCATACAATTAATAATACTAGCTAGTGATAATCAATTTGACTTAAATATAATGTTTTATCTGAGCAGGTTTCCTAAATCATTGTACAACTTACCAGCTTTGTTTTATTGCAATAAAAGAGGGTTGCTCTATATACAAGATACACTAGAATTATACATACATTCTTGTGAGCAGATCTCAAAAATAGTACAAACTCTACAAGACATTTATTTTACCATCACACACATTTCAAGTTTTGCTTCAAAATAGTGTGGTGTGCCTACCCAACTACCACTCATATTCTTAAAAGAGCACAACTTCCAGACTTATTAGCTGAGGATAATTTTGCCACATTTATTGGAAAAACCAACACTAACCAGTGGTGGCAATTTTTCAATTTCAGCTGGCATTGGCAAAAGATTGGTCAAGCTGGTATCCTCAAAGTTGCCAAAGTCAATGTAAAAAATTTTGACACTGGTTTGGTTCACTTCCTCCACACGAGTTCGACACAGAATCCCTTCAAACTCGCACAAGTACAGGTCTCCCTTATGTGCAGACTTTACCATTCCGATGACTGGGGTGTACTGAAAATCCAGAAAACAAAATATATGTTTTGTAACAAAAATAGAAAGAAAGAAATAAAAAATTCTTCCATCTTCATCAGATACTCCTTCAACATGAAGAAAAACTCAGTAACTATCACATCCATCTCCCACCCTTCTAAATGATTTGTGAATGGCATCCTGACATTTTATGAATTCAAACCTCAAGCAGAAACCACAATTGCAAATCTACACTTGCTGCACCTTTGTCATCAAACCAAGACTTATAATCAAATCTAAACCTCCACACTAGATAACCAAATCTACACATAGTCATCAACTCTAGATGTGCACACACCAGTCATTACGTCTAAACTTGCACATTAGTCACATCAAACCTAGACTTGCATCTTAGTTATCAAATATAGATTTACAATTTTGTCATTTAATTATCTTGTAAAATCATAAACAGCATCCCTTACTTTGCCCAGTGCTTCGGTAATCTGAGTGAGAATGTCGGCACCTTTGGTTACCTCCTGGACCCACAATGACCTGGGGCTGTCCATGTATGAAACCATCACCTGTAACTTTTACATCCATAGCAGCCATGATTATGCTTCTTCATTACATCCTATCCTATCCTGTCCCTTAACCCTGAGGTCGTAGGGGCACCACAGATGATCGTTAAACCAGCATACTCCATCTTTCTCTGTCCTCAGCAGCCCTGATGGCTTCGCTCAGTGTCAAACCAGTCCATTCTCGAATGTTGTCCTCCCACCTCTTTTTCGGTCTCCCTCTTCTTCTACCTCCTTGCACTGTGCCTTGCAGAATAGTCTTTGCAAGGCCTGATGATCTGCTGACGTGGCCATACCATCGGAGTTTCCGTTTTTTCACCACTGTGAGCAGGTCATCGTGTTGTCCAATGGCTTGTGTGATGGTCTGTCGGACTTCGTCGTTGGTGATGTGTTGGGTATAGGAAATGCCCAGAAGTCTTCTGTATCACCTCATCTCCATGCTTTGTATTCTTTGTTGGAGATCTGCTTTGAGGGTCCATGCTTCGAAAGCATATAGGAAGATGGAGATGACAAGGGAGCGCAGCAGTCTTACCTTGGAATGTAGACTGATGGTCCTGTCTTTCCAAATTGGCTTCAACCTTGTCAGGGCAGCAGTTGTTTGTGTGATCCTGGAGAGGACTTCCTGTCGGGACCTATCGTCTGATACAATGGCTCCTAAATATTTGAAGCTATGCACTGTGTTAGGGATTGGCCTTGGACTTTGATGTCCATGTTGATGCCATTGGTGTTGTTAGTCATCATTTTGGTCTTCTCTGCACTTATTTCCATTCCATAAGCTCTGGAGGTGGTGTCAAACCTCTGTACCAGCTATTCAAGTTCTTGTTCCTCTCCAGCCAATCCATCAATGTCATCCGCAAAACAAAGATTGGAGATTGCTCTACCCCCTATGCTGACTGTGCCTTCATGATCTGCAAGAGCATCTGACATGATGTGCTCTAGGAAGATGTTGAAAAGTGTTGGAGAGAGTAGGCATCCTTGACGCACACCGATTGTTGTTCTGAACCAGTTCTCGATGGCGCTGTTGTGGAGGACTGCACTGGTAGCCTTGTCATACAGGCTTTTGATGACTTCAATAATTTTAGGGCTGATGTTGTATACTTTCATTGTTGCCCATAGAGCTGCATGCCAGACTCGGTCAAACGCCTATGAACACATGATATAGATGTTGGTGCTGTAGGTATTTCTCACAGATTATTCTGAGGTTGAAAATCTGCTCAGTGGTACTTCGCCCTGCCCTGAATCCTGCTTGTTCTTCAGCTATGATTTGTTCAGCTTGGGGTTTCAACCTGTGGAGTAGTATTTTCAGGAGGACCTTGCTGGGATGGCTGATGAGGCTGATGGTGCGGTAATTTTCACATTCCTGAAGGTTACCTTTTTTGGGAAGAGTGATGACAAGCGACTGGGTCAATGGGGTAGGCCACTCCCCACTCTGTCAGATCTTGTTACAAATAATGTTGAGGGCATCAATAATCGCTTCTCCTCCTTGTAGCAGGTCTGCGGGTATGTTGTCCACTCCCGCTGACTTCCCTTTCTTTAGCGATTGCACTGCTGCCTCAACTTCTTCCCGGAAAATTTGGAGGATTTCTTCTTCTCTGTTCTCGAGACATGCTAGAAATGATGGGTCTCCATTTGGTGTATGGTTGTAAAGGTCAGAGCAGTACTCTGTCCATCTGTCCAAGACTTCTTGTTCTTCTGTAAGGCATATGCCAGACTTGCTTTGGATCGTGGAGACTTTGGGCTGTTTGACACTTGTCAGCTGCTTCACAGTTTGGTAGGCCTTCTTGCTGTTATTCTTGTTCAGACTGTTCTCTATTTCCTGGCATTGATCTTCTATCCAGTTCTCCTTTGTTGTGCGCATGCCTTTTCGGATGTCATTGTTGATTTTTCAGTAGACATCAGCTCCCTGTGAGGTGTTATTTTTCTTTTTTATCTCTCTTCGTTTATCACACAGATCCAAAAGTTCAGGTGTGATCCACGGCTTCTTCTTTGGTCGGTGCTTGCCAAAGGATCTCAGTGGCAGCATCTGTCACAGCTGAGTTGAAGGTGGTGGTCATGGTGTTGACATCTACTTCACCAGCCCCCAAAATGAGCAGTGGTGCAAATTTCCCTCCAATTGTGGCCTGAAATAGTTCTGCCACCTCCGGGTCTTGCAGTTTGTCCAGGTCGAACTTCAGTCTAGTGCACTTTGCTGTATTTACTCTCTTTAAGTGGAGCTGGAAAGTCATCATCACGAGATCGTAGTCACTTCCGATGTCTGCTCCTGGAAAAGTGTGTGTCCTGCCTATGTTGATGCTTGATCTGAAGCGTTTCTTGACCATGATGTAGTCTATTTGGTTGTGATACTCCCCGGGACTGTGCCATGTCCATCGTCTGGAGTTTTTGTGGAGACCAAGCGTGTTTGCCAGTACCAGATTGTTGTTATCTGGCAAACTCCAAGAGTCTCACACCCCTGTCATTTGTCTCGTTGTTGCAGTGGGGTCCACATGTGTTTCCCCAATTGTGGTGCGCATCTTGGCCAACTTTGGCATTCCAGTCGCCTTGCACTATGACTATGTCCTTCTTCGGCACTTGGTCAAGGACCGCCTGTAGATTTTCATAAAAATCCTCCACTTCGCTGTCGTCATAGTCTGATGTTGGGGCATAGGCCTGGATGATGGTGATGTTGAAAGGGGCTGCTCTCAGGCGGATGATGGTAATAAGTCTACAGGAGACTGGCCGGCAACCCATGACAGTGGCTAGAATGTTCTTGTGGACCAAGAATCCACGCCGTGTTCGTGCCTGTCATCTCTACCACTGAAATAGAGCTTGTGGCATTTGTCGGTCGTTGTTTCACCTAGGCCTTTCCAGCGCAGTTCGCTGATGCCTAGTACGTTCCATCGATAGTGGTCCAACTCGTTAGCCAGTTCTAATTTTCCTTCCGCAGTTAGGGTCCTGACATTCCAGGTTCCTAAGATGATGTTTCTCGTGCGGATCTTGCTAAATTGTCCATCAGTAGCATACTTAACACCTCCGTCCTGGTGGCGAATGGAAGGCGCGGTCCTTGAGCCGGGCGACGACCGATCCGGTATGGAATTAGTGGATAGTGTCATAATGTAGTGTGTCTTGGGCAAAAAAGACCTGGCGGTGCCCAATCCTCTCCAGGCTGTTGGCCACAGCCGAAATCCATGAATACAGTGTGGCTCGCCTTGGCCCTAAGCACGTGGTCGTTGAACCTGTAGTAACGTGCGGCTCCTCCGCCCTGGCCGGTGACTTCTGTGTAGAAGACTTTCGCCCAGTGATGCCCTGCTAACATCACCCCTGTTAGTCGCCTCTTACGAAATGCCGGGAAACGTTGGGTCTATTTTATTTAATGCCCGAACCCACATAACTAAAATAATTATAATTAAAAACAGTAAAGCTAAGCCTACAACAATAAATAAACCGGCATAATAATGTCAAATACACCAACAAAGACCACCACTCACATCAGATACAAAATAACCCACAATAATTTTTTTTTTAAAACACTTGACATTTTGTGAAAAGCAAGTCTATGGGCAGAAGATAGACAAACTAAAAAGCAGAGACTTCTCTCTAAAAATACAACTATTATGATCACTGAAGATGTAAGTACTCTCTCAAACTTATACAACTCATGAACATTGAACACGTAAGTAATGTCAAATATAAAAACAGAATGAAAATAAAACGTATTATAACAAGAACCCGATATCAAGTAAAGGAACTACAATCGTTGGCAGTAGGTGGTGGTATAAGAATAAAGTCTTGTTCTACTCACAGTAATAGGTTGGGCACTAATCTCAGTACCAGGAGATGAAGCCAGCTGGTGTTCCTTTAGATCTGATTTCTTGGCATTAAAAGGTGATTTGAGAGGGGAAGCCACTGGTGTAGGCAGCTTCTGCTCTGCTGCTTTGCTTTCCAAACCATCTTTGCTTTTACTATGTCTTGGCTGGCTACGTCTGTTCTGGTCCTGCCCTTGGTCCTAAAACACAGTTAATCAAAAGGTGTTGAACACAAGACAGAAATCCTTGCAATATTGGTCAACTATTAGTATAAAATTCGTAACTAGGGTTTATAAATGTAAGAATAAAAACAAACAGTATTCTAACATTTTATAAGCTTTTTTTTTTTAACAAAATGATAATAATCTGTTAAATCTAAACACTCCAGATTTAAAAACCTGTATGCTCAGCAAAGGCCACAGAACTGACCTGTCGCTGATTGCTTGGACCATTATTCTTCTGCTGCCTTCGCTGAGGTCCATCTCCTCTGCCTCTGTTGTTTGGCCCTTGATTACGTCGACCCTCATCTCCATCTCGCTGATTAGGCCTGTCCTGCTGTGATCTGTTAGACTGATTGGGCATGCTCTGGGGCTGGTTGGACCTATCCTGAAACTGACCTGGCCTGTTCTGAAACTGACCTGGCCTGTTCTGGAACTGACCTGACCAGTCCTGGAACGGACCCGGCATGTTCTGAAACTGACCTGGCATATATTGGAATTGGTCTTGCCAATTCCACAATTCCCCTAACTTGTCATGAAGCTGGCTTCGGCCATGCTGGAATATGTTGGGCCTCTCTGGGAAAGGCTGTCTTCCAAGTCCTAAAGGTGCATCTCCGAGCAAACTTTCCCCTTGATTGAGCTTCTCTGGATTGCCAACATGGCCACGATTGTTTTGACTACGATTTTGTTGGTGGCCTGAACTATTGTTGCTGGGTCGGTCTCGATTTCTGTCCTTCTGACCTTTCCCACCGTGCCCTACAGATCTTTGTAGGTCCCTACTCTCTTTCCTTTCCAAAAATCCTGGAGGTTTTGTAGTAAAAGGAGTACTCTGGGGACTTGGGCTGTAGCTTTCTGGATGGGAGGTATACGAGTCCAACGGTTCTCGGGGACTTAGCTTCTGCCCACTACTGTCTTGCTGCTGAGGAGCAACAGGTGAAGCAAATGGCTTATCGGATCTTGGCAGGTCAGGCGTTTTCCCTGTTCTTGGTAAAAGCTGAAATAATTGACAAAAAAACAAAAACTGAAATAATTGACAAAAAAACAAAAACTAAAAGGATAAAGCCCATATATGACTCACTTTTTCCTAGGGGAATCCTTTACACTATTCTATAATTATCCAAAATGAAAGTGCTCAGTGTAGATGGAGCAATTTCTTTTCTTTTTCTTTTATTGAAAAAGATTAAAATATGGACTTCAACTTCGAGGTCTACATGACATGAACATTCATGCAGGTATCAAACACACACCCATTTAACTATTACTTTACCATTTTGCGCACCGTGGGTAAATTTGCAACGAATTTTTAAGCCTCAATTTTTGAGAGAAAACATGTGAATGAAAAAATGTACCTGTTCTTTATCACTTCCAGAACCAGGCCTGGCTATTGTTTGACCATAGGGCTGCTTCTGCTCTGTATCGCCTTTTTTTTCTTGTTTTTTAGCCACTGGCAGACCAGGTAATGTCAGAACACGTATAGAACCCTCTTCATCAGATAAATCAGACCCAATGCCAGTCTGTGCCATCAACAGTGATTCTAATATCTTGCGGTTTACCTGGCGAAATTATAAAAATTTGACATCACTCATCGGTTGCGATGGTAGTTTTATTTTTCTTTAGAGTGGGGAGGATGAGGTTGTGGAATACAGGAGAAAACTCCTTTCTATTCATAAATCCTCAGGTCTTTCGTTTAAAAAAACAAAAATAAATAAAATCTACCTCAAGTCATTGCCGAAGGAAGCGCGATTCATATGTATGGCTGCCGGCAGAGCACGTCATAGGAAGATCAGTAATGTCCGTTATAAGCAACCCAACTACTAAAGGGAGAGTACAATTGGGAGCAAGACTAATAATGCCTAAATGGTTTGTTACTTCCTTTTAACTGTACAATGGCAAATTTTGGCAGAGTAATTTTCCCTGGTACATGAGGTGTGTGTTTTACCTCAATTCCAAAATGGCAGCCAATTCTAATATGACAATTTTATGTGTACTGATCTACAAGAATCATTCATACACATTTTGATACATTTTCTGAATTCATTCTTTATCAATTGTGCAAAAATAACATAGTTGTGGTGAATGTACAATATATTCTGGATACCAAAAAACTTGGATTTTCGTATACAGTGTGGATTTTCTTACAAAAGGTCAACAAGTTTATTTTCTATTGTTCAGGGATGGGAATGACCAAGACTTGGAAGGGAGGGTCAGGGGGTGAAGCCCTCTGAAGCCGAGAGATTTTGCAGTTTTCAACGCAATTTTTACCACTTCTCAGCATAAAAATAAGTGAACACTTTACTTTTGGCTCATAAAAACATACTTTATACAAACATGTTATCAAGACTCTTTTCTGTAGTAAAGAAGCATTCTTGTACTATTAAAAAAAATCACCAAACCATTTAGGTATTACGGACGAAAATTTTATCTTGGTTCAGGATGTTTTATTTTGTTTTTATTATATAGTACAAACCTTTGGAAGATTAACTCTTAGCATCCTATAAGGTTTTCTGTACATTTGCGCCTATATCCTGTAAGGATTTCAAGTTTATTGCAATAAATTGGGTTATGAATGTGAAAAAATTGCAAAAAAAAATATTTATTGTCACATTAACTTCATATTTTAGGATATGTTTACAAAATGGTTATTCTATGTACCCAAAGAACCATTTTGACTTTAGTACTATTTTTACCTGTTGGAATCTTGTAATTAATTCATAATTACAGGTATTTTATGGACTATGTTAATAAAACAACAACAAGACAGTGTGGATTGCATGTGAATGTGTGCACAGTCAGTCAACACAGACAAGAAAACTCACTCTGGTTGTCTACACCAAGTCCTTGTGCTCTTTCAGCAATAAGCTCATCAATAAGGTTACAAAACTCACTATTACTGTCGGAGCTATCCCCTGCCATCATGGCCGAAAATTTCGCAAACTCAAACCTCAAACAAAATCGTTAAAAAAAGTACACAAAACTACGTCAAACTTGCGAAAACGATAGCGGAAAACACACGGGAACCTTTCCGGAAGTTGACTAAACCTTCTCTTACGCACAGGAGAGTTCCTATTTCCTGTGATTTTATGACTAAAAGGTGCACTAACGAGGCGCGCATTACCGCGCTTCAGGATTACGGGCGAGGCGCGCATTACCGCGCTATAGGACGCTAAGAGTTAAAACAATTTAATTTGTTAAAATCGGTCAATATTAAGACACTTATTTAACTGTTGTGGGTAACCCTCACACACAAAAAAAAACGTGTTTTTCCCAAAAGTGGCTCGGGTATCTAAAATTAATACAAAGTGCATAAAAAGGCACTGTATTTACTCAACAAAATGCAGAACCCTCTAGTATGCTCAGAAAACAAAAGGTTTTGCCAGTTTCAGCAGAATATATGAAAATAATGATGCATTTATATATATATATATATCGATAATTCATATTAATTAATTGTTCGACAATATGAAGATCTTTTTGGGAGTTATGGAGTAAAATACAACACAAAAATAATACATTAAAAGCCTAAATTGTGTTAAAGAGTTATAATTTGGGACCTGTAGACAATCAACTCAAGCGACATTAACCAACTTACAGACATTGTATTACTTACTGATGTACAAGAATAACAACTAGCAGTAGGCCTAAATCACTCGAAAATTAATTATGCAAAACGAAGACGTTGCGAAATTCAAAGAAATAAACATAAGAGAAGAAAGAACATTGCTTTGCAAACAAAACTCACCCCTGGAGTTGACATAACTGCATAATTTAATGTGAAACGCACAAGTTCTTATCTGAATGCATGTGTGCGAAGCCGTGAACAACGAATAAAATCAACATGGCGGCGACTCGGAAGGTGCGTAACCATTCGTCGTGTGGGTTTGAATTTTGAATAATTTGAAAGGCTTTACGCTCAAAAAGTTTTTGTTGTTGTTGTATTATTTAAAACAAACATCAGGTTACCTAATAAAATAAAAATTAGAGCCAAGCAAATTTTATAAAGCCCCCCTCCTCAATTTTTTTTTTTAACGAAGTTGAAAATGCATTTTTTTAAAATGTAGTTGCTGGGCTGCGCCATTGTCTCATTTTTCGTTATTGGTCATTTGTTTTAGAAACAACCATTGTACATAGCCGTTTGAGACCATAATCTGAAGCGGTAAATGCTTTTACTACATGCAGTGTAAAGTCAAGATGGCGGCAATCGCTAGCGCGCAAGAACGATAACTCTCTGAGTGAACGGCAATCGACTAAAAGATGCGCGATCAGTTAATTTGCTAACGTTTTTCCAGGGGCGTACCAAAAAATTCAGGAGCGCATTTGGATTTTGGTAGGGGCGTATATAAGCAAATGGGCGTACAATTCCCATGCCCGATTGTTAATTTCTTGAAAGAATACGCGATGATCTTTACAAAATGTATAGTTTTCCTGAATTATCTTTCATATATTATTAAGTGGTTGAATTTTTTAAAATACCCTTAGATAATGCGTTTTCAGGGAATAAAAACATGGCAAAAACGTTCCTCCTCCTATGAGTTAAATCACAAAATTGGGTAAATAAATTCTGCAATTCTCTCTTGCGTTCGTTAACTTATATTGACCCATAGTGGTTTTCAACAATGCTTGTGCTAAATCTCGTAAGGTTTTGACTAAAACCATGCTAAAAAGGGTATGTTTATCTAGATAAATAACTCGCGTGTTGCTAAATGGATCTGTTTGTTTTTTAATGGAAGCTGAAATTGATAACTGCTTACACGTATTGAGCCTCTAAAGATTTTGATGCATGCTTTTCCTGTTGAAAAATCTTACCAGTTTGTTAATTACAGGTAGCACAAATTAATTAATGAATGGACATGTTTAATTGACAGACAATGTAATTTCCATGCTTTTGGATTAATAAAGTAGTATCTTATCTTATCTTAATTAAGGAGAAAAGCTAAAGGAAAGAGGTGTTAAATAAAAATACTGTGTTGTAGTATGTGTTATGAAAAGTAGAATGATTGCAGTACAATATTTATGTACTAACACTCATCTCTGTTTACTGTAACGGCACTTATCCAGCATGTAAGTAACCCAGATGACAACTCCGTGCATGACACTATACTACAACCTCAGTTACTGCAATGAACTTAGTTTTTGTTTATGACTGAAAATAAACTGCACAACTACTTTTAACAGCCCACATAACTGTTTGCCCACATGCAAGCAAGTTGACAAAAATTACATGTAAGCCCCAGTTGTGTTGCTCTAGCTAATTCTGGAACTGCTGAAAGGATGCTAAACACCCTATATACTGTCTAAAAGATCATGTTTAATACTGTGATAATCTATTATTTGTTGTTATATTGCAATATTTTTATTATATAAGCATTCATTTCTTCCCATGAAGTTTCAAAGTCCCTGTCTCCTTTTTGTGTTACATAGCATGATGTTTCTTCCTTCAATTTGACAAACATCAACAAATATTAATTCAGTAAACAATCGCATAAAATAGTCTAATGGCTTGGCATCAACATCAAGGGGTTTCCGTGGCCCATAGCTTTCTTTGAAGTTTTCTTCTTCCAAATCACTTCCCACATCAATCTATTCAGCAACAGAGTCAAGACTAGTGTCTGAATCGGTGGCAAAATCACCTTCAATATCTGAACTAAAGTAACTAAGATCATAGGTATAAACAGACGAAATAGATCATTCTGGTCCAAATCAATACCAAGCTGTTTGAGTGTTTCGGCATTGAAAACAGCCTCATAATAAAATCCTGAAACTCTATTTGGCTTGCCAGTATGGACCTCAGGTTTTTGCTGTTATAAATTCCACGTTTTGTTAATTGAAATTTATTCCATGTTTTTTCATCTGCAATTTGACAACCCCTCACCTTGACATAATCGTCATCGACAAAAGCCTCCAAGTTGTCCCAATCTGGTTCTTCTGGATTAACTGCCTTCTCTGCTGGTTTAGGTTTTGCCCTGCAGTCACAACCATTCATGCATTAGCTTTCCACACTTCAAAATGCACAGTATCACAAAGCATGAGCTGAAGCAATGAACAAAGAAGGTTGTTATTTCTTATGCAACAAAACACACCTTTCTCTTAAGATTGCAGATTTCCCATTACGGAATGATACTATCCTTTCTCTTGTGAGGTGTTTACCACCCATGTAAATTTTAAAAAAATTTGAAGGACCACCTCAAATACCCAACTAATCCTTATAGTTATTTTCAATAATTTACTATATCCTCCCACATTATCCCCACTACAACTCCTACAAAACAAAACAAAATAAAAAATCTATGTACATGTTTAAAAACTAATAAATGTTAAAGTGATATAAACAAATACATGTTTCTTACCGTTTGTTGTAGTCGCACACATTCTTGTGCACAGCCCAGTGAGTCTCCTGGCACTTTTTGCCACAGTAATACACCTTCTTGCAGCCAACACACCGATTAGAAGCTGTAGCACACAAAACATTAACCCACCATATCACTATTTTGTCCACCAACCCACCCAAAACAAAAAAATAAAATAAAATGTATATAAATAAAAACCACACAGGATATCTAGAAATACTTAAGAAATCTTAACTGCACCGTTTCAATAAGAAACATTAAGGTTATCAGGAATGTGAACTTAATAGTTCATATGCCCACGTTTGTATGCAGAAAATTAAAACTTTTTCTCTAAATTTACTATTAATAAGCATACTTACCATGACTCACAAATGCAATGTTATTGGCGTTGCTAGGTAAATGCCCATCACAACGGAAGTTGAATTCCAAAAAACCATAGAGTTGCTTCCCTGGCACCATCAAACCCCTTACATCATGTGCTACAGACCCCGCATAAAGCGCTAACGGCAATCGCCGCACACTTCAGGTCTTATTTGGTACTGCAGGGAGGAGGGAGGGAAATTAGACTTGAGTCATGGTAAGTATGCTTATTAATAGTAAATTTAGAGAAACAATCTTAATATTAATTTCACATACTATACCACGACTCACAATTGCAGAGTAGCACGAAAAGGACGGAGGGAAGCAACTTGTAATAATCAAGCTGAAGCAATGGCCAAAAGACTGCTGAGTAGCAACCACTGAACTGCCACCAAAGGAGCCATCTCCTCTAGTACGGCGTAAGACCCTCAGATAGGGGCTTAAGAAAAAATCTGAGGAGTGCCAGTAGGCAGCCTCTAACACAGACTCCATTTGGACTGAATGAAGAACTGTTAACCCTTTAACATGCGGAGCGACCTTGTTACGTTGAAACGCGAAGGATAGTATGAAACGCGCACGATAGATCTAATCGTTTCGTTTTGCAAAGTATTCAATAATAGAGTGTATTTACCTTTGATTTGAGTTTGCGTTGTTGTTAGAAGAAGCTTTGTATAACGTTGGTAATTTTTGTTAATCGATATTATTGGAGAATTCTCTAGATTTACGTGTTTACTGTCGATAGAAACTTGCTGATCACTGTCGAAGTTTGAGATCGTTCCTGGAATGTTTAGAAAGATGTATGACGTAAGTCCGTGATGACGATCTTTAGTTCGATTGGTGGTAAAGCGTCATCGAGAACATTCTGACGTTATCTCGGTCGAGAGAAAATCTATAAAATGGATGCCCTGTGTGAGGGTGTGAATAGTGAGTTGAGTTCAGAATTGTATGCAGATGTTAACGTGTGCTGAATAAAAGTGGAAAATTTCATACGAAGACTCAGTGACTTGTATGCTGATTGAACGGGTTACGTGGATAATCGAATCCGAGCTTACACTCATCAGGAGCATTCACGCATTGGGGCTGAATCTACTACTGATTGAAAACGCCACAATCAAACGAGTGTAACAGACCTAGAGCGACCGATATTTTTGCTATGTGCAAGCTCACTGAGCGACCGTCAGCGACCAATAATGACGTGGTCCGCTCGCAAACTTGTTTTTTCCAACCTAGTTCCAGTCATTCGCCCAAAAAGGCAATCACCGAAGTCGAAGGAAGCTCTCCGATGTGTTACGAGATGATGCCTGCATGACGACGACTAGTTGACATTAAAAATGATCCCTGTTGCTTCTAATTCTGTTCGATTTACACAGATTAGCATTTTGCAACGGTATACTTTTTTATTATCAATCATATTTAATAGTTGCGTTCCTTGATTTGCATTTTGTTAGTTCTCAGCAGTAGACTAATAATACCATTCCCCATTTCCTGCCTAGAACCAAGTAGAAACTTTTATACAGTATACATAGGCTTAATATACATTATATATTAGAAGTCAGTCTTCGCGCAGCGAAGAAGCTCACTAGCTGAATATAACTATTAGACCTGTATTGTTTGTTTTATACGTAAATAACTGTATAAATTACAGTATATCTATTCTAATTAATAATATTTAGGCCTATACTTTATAATATTTGAATCTTTAAATTTCCGGAGAAGGACGAGTAGGCTAAGCGAATTTTTTTTTTACTCGAGATCAGAGTTAAATTAATAGTTAGTTAGTTATTCATTGCTTACAGGTTCCAGCGGACTGCAAAGAGCCGAATCAGGACCACAAAATCAAGACAACTCGAGATCAGAGTTAAATTAATAGCTAATTAGTTATTAATTGCTTACAGGGTCCAGCGGACTGCACAGAGCCGAATCAGGACCACAAAATCAAGACCACAACTTCGCTAGTAGTAGTAGTAGTAGTAGTAGTAGTAGTAGTAGTAGTAGTAGTAGTAGTAGTAGTAGTAGTAGTAGTAGTAGTAGTAGTATTTAGTTAAATCTTTAATTTATTTATTTGTTTCGTTATTATTATTATTATTATTTGTTTGTTATTATTATTTGTTTGTTATTATTGTTATTATTATTATTATTATTAATTTTATTATTATTATTCCTACTTTAAAAAAAATAAAAGAAAAGAATAGTGTGCTGCTGTGCGTGCTCAATGGTGTAAACATGGTTAGTGACGTTTTGTTTGTTTTTGCTGAAGTTGGGTGTAACCCGAAATATTCAGATGGTGTTACTGGTTATTTTTTCTTATAGATTTACCAAAGTTTTAAGATGATTTATGGAATTTCCGCCTGCCACGCAACATTTTTTTTAAATACTTGTTTCTCATTAAAATACATATTGAAATACATATAACACATTTACTGTATCAGTTAAAAAGAATAATATTAGTTAAATAAATAATTGCTTTGGTGCTTGCAATAAAAATGTCACTGTTTTTTTTAGACCATTATAAACTTGCTTTGCCTTGGGCTGAAGGGACATCAACGTATCCATAGCGCTTTGAAGTTTTGTCATGGTTTTATTGTTTATATAGATGTGAAATCGTTGTATGTGCGCATTATGTGTTATGGATTACTTTTACTCTTTATTACTATTTGTGTCAATATATTAATCATCATAAAATAATAATAATACTAACTGCTTCAAAATGCGAATCTCGACTTGACTTACAGCTTGAAGCTGTGCAGATCGATAAAGAATTAGATCTAGAAGCAACAGCGGCTATTTTTATGCACGGATGTTTCACCACAGGCTCTGAAGTCTTTTCTTTCGTATTTGTAAACTCGTGGGCCTCCTACATGTACATACGTACGTACCGTAGTATAGTATGTAATTGAGGCCTACAAAAAATAGACTTCCCAGCCTTGATTTCACGTAGTGCTGCCAGCCTTCGTTCGTAAAACATCGGATAGCTTCGCTCGACTCGGAGAGCTTCGTTCTACTTCGGTAATTGCCTTTTTCCGCGAATGACTGGAACTAGGTTGGAAAAAACAAGTTCGCGGTCCGCTCAGAGGCTGCCATGTGAAAATCTATCCATGTGAAACGTGCGAGATTCTCGCACACATGATCGTGATTTCCTGCGGTTTCCAGCGAGAGTTTTCACTGCATTTTTAGAGTGTGTAGAACGCACACAGTGAATTTTCAAAGTTTGATTAAAGTTTGAAGTTTGAGAGGCGGAGAATTATGGCATCAGATTCTTGCAGAAGATGTTTTCTGATGAAGAAAATGACCCATTTTAAGGATTTTAGGAGGCTGATTTGGTACGGATTAATGATGGAGAGGAAAGTGATTTGGACTTTCACTCTGACTTTTTCTGTCGGATTTAAATAACAGAAACGATTAACTCTCGGTGCTTTATTATTTGTGGCAGTGATTGTATTGCTGCATGTTGTGCAGTATGCAATGTTGACATTCAGAATTTTTTTTCCAGTTGCAACACTTTGTAAAAATGTATGTGTAACATTTCATTTTGAAGAAAAATATCTAGTTGATTTATTAATGATAAGTGGAACATAATTTTGGGTGGTGCATTTTTAATTAATTTTAGTATGTGCATGGTGTAGCATTTTGACGGAGTTACTTGCCGACCTAGGAAATAGAAGCAGATAAGGCTTAGGCTCCTGTGGGGGTTAGAGGGTTAAAGCTGTGTATGCCCTAAGCTCAAGAGTACTAGCCGAAGAGAGAGGGGAAGAGCACAACCCCAGTCTCTTTCGTTACTCTAAGATAATCGAACGTAAGCCGCACGGATGACTGTTGCTATCCACCTCTCTAGAATAGGTTTGCTATATCTCTAGAAAACCCTGGGATGACAGAGAGAGCAACAACCTCCTCTTCCCCGGTGAGGGATACAAACACTCACGAAGAATCCGGAACCGGACAGTTAGTTGTCACTGAGACCGATTGAAGCAACAGAAGGAAAAAGAGACGAACAAACACCACAGGAGAATGTCCACAACATAACAGAATGCGAAAAACGCCCGACTTGGTCCGCTCAGACTGAATACGAACAGCCGCACGAGCATAAGGACCAAAAAGCGCGGGCCACCAAAGGCCCCACTCAAAGCGAGGAGGACAAGTGTATAGGCAAAGGCGACAACGCTCTGCCTGATTAATACTTATAAAAGGAGCGTCGCGACAAGCAAGAAGCACGACGACATAGGCGATAACCTGAGATCTGCAACCCTGAACGACATAGGCATTGAGGGCTGATTCGGCTGAGCCGTGGCGTCCCTGCCGAAAAAAACGGAAGTGGTCCTTAGTGTGACCATCCGTGTGTTTCTGGTCATAACCTTGACCAGAAATGGCTCCAAGGACACTTCTGGCAACACCAAGGAACCCCTCTCACCTCACTACCGCCACCTCTCATCTCACCACCGCCACCACTTTCACTAACCCTAAAATTATGCAGCATCAATGACGCCACCGGACGAAAACCGAAGTAGAAGGCCTAGAAGTGGACAACTGCGAAGTACAAAATGCAGCAAAACCGGGGTGAAGAGAGGGGGGAAGGAAAAAGGGGGGAAGAAAAGTCAAAGGTGGAAGAGGCCTAGCTTCCACCAAAAGCACAAAACGGTAGTAACGACAACCAAAGGTGAAGAAACCAAATAAAAAACCTACTGCTGAAGTAAAAGGCGTATGAAAGTTTCAAGTGGCTGTGAAGACGTGCCATAAAACTACATACTTCAGCTCAAGAAACAAAGTAATGGCTCCAGGCAAAGCACAGAGCTTAGCTATAAGAGCAAAAGGTAGGCACAACCGTACCTAGCAGGTGCCAAAAAAGAACTGAAGTGTGCGGAGATTGCTGTGAGTGCTTTATGCGGGGTCTGTAGCACGTGACGCAAGGGGTTTGATGGTCCATGGGAAGCAACTCTATGGTCGTTTTTTTAAAATTCAACTTCCGCTGTGATGGGCATTTACCTAGCAACGCCAATAACATTGCATTTGTGAGTCATGGTAAGTATGTGAAATTAATATACTGATTAGTCATAGTCTACTTAACCCTCTAACCCCCAGGGGTGCCTAAGCCTTATGAGCTTCTATTTCCAAGTCAAAGCAAATAACTTTGTCAAAATGCTACACCATGCACATACGCAAATTAATTAAAAATACACAAGGCAAAATTATGTTCCACTCGACATTATTAATAAATCAACCACATTTTTCTTCAAAATGAAATGTTACACATACATATTTTACAATGTGTTGCAACAGGACAAAAAATCTTAATGTCAACATTGCATACATGATATTGCACAACATGCAGCAATATGATCACTGCCACAAATAATAAAGCACAGTTTCATCATCATTGTTATTCAAATCCAATGGAAACAGATTGTCGAAGTGAAAGTCCAAATCACTTTCCTTTCTATCAATGTATCATTCACCTGCACCAAATCAGCCTCCTAAAATCCTTCAAATGGGCCATGCTCTTCATCAGATTCCACAAGAATCTGACGCCATACTTCTCCGCCTCTCAAAATTCAAACTTTAATCAAACTTTGAAAAATCACTGCGTGCGGTCTATAGACTAAAAAAAAATGCAGTGAAAACTCTGCCGGAAACCGCGTTCACGTGTGCTAGAGCCTCACACATTTGCTATTAATAGATTTCCACATGGCAGCCGCTGAACAGACCACTTGCTATTACCAGCTGCTGACGGTAGCTCCGCGAGCATGCAAATAGCAAAAATATCACTTGCTATAGGTCGCTCTTCCTGTCAGAGGGTTAAGCCATTCCAGAGAGGAGTACATTTTGCAAGAGCACGAACCTGTTTTCAAACATGCAGCACATAGATCCTTTCCACTGGCACCAGAACCACTGGCTGCTGAAAACAACAAACCTTTCATAATTAAAATACATAAGATGCTGTGAAATCAAGAAACAATAGTATCACATTGTAAGAAATTTTACAACTGCAGCTTTTTAACAATATTTAATTTAAAAAAAATAAATAAATATAAACAATAAGTACTTGTCCCATTGATACATCATTAATTTATGATACAATCAAGATGAATAGTCCCCACAGCATCATTTTGTCAGTGAACACAAACAAAATGGTGGATAAATTCTGACTCGATTCCTTGACAAAGCACTTGGATCTGCTAACGACTACCAACAGTAACATCAGAGTAGACGACTGATGCCATCAAAGTGTGTAAATACTTGTTTTATTATGGAAGTTTTACAATGGAGTGTAAGACAGAAATGCAGATTTATAAACGGCTTGTTGTTACTGGCAAGCTTTTTGTTCGAGACTGGAGGTGTACATGGCAAAAGCTCGATTTGTCTTTTCATTTACTAGAAGCAGGAAGTTTTGTGTAAGCCTTACATGTGAAAAATGCGTGCGTGAGACTTTAAAGTGCAGGAAATACGCAGGAAACGTGTAAATGCTATACCTGATCTTTAACAGTCCACAAATAAAAAATGCCTATTATCATTAGATTAAGATTTGTTATTTTTCATAACCAGGGAAGCAAGTGAGCAATCAGAAGTCTTACAGACCGATTCTTTCATATCAAAAACAGTTAAAAGGGCTACATACACTGCTTGACTTTTGCAGGACCATGGCCATTTTCTGGATTCTGTGCGTGTTGTTTTTGAGCAGACTTTTGTGATGTTGGTTGTGGGTGTGCAACTGGCGGCTGTCCAGCAGTGTTATCCACCTGAAAGCAATCCTACATTAAAAACAAACACTTGTACAATATAAACAACTAAATACAAAACCATGACCAAGTCACCTACTAATTCAAGATTAAAAATAATTTATTGCCAAGTGAATAATACACAAGGAATGCATTTGGTCAACGCTGCAGCATCACACACAAAAGCACACATAAAACATAGTGAACAAGTTGACAGCAAATCACAATAAAAGGATAAGAAGTCATAAAACAGATGAACTGTACAAAAGGGCAAATATATAGTTGCTAGTCAACACACACACACACACACGCATATTTGCAATACATCACAACTGGGTTTATATAAGAATGTAGGAATCGGAAAGTGATTTTTTGACGGAAAAGGGTTAGGGCAAGGGCTAGATCTACAACTAACCCTTACTTGAACCCTTGTCTAAAAAGTTGACCTAGTTCGTCCCCTATAGGCGACGAAATAGGTCGAATTTTCTTCAAAAGTTCTCCAAAAATTGACTGTATTTTCTCCGTCCCGGATAGAGCACTCTTGTGTAGTTAAAACACTCTCATGCACTAAAAGAGCACTCCCATGCACTAAAAGAGCACTCCCGCGCACTTAGAAAAAAGTGGGGTCCTGGAAAAAAGTGGGTTCCAAGCAAATAAACCCATTTGTTACTAGAAAAGACAAGGTCTGAAACCCATTTGTGCGTTTTTTCACGTGCACACACATACATTGCTAAATTCTAACAACCATCCAGTTTTCACACTCCCTCCATTCAGCCTCTTGTTACTTTGACATTAGCCCGCCTATGCGCAGAGAGTAGGCCTACTTGTAAGAAACTAGCCCTGACACAAAGTTACTGGCTCTCACTACAAAACATGGTGTCAACATGTGCTTGGGGCAATGGGCAGAGAACACAGAGAACTGGCTAAGTACAATAAATTTGATAAACTGTGATTTTGAAGGAAGAAAGACTACACTTTTGGAGTGCACTGACACTGCAACACTAATTGCAACAGAAGCAAATGTCTTTTGAAATCCCCAAATGGAAAGACCATAGCCAATCATTGTTTAAAGTGGCCTAGTCCCTCAGTTGATAGTAAGCTGGTTTCCTATGCAAAAGGCTTTCATGTCACAGAGGGGTTTCTCCGGGTACTCCGGTTTCCTCCCTCCCTTCAATAATGATACTGAATGCAGTCTGCCTATAATGTCAAAATAAAATTGGAATTCATTTCTCAGGTTGGGGAACACTCCAAAGCAAAAATCTCTGAAATATTCCTCATGTGTTCATAAGGACATTATCATTAGTAGTAGTATAAGTAGTAGTAGTACGACTAATAATCACATACACAAAGAAGTAAATCACTATATGGCTAAAAAATGGTTTGAAAAAAACTGAATAGAGAACTTCGTTTCATTTTCTTAGCTGGTGGCCATTTCTCAATACCTGTGATAAGCCTTCTGAATTGTTGTACCTATTTACAGTAGCCCAAGTCTAACCAGACCAAACTAATTTTTTTTCCTTGGCAACAATTAACCTCCGTAATTGAAGTCTTTATAATTATAATATAAATATTTTCTTTTGTAATTTTAAACATGACTTCCTTTTTTAAAGTTATTTTTATTTAATGATAGAAAAAAGCTAAAGGAATGATGATGATAATAATAATAATAATAATAATAATAATAGTGGTAGTAATAATAAAAACTTGTTCTCATTTAGAATACGATATGAGAGAGAGAGAGAGAGAGAGAGAGAGAGAGAGAGAGAGAGAGAGAGAGAGAGAGAGAGAGAGAGAGAGAGAGAGAGAGAGAGAGAGAGAGAGAGAGAGAGAGAGAGAGAGAGAGAGAGAGAGAGAGAGAGAGAGAGAGAGAGAGAGAGAGAGAGAGAGAGAGAGAGAGAGAGAGAGAGAGAGAGAGAGAGAGAGAGAGAGAGAGAGAGAGAGAGAGAGAGAGAGAGAGAGAGAGAGAGAGAGACTTTCGCCATCTTTTCAAGCCATTCTCATTTCCACTTGTTGTTGATTTCCCCTTCTTCAAAAGGGTCTCCGTGGTTAATAATATGTGAAACACACGACATGATAGTATAGTGATTATAAACTAACAATGGCAGACAGTGACAAAGGACTGAACTTCACGTGAACCGCCAAACGTTCAACATCGCCTTTGCCCGCTGTAGTCAAGTGATGCTAGTAAGCCTTATTGGGCAGTGAATTCGATGTAACAACAGAGGGCGCGGGCGGCACTTTTAGTGACGAGAAAAAAAAGCTGGATACGGACATGGTTCGAGACTTGGACTTGGAGAGATTGCGTTTTGTGATTTTTTTTTTCTCGGAGCGATTTGTTTTTCGGACCGCTTTTTAATTTTTTCGGGAGTGATGGTACCTTTTCTCGGAAAATCGCGGATCCGAGGAGAGTTCCCCTGCCTGATTTCTGTCTTCTAATATCGACTTGCCTTTACACAACATATCTGAGTGATGAATGTGTGATTGTTGTGCACGTTGGAGTGTCTTAACATGTATATGAGTGATTCTCCAGTACTCAGAGATAAGAATCCTAAAATGACAAAAAGGAGGAAAACTTCCAAAGTCTGTCGAGTGGCGAAGTCACGAGCGATGCTAGGGGGGTCCGGGGGCATGCTCCCCCTGAAAATTTTTTAAAAGATGGTTAAAATCTATGCATTCTGAGCCTTATTTTATGGGGTCAGATCAGTTGTTTTTGTGGTACTAAAATGTTGTTAGCTCTCCACAATTCAACACATAGGCCTAATGAATTTATTTCAAACATCAGTTAAGCCTTGTATTAAACAAACATTCCTTTTGACTGCAGACAAGAATGGTTTAAATACCAATGACAAGACAAGGCTTTACCAATGCACATAATTACTGTCCAAAACAGAGTTGTACATTTATACATAGAATCAGTATGAAGCCTCACTGACACTCTTACGGTCACACCAAACAATAAAATCATAAATACCTCGATTGACTGTTCAAACAAGGTTTACAATTTCAAAATAATGTCTTGGAAAAACCACAACAAGGAAAGCAGAAATACGGATGGTTTCAGGCAGTAGTTCCTAAAACAGTTCTGATGCTATAATCATATATACATTATGAACAACTTCAGCCTTGAAGTCGTAGGCACTGAAGTCAGGCTGAAGTTTACAATTACGTCATGCACTAGGATTACAGTTCTTTGTGTATACAACATTCTCATGTTTTTTGAAGAATTGTTAAAAGTATAAATAAAAACTGGCAGGTACCAACATGCTATACAGTCTGCACACACACAATTATTGAATGAACTATGTACATGTACATGATGTGCATGTATTTTATAACTGAAGCCAGGCAACTATCCAGTTCTTGCTTTCTTGGCTGGTGGCTTTTGACTTCTAATCTCACTTCTCTTCCTCACCAACACCTGAAGTCGGGCAGTCAGAGCTTTCTTATGAGCCAGTCTGGCTTGTTTCTCTGCCTCTGGATTCAACTCCACATTTCTTTCGATCTTTTTGTCCTTCAAACGAATTAAGACTGTTGTGTTCAACTTTTCTTCTAACCACTTAAAAAAGTTCCACTTGTTTTTTACACCACTGTAGATGTGGGTAGCAAGAGCCTTTTCTCCAGGATTTAGTTTTCGAAGCATTTTACAAGTCGCGCTTTGTTCTAGACAATGGCTGATCAACCACGTGATGTTTTGGCTGTTCCATCGTTCGCACTACAACTCAGCGCATGAGAAAGGGCTTCAAGCGCCTATTTTAGTGACGTCACTATCAGCGGGAGTGTCTGGGAACAGCCGGAATCTTATGCGCAGAAAAACGGTAGGCTTAGATACGCAACGTCACTTCCGTAATGCGATGGCTAGTATCTAAGAGAGCCCCACGTACGTTTACCAGGACACACGGAAGAAAGAAATCGGGTTATCTCGGCCTTTTACGGCAAATGGTGGATCGACGAAAACGAAGTGAGAGCGAACCAAGTGACAACAATCCGCATGGGAATAACGAGTGGAAATAAGCTGCGAGATCAAAAATCAACAACTCACCCTAATCATATACACTAAAATTTTCTCACTGGATTTAAACCGATCTAAAAAATGACCCTGGGACCTTCCGAAAGAGCGGATTTCCGCTAAAAAGCGGAAGATTCTCATCTCTGAGTACTCGTAGTGCTAAGGGGTCACAGCATTCAAAACCCAAAATATTAATTTATACTATTTGTTTTGGAAAAATCTAGCCAGTCTTGTGATTTACTAATGTTATAGTATCCGGAAAATCAGCAGCTTAAAAAAAATTTCAATTACTAGTATTTCTACTTTTAATTAAATTACGATTATTATGCTCAAAATGGCGCCGACGAATTGGAAAAACCTTCCCCCTGCTTTATTATCGATCTATATTTCAACACCAATGCTATCAATCCTCAATTATTTGGTTGTGTGTGATTATCGATAGTTTAGTAAAGCAGCAGAATGTTGAAAAACCTCAATTTGTTTCTGCTGTGAAATGTGGGTTGAAAAAATGGGGTAATTTGCGCAGCAGGAGCGTCACATAAACACACTCTTTAAAAAAAGATGAAGCAGAAAAAAACAAAGAAAAATTTAATCCCACCTAAACATCTCATGAAATGCACGTATTATTTTATGACAAAAGGCTAAAGATAATGCAGGAGGTTTTGGATGGCTTGTTTTGATTCTGACATCACAAACATCACGCAAATGACCGACGTTTGTTTTTTATTCATATTTTAAGAACACGTTAAAATTGTGAGGTCCGAAAGGTACTGGAAGGTTTATTTTCAAACACTGCACAAATCCTGATGACGTTTGCCTGGGGAATAGTCATGTGATTTGGTTTGTAGACCAAAATCAATGAGGTGTCACACACACGGTATCCCATGTGCGCAAATTACCGCGGAAATGTTTCAGTGCTGTTTTGCCCGACTTGAAAGATTGACGCTGGTTTTCCCCCCGTGGGGGTGCCGGAGGTTTCAGTATAAAAAGTGTCCCAACTTTCTGTGTCCGGGGACGTTAATCTATTCTAACTAACTAACTAACTGGAAATGTAGTGCTATAAATTCACACTGTCGCTGTCTTTCTTCTTTCTCATTCCTACTCTGCTCTATTAATCTACTATACTATCTTCTTCTTCACTAGACAAGTCACCTACTTTCTTTCAAAACTCCACAGTTGTGTATGAGGTCTGTTGGGTCAGCTTGGGAATATTAGACGCTTTCTGCCAAATGGTCAATAAGTCTTCCTATGATATTATTATTATTTAACAATGTAGGCATTTCTTTCCACTTCCCCAGCATCCCAGATGAGGTACTTGTGCTCAAAATGTAAAATTCTGGAAGCAAAATTGGACCGACGCGGACATTATTTTTTTTTTTACATTTTGAGTATTTTGCCCTAGTGCAACATGATTAAACCTGCTTGACACTTATTTCATCTTACCTCTACTATTGTTTTTTTTAATTTTTAATCTTATCTTTGCACTCATTTTTGGTAATTTTCATGCACTGGTGACGTGCATCATGCAGGTTACCATTTTCAAGTTATTGCTTAAATTTCATCACAAAATAAAATTTTATTCTATTGTTCTTTCATTTGTCTTGATGTGAAATATGTGTTACTAGTGTCTTTTACCGATTTTATGAAAAATTAATTTTACAGTAAAACCAATTAAAGTGGTAACCTGTGCATGGCGTCACACAATTGCTTGCCTCACATCTATTTCGAGTGTCGCAAATTTCCTCAAAATATTATTCATATGGGTAGTAATAACAGTTATTTAGTTATGGTATTAGTTGTTTGGCAACAAAAGTTATTTCAACTAGTCATTATAATGTTTGGATTTCTTTAATGCATTTCTGTGCAAAACACTGACAACAAATCACGCATCCCTTAAAAAAAATTAATCTTGAATTTAATAAATCTGGTTTCAGTTTACTTTAATAATTTGTTTTAGATTTTTAAAACATTTTTGTGTGTGTATGGGGTGTTTATTGTGCAGAGTTGCTTCTCTTGAGCTGCATTTTTCTCTTTAGGCAATGTGAAGGCGATCTGCCTGAAAAAGTGTTGGCTGGCTGGTAATTCAAAGAGTAGCCAATCGATCCATGTTTTCATATTGCTTATCTAGGGGAAAACAGAGAACAGACCCACGAAAAATAAAACTTTTTAAAATGCTGGTTTTGAGCTAAGTGTGGGAGTAAATAGCGATGGATAATTTGAATTTTGGGCAAAATAAACTAGTGAAGGTAAAAGATAAAGGCTGCATGAGTAATCATGCAACACATCAACTGAAATTGTGAGAATTAATGTGTACATTCGTGTTCAAAGTGACCCGCCAAAGCATTTTTCAATTTTCGTTAATGTGATTTCAGAATCTCTAGCGGTTAATTCTCAGCTGTTACAGCAAAATTAACATTATGTTACACAGCAACAGACTGCAGCCAAGAAAGATGCTTTGACAAGTCCTGAGGGTAAAACTCATCCACACCTCTCATTAAAGATTGTCGAGATGCATGCCCTGCACCTACTTTTGTTTTCAAATGCATTAAGACCGTGAAGTATACAAGCATCAAAGAAAATAGCACAACTCCTCACTGACACAATATTTTTCGATGCTGTTATTTATTTTTTTATTTTTTAAAAGAAAGAAAAATTATTTCTCAGTACTTGATACTCATATAATATGTAGTAAATGTTTTATTTTCTTTGAGTAAAATGTGGATGAAATTAAGTTGCATGTGGTGAGAGCTAGTGTGTCAGTGAATCTTTTACCATTTTCTCCTTATCTCTATAACCCTATCCGCAAACAGACCGGGCTAAACATATAAATGTATTAAGATTAGTCACAGGGTGATTATACTAGCCGATCCCCGCAGACAAAGACGAGTGGGTAATAGCATTCCATTGTGCAGAGCCCAGTAACAATAGACCCACCGTCACATTACCCTTGGTTCTCACAATGAGCTTATAAATAGTAGCCTTGGCAAACAAATCAAATAACTTGATACTATCAGACTTGTCTACATAAACACTATTGTTCACAGTACTTAAGGCAGCTCAAAACCAACTTTTAAAAGCTTTCAGCAGATTTTTGCATAACAGACTTTTTGTCTTCATATAACACATTAATATTGACATTGTGTACAAAGTATACTGAAATACATGTACAAATTCATGTTTACTAAACAAAGGGTATTTACAAAGTATATAGATGAAAGGACAAGAATTCAGGTCAACGTTCTGCAGAAGAGGGCAAATTAACTTTCGGAACAAGTGGTTTTTATCTGCGCCTGGAAAAGGCTTTTGATGAACATATGGCTTTTAACAGCTGCTTCAAATTTTTCAAGCGATTTTGACGACACGTACCTCTCGCAGTTGTTGCAACCGCCATGTGAAGTCGATTTTGCACAAAGTGTATCTTTCAAACTTCGGCCCTTTTGGAAATATAGTCAGAAAAGGCTACTTACCATTGCAGACTTTCAAAAAAGACTGTCTGTGGCCTGCTGCTTAGCTTTTGTTTTATCTTAATCCTTATAGGGTAAGGGAGAATGGATTGCATCACAGCTTCGCTTAATTTTTCATGCTAGTACACAGCACTGAGCAGACTGGCAGAAACCAGAACACAAGAGCGATGAACTTAAATATGTGCGAATGCGACAGCTAGGTAAGGGAAGTAACTACACTGCACATCTTTTTACCAGGAGATTAAAAAAATAAATATATAAAATAAATAATAAATGTAAAATAAAAAACTAAAACTTGACCTATTTTTAGCGAGCTGACCGGTTGACAGTACTCCAAGGCTAAAGTGCGTATGAATACGGCTAATGGACGTACAGTAGATGAGCCTGTACTATTACTGCATCAAAAGCAAAGAGTTCCTTACTTTGCGTATGCCTCCACTGCCAACTGTCACTTTCAGCTCATCCTCATTATTGTTCAATCCTGCAAATTAATAATCATTTTTTAGAAACAAAGAGGCATTGGAATACAAGACTTATTTTTAAACAGTTATAAATGCCTCGGACCCATTTTCCTGGGTCCGAAATTAACTTTTATGGTGGCCACAGGCATACCAGGCATGCTACAGGCAAAATTAAGATTTCTCTGAAATGCTGTCGAGTGGCACAGCCACGAGTGCGCGTACCTGCAAAGCAGGGACGCGATGCTAGGGGGGTCCAGGGGCATGCTACCCCTGAAAATTTTTGAAAAGATGGTTAAAATCTATGCATTCTGAGCCTTATTTTATGGGGTCAGATCAGTTGTTTTTTTGGGTACTAAAATGCTGTTGTTAGCTCTCCACAGCTCAACACATAATGAATTTATTTCAAACATCAGTTAAGCCTTGTATTAATCAAACATTCCTATTGACTGCAGACAAGAATGGTTTAAAAACAATGACAAGAATGCACATATTACCAATGCACATATTGTCCAAAACAGAGTTGTACCTTTACTACTTTATAGTCAAAAGGGTAGAATGAAAAATGCATGTTTACTTTTTCTAACTGAAAGCATATTTTGTGTGAGACAAGCCTCAAGAAAAAAAATGAAACCAATAAACATTTAGTTGTTTTTGTTCTTGGTAGGTTTATTTTAGTAGTAGTCAGCAATCATTAAAGTAAATCAAACTGTTAATGCAACAAAATACAAATGTTACGTACATTGGTAATTGACATTTGGACACATTTTTTTTTTTTTAAAGTCACATTTTAGTATTTTAAAAAATTCTCATGTGGTAACTGACATGACATCAGAGGATTGCATTAAACAACTTGATTGGCAAGGGGATGCTTCAAAAACAAAAAATGATCATAACTTGGTTTCTAATAAAATAAAAGAAAAAGCAGTGAAAAACTTCTTTATACTTCAGTTCTTAGAATGCAAATTCCATAAAGGATTGCTAAAAATCATAATTAGAACAAATGTTATTGGATTTTAACTGGTATTTTAATGAACAAAATTAAATGGTCTTGATGTGGTCTATAAGGGCCCGAACACCCACAAATTTGTAATTTAATTCGCATCGGCAGAGCGTCCAGTAGGCCTTTCCAGGCTGTTTGATTTTGCAGATGTACGTTCCGTGCTCGACATCCTCGTGTTTTCTCTCAAGCCATTTCCAGAGCCACTTGTTTTTTTCTCCCTTATCCCAGTCTCCAAGACTGCCCCTCTCCACAATGTCATTGAGATATATTTCGAGGCAAAAGCAAGCGGAGTCTAAACAAACATATTCTTACTATGGCGGTACGGCAAAGAATGCGGAAGTCGAATATCATGACGCGCATGCGCATTAATTAAACTGGATCCGCGGTATCTCACAGGGACTAGCCTAAGGTTGATTGGCTCACGAATGCATTGCGCGATTTTAAAATTTGATCTCGATGTTTTTTTTTTCATTGAACATTTTTAACTTTCTCGGAAAAATTTTAACTTAACTCTTTCCCTGCCAGGCATGTTTCCACGTTTGTGCCAGACATTTCTCGGCACCGGAATGAAAGTTCAGTACCTTAGGCATTTAAGCTACTGTTCTTTCAATAATAGTTGTTAAATAGACATATTTCATATCAAATTAAAGGTAAAAGAGTGAAGAATAAGAAAAAAAAAACCACAAAAATGTTAATTTGATTATGTTATTGAAATATGTGTTTTGAAAGCATGTTGATCTTTTTGAAATGATAAAATAAAATAAAAATATTTCTACATACCACAGTGATAAAAAAAAATCTGGAGGAATAATTCCAATCACTGAATCAGCTTCACACACCAGAAAGAAAATTTATTTAGGATCAAAATACACTTTACAGTTTGAAATTATATTGATTATTAGCAGAGTTTGACACACTGTCGATTGCGCCCATCACAATGCTTAGTAAAATGCACAAAAAACACTCTAAAAACGAATCAATTTGAAGAAACCACGCGCGTGTCGATCGAGAACGAAAGTAGAAAGAGTTATCTCTCTTTGGTTAAAATAAAACTTGGATTGGACTGCGCAAAAAACCGGAACGAAACGGAATACTGAAATCGACGATATATCCTCGATTGGCACAAACATGGCGGCTCAGATCGTCGATTGGCAGGGAAAGAGTTAAGCGGAAATCAAAAGTGGTTGTCGCGGAAATCCGCGAAATCGCAGAAAAGTAGCATGCCTGCATACACAAAATGCTGGTGCAGACCAAAAACCTGTTGGCTCATACATGCAAAAAACTGAGGGCCCATACATAGCAAAATTTTAACAAAACCCAACAACTATTGGATAGGTTGGGATTGAGCACACCTTAGGCTGCGATTTCCCCAAGGGAGGCGGCCCATAGTCTCCAGATGGAAAGGGACAGAAGTGTCAAAAAGTAAAAAAATTATATTAGTGTTGGTGTTGTTGCCATGGGTAGAGGGGGAAAAGAGCCTTCCCACCCCATGCACATTTTTAACTTAGCATGTCTGCCGTGGTCTGACAAATCAAAGCAAGTTCAAAAATACTAATTTTGAGAAAATCAGTCGAAAAGACCAAGACAAAAACACAGCAGAAAATACTGCACAGATATCTGCAGACAAATCTTCAATCACACTAACAAAATCATACCTGTACCTCCTTCAACTATGCTTCTGTAGGGGATGTTAGCCTCTCCACAACCAGGCATGTAGTTGTTAGTGCTTTGTGGTTCACCACTGAAATCATCACTAATATAGTACAAAGTCATGAAAACTGTCATAACCTGTGTCAAAATTAACCCATCATCTCTACCACTAACCAATCTTTTTTCATGTTCTTCACAATCTCCACAAACAATATTTGACATGGTATGTATTCAAGCAAAGTTGAAGCCGAGGAATTTTGTTATTTTCCACACCTAAATTTAAACAGGGAGACACCACAACTTTACAAAACAGTGCACATCAAGCTGCACATTTACACTGACTCGCCAACTTCAGGGGTCCAAACACCTGACTTTAAAAAAAGAGGAAAATTTGTATAAAAGCGGAGGGAGGGAAGGAGAAAGAGGGAGGTTTTATGTTGTTGAAAAAAAAACATGAATAAAATGGATGCATTCTCACACAATCTGAGCATTAAAAAATTTTTTTAAAAAGGTGTAAAGCACAAAAGTTTACTCGTTACAAACAAGGTCCAACATGGGTTGAAGAAACTCCCAATTGATGACTGTTTCTTCATTTTCTTGATGCAGTTTGTGGATGCTGTTTGAGTCCATACAGTCATTGTCCTCTGCAGCAGTTGACGTTGTGTGGCTGCAGTGATGTGCATTTCTGGCTTGCTTGGCCTCTTCCAGGATTTCCTCAGTTGCCTTTCTTTTGGTGGTCAATTTATTGACGGTGACACCAAGAGACTCTGCCTTCTGGGCACTTTCTTCCCTGTTTCTTTCTCTTATGTCTTTATCTTTTCTGGCAGAAGACATGTTAAGCACAAGACGTTGACTGATATGTTCTTTGAAATATTGCACTGCAGTCTTACCCACGGCAATGAGCGATTGCTAGACAGTTTGCATGGCAGAATAAGTGTCAATGTCTATTTTGGTGTTTGATTTGTCAATCACCTTTCTCATTAAACTGAACATGGACTCAACAAGTGGAAGCCACTTATTTTTTACTCCTCAATCGTCATATGCTTCACTGAACAAATTCTGCTTACGTATGAGTGATTGCAGCAAAGACATACTTCTGAGGAAAATTTCAGAAGAATGAAAACGGCAGAAGTGCGAAATCGAAACTTCGAGCGGAAGAACGGAAAATGGCTAATGAAATCTGGAGAATTTCCTGCTCAAATCGGAAGGTAAACAGGTCTGGTTTAATAATCAAATAATATTACAAAGTATAAAAATAAAATGACAAAAATGAAAGGACAAGTGAAGAGTTCAGGTCAACGTTTTGCAAAAGAGGGCAAATAAACTTTCTTTCAAATAAGCAACACATCACACATACTTTAGGTTACAATTTATGCATGTATTCAGCGCTAGTGGTTTTCATCTGCACCTGGACAAGGCTCTTGATGGACGTACGGCCTTTGGCAGCTTCTTCCAACTGTTTAGACAATTCCACTTTTCGTTGTAGACTTCCAAACAATCTTTCTTTCTGGCCTGCTGTTTATCTTTTGGTTCATCTTTATTCGGATCGAGAGAACAGCCTGCATCACGGCTTCACTTCATTTTCCGCGACAGTACACAGCACCGAGCAGAATGGAGAAAACCGAAACACAAGTGCGACGAACTTACGATATGTGCGGAAGCACCACCTTGGCAAGGGAAGTAGCTACATTGCACCTCTTTTAATCGGAATGTAAAATATAAAAAATAAAAACGTTTTTGGCGAGCTGACCAGACGACCATATTGCAAGGTTAAATTCCATACAAATACGGCGAACGACAATATGGTAGGCAAGTCTGATCTATATTTCAGCTTATCACAACACCAGTAGCAGTACACCTGTCCAGGCAAGTTGATTTTGAAGAGGAAGTCGCGAACAAAAAGCTCCACAGTGTGTTTTTTGTTTTTGCCTGTCATGAACCTCACTCTCTCCTCAAGCCAATTAAAATTCCATTTGTTATTTACATTTGAGTCGGTTTCAGCCGCAAGGGCCTTATCGCCTTTAGTAATTGGTGACCAAAATGGTGCGCGATCTCGAAACTGCACTATCCCAGAGTTGCCAACCCCCAAAAAAGTTTTCAGTAGTAAAAATTCTTAATTTCAGTAGTTTTATGACATTTTCCGTAGCCATACGTCCTCGCATTTTTTTTTTACGAAGACATGCATACACAGTCTGCAACGAAGGTCGTGAAGAGTGTTTCCGCACGAATTATTGAGAGATCCATATCGGGCTTGAAGAAAGTGGCTACCGACTGAACAGGGACTAACTTTTCTGGATCAGGGCAACGACTTTTGTGACGATTGCCATTCACAGTCGCGTCACATCGTGGAAGCCGCCATGTTGAGTGCTAAAATCTGCCAAGCACGCTGTACAATACACGCTGTGTTTTGATCTCGATGACGCAGTGATGCACGGAAATGTTTCAGAATACTCTTTCCTGTACTCTTGATTTGCTGTCCTCTTCTTTTTTTTCTGGGCTTTCATCGCTAGTTTCCTTTCTTTTTGGCATTATGGATTCAAAATATGCCGCACACAAATTTTTCTTCTCGCGTTGTAGAACATGACCCGGAAACGAAAGTGTCACAGAAAGGTCGAGGTTTTGTGCACCGATTGGCCGTTCGCAAAACCACTTCACGGTGATTGGTCGAATGTCCTAACATGCACTGGGAGCGTGATCTATTACACCGTGCACGTAAACCAAATGACCGTGACCTTGAGGTGCTACGGGAGGCACAGGCGCTCAATAAAACTCGTTAAAACTGTAATACTATCGTCGAAAATTGACTTTCCGTAGTAAATTTTCGATTTTGCGTAGCTCCGTAGCCACGTATTCATTTCCGGAGTAAACTACGGAAATTCCGTAGTGGTTGGCAACCCTGCTTTCCGTAAAAACAAAGAAAGCTCTAGGAAATCTTTGGCCAATTCCGAAACAAGCAGAAAACCACTTGCTCTGCTGTTTCCGACTGCATTCTTGTGCTAGAGGTCTTCTCGATATATTTCGTACAAACCACATTCAGTCCTAATAAGAATAAACTATCATTGAACTTCCGCGATGTAATCTGTCATTCAGATGCATGTACCACACTCCCTTCTCCATTTTTTAAATGGATTTACACCGATCTCAAAAATGACAATGGGGCTTATCAAAAAGGCGTTTTTCCACCAGAAGGTGGAAGATTCACATGCCTTTTATAAAACCAGCATTTCATCATCATCAAGTAGAATAGGTTGCCTGCATAAAACTTGACACCAACTAAAAATATTACCAAAATGTCCCATATAATTAATGGCATGACTAAAATATTATAGTGACTGAGCCATTATAATAATGTAAATAAAACACTTATATGTGTATGATTACCTATTATCAATTTCGAAGCCAGTGAGGCGAGCAAGCGCTTCCTTTTCTTTCTGAAAATAAAAATAAAATTGTTCATACAGGTGTGAGAATTCAATTAACGCAAAACACTCCAACAGAATCCAAAATCCTGTACATTTAATAACTAAATACTCTGAAATTATGAATATACAAGCTAGCAAACATCATTTGAAATCAAGACACTTTATTACTTGTTACAAACATATGTGTTAGGCGGCAGAACAAATTTGAAAAAAAAATCTCTGAAGTTTGTCCGGGGTCTAGGGGCCACCTAGGCAGCTGTGGGGTCCAGGGGCAAAGCCCTGGTGGGGGGTGGGGGGGTGGGGTTCAGGGGGCCAATCCCCCCGAAGGAAAAGAAAAATGCACTTGTTAAGGCCATTTTGTTGTTTTTCCTGGATGGAACAGGGTTCATACAACATTGTCAGAACAGAATTCCCTGACTTTTCCCTGACTAAAATTATTTTTCCAGTCACACGACCAAATGAACAATTGACTTTTATGCATATGGGTCTGTCTACAAAGCTGAGCACCGCGAGGGGTGCTGCTTTTCTAGATAATATTTATCACAACAAGCTGCTTATTTGCCTTTCCTTTTGCTATTATCTTATTTAAAAATGATCGGAGAGATAGTATTAATAATTTCAAGACGAAAATATCTATAGAACCTTTGTATTTGCTTTGTAAATGTCTGAAAGTGGCCTAAAATTTGACCTAATTTTGTGACATGAGAATGACCGGGTTTTCTTTTAAGTGTTTACATAAATAAAGATGTCAAAGAACACGTAAAATTATTATAATCTAACTCATTAGTAATAGTTTAAACATGCACAATACTTACAAAAACAATTTGTTTTGTATTTTGTGTATTATAGCCGGAGTAAATTTGGATGTCGAACGTAACGCATGGTTTCCGAAACAGGCAGAATGTTTTCAAAAATTGATCTTTGTCTTAAGCGCAAGAATACATGTTTTTTTTAGAGTTGTCTTTCTTGGTGGTATGTTATGAATGAATTCCAATGTTTACAAATAACAATTTAGTCGTTATGTAAATGCTTTGATGGTCTGAAAAGCATCGGTTGACATCGTTTCCAGATTTTCGTGTTACGTTCGACTACACACAAATTTATTTTGCTTATTTCAAAGCATACCTAGTAGAACTATTTTAATGACGTAAAGTAGGCCTCATTAGCGGATTGATATATACACTCGTCCCTTCTCGCATGGTTTCATTTTATGCGGGGAATCTTTTTCATTGTGTGTGGTTTCCGAGTATCACGTAGTTGTTACGTTCGAAAACGCACGCAGTGTCACCAAGAAAACTGACTCTTTACGGTAAGATTCTTCATGTTTATATAATATTTTATGTTTATTTAGTTGTTAGGATAAGTTTAATTCGACTGTGGTGCCTATTTTAATGAAAATAGATCTCCGGCTAGTCTAACGTAATTAGAAGCCAAGAAACCATTATTTTTTTGCCGTTTCTTGTTCCGATGGATGATGAGATCCGTTCAAAATTTGTTAATGAATAAATAAAAATGCTCTTTGAAACAGCAGTGACAAGTAAACTTATTTAAATTTATTATTTGACTTGATTTGGATACGCTAAGTTTGATAAATATTATTTAGCCGAATATAATTTATCGTCAAGCTTAATTTGGTTTCCGTGTTACATTGGACATTATTTTTTAAAATAAGAACCAGATTTTTTTTAATAGAGACCTGTAAGATCTCACTTTTATTTTGTGATTATGTTATAATATTATACACAATTTGTATGTGCAGTAGCTGTTTCAGGTTGTTTCATTTTAAATATAAAATAACTTTTAACGATTAAAATTTGTAGAAAATTGATCGACTTGATAATGTATCAATAGATAAACTTCTTTACTAATGTAAACATTTCTTTTTAATCTTATATCTATTTGATAGCAAATCTCTTTATAAATAAAGATTCTTTGCCAACTTTATATATATATTATATATATTGTTGGTTTTTAAGTACTATTTGGTTTCCGTGTTACATTGGACATTTCGTTGAGTGTGTACACTAAAGGTCTGACTACATGCATATAAGGTCAAAACTTATCTTCTAACCTGCATGGCATGATCACACACATACATATCTTTCAAATAAACCACAAAATGTATGTATTTGACAACTTTTATTTTTGGCCACCCATGTCACAAAAAGTGAACCAACTTTGTAGACAGAGCCATATATGCTCAAAACAGTCATTTATTTATTCCAAGTTTGACAAACCTTATGTCACACTCGTCTTGTAACTTGCTTAACTTTATTTTTAACTTTGTGTCAACCACTGAAGATAGTTAGTTAATCTTTGTTTATAGTCCAGGACCACAATGGGCCGAAACAGGACGTAGAGTTATGAACTTATGTTCTTATATATTTTTATAGCCTGAAAATGTTTGAAGCTTTGTATTCAAAGTCTCATCAAACAGAAGAACATAGTCATCATTTTTCACTTGTCCTTCATAAGAGAAAATAAATATGGCTTTAAACCAAAAGTGCACATATATCAGGCCTTCTGTTCCCAAACAACTGAAATGCTTTGCAATTGTGCTGTCAGGAAACATCATTTGTAAAAGACCTGATGAGTCTTCAGAAGACTTGAATGACTGGTTCAGATTAATCATGTTTAGCACCCACAAAACTTCAGCTTTGACACGATCATCAGCATTGAAAGTGAACGAATTTTTAATTGTCCCCGTCGAAGTAGTTGGAACTAAATCCAGTGAAACATCGGGCATATCTTGTGAAACAGCTGGTTGCGAGGATTCAGAGCTGTCGTTTCCACCGAGGAAGTTAAGTATCGAAGTTGGGCGCGTTTTTGATTTTTTGTCTAACTCCGACAGGCGCTTGTGCTTGGCTCCTTCAATATGCGATTTTAGCGCCATGATGCCCATGTTTGAAAGCTTTCGCTCTGTGTTACACAGCTTGCATCTGTACAATGATTTATCCTTTGGAACTTCTTCAAGCAATGTTTGAAACTCTTTTTTTTTCAAGCCAAAGTCGATCAAAATACGTCGGTTTTCGAGCCATCTCATGTCAAAAAGAGCGTAATTTGCAAGCTAGTAAATCACAATGACGGCAACGTTTCCGTCTTATGACAGAAAACTAGGTTAGTTTTGTAAATTTTTTTTTTCATAAAAAGCTTTTCTGGTAAACAAAATAGCTTTGGCCGACCGTCACTTGCTTTGACGGATTTTTTTAAAATTCTCCCTCCCTTTACCGTTCTGGCGCTCTTTAAATTTTTGCACCATAATTTCATTTTTCCCTGACTATTCCCTGACCACTGACATAAATTTAGTTTTCCCTGACTTTTCAAGTGCTGGAAACCGGTTTTGAATAATCCCTGACTTTTCAAGTTTTCCCTGACCTGCACAAACCCTGATGGAAATACTGGAAAATGTATAGTTAGTATAAACAGGTAAAAAAAAAGTGCAAATTGCCTTTTTTAAAAAAAATTTTAATCATTTATTGACACCATCACATTTCTTCTTGAATATCTCACATAAAAATAAGTTATTACAAAAATTGGCACTTGTTACTTTTGAATTTAAAAATCTGAAAAATGTATGTTTTCGAAAAAAAAAATGTTTATTTTTAAGCAAAGGTGAAAAAAAGTTAATTTATTTTAATTGTTTTACACTTAGGAAAAAAAAAGCCACTTTTAAAGGTCATTTTCCTGTATTTCCTGAATCAAAACATTGAGGATAGAGGAAAAAAAACTCATATCAAAAGAATACTTCACGTCCAAAAAAGTTATAACAAGTTTCATTTCTTTTACTTACACTTAATAGGGGAAAATGGCTCTTTTAAATGCCATTTTGTTGTATTTTCATAATCAAAATACTGAAAAAAATGTTTTGTAAAAAAAAATTAACAGAACTATGAACAGGTGGGGAAAATAAGCAAAATGTTTTTAATTTTAAATCATTTATGACATCTATAGATGTTTTCTTGAATACTCAACATCAAAAAAGTTATAACCAGTTCAGCTGTATTCCTTTCATGTACACATATATGGGAAAATTATGCCATTTTATTTTCTGAATCAAAATACTGACAAATGAATAGCTAGTTATGTTTTGGAAAAAGTTATTTGTAACAAAACCATGAACATCTCAAATAATTGTTTGTTGGCACAGCTGAAAGATTTTGATTAGGTTTTACTTCTTAAAAAAAAGAGAAAATGGATGTTTGCTTTGCTTGGACGTTATCACGAAAAACTATATCTGATGCACACTTTCTTTTAGCAGCCATCTCATGAGCCACAGCTGTGCAGGGCCTTTTTTTTTTTCTTGGAATTTTGTTTTTCTCTCGGAAATTTTATTATTCTTACTCGGAAAATCGCGGATCCGCGGAGAGTTCTGCAGCCTGGCAAGATTAATCAAATGCATGGGTGAAACCCTTGGAAAATCAATTGACTAAAATGAGGCAGAGGTCCAGTGGCCGCTCAGGATCTGGAGGGGTATGGTGCATTGCCTCAATAAGGGGAACCAGGGGGCAAAGCCACCCCAGTCCTCCCCCAAAAATGAATTTTGACTAATTAAGTGTGATTTGATGGCATCTTCTGGCTTCACAAACAAGGGGCTGTGAAAAACTTCTCAATACTGTTGAGTTCGTTAGTGGAATAACGATCAAATAACAAACCACAGGGGTCCAAACACCTGACTTTAAAAAAAGAGGAGAATTTGAATAAGAGCGAATGGAGGAAAGGGGGGAGAGGGAGGTTTTATTTTGTTGAAAAAATCATGAATAAAATGTATGCATTCTCGCGCAATCTGAGCACTAAGAGACATTAAAAATAGGTTTAAAGTACAAAAGTTTACTTGTTACAAACAAGGTGCAGGAATAGATATATATATTTCTTCATCATGGGTTAAAGAAACTCCTAATTGATGACCGTTTCTTCATTTTCTTGATGCCGTTTGAGGATGCTGAGGTGCTGTTTGAGTCCCTACAGTCATTGTTCTCTGCAGCAGTTGACGTTGTGTCGCATCGAGCAGTTCCATTTGAGCTTAGCTTCCTAACGTATTCGCCAATCCATTCAAACATGTCAGGGTTGGACTTAACTTTACAGATTTTTCGCACGACTCCCATTGCCACTTATTTTGTACTCCTGAGTCATCATATGCTTCGCCGCAAGCTACAACACGTGGTGCATAATGAGACGCCATGTTGGAAAAGGAAGTGTCGATAGAGAATCTGACTGCTTGTAGACCTATTGTAACAAACCGGATTTTTAGTTGGACTGTTAATTATTATTAATTGCTATTGATTTGCCGGATTTTTGTTTTGTGCAGTTTTGTGGTAAAAATGTGATTTGGCGTTCCGTTTCCGGCCGGTCGTTGGTGGACATGTTTGTCTTGTACTTGTGCATTTCTGATGTAAAATCTGTGTCATCCACGCTAGTGGTGATGCTTGTTGTCAATTGAAGATTTGTTGAGCAATGTGGATGAGGCTTTTGGATAGTGCTTTGTGGTAGTTTCGGAGAGAGAGGTGGTGGTTCTTCGTTTTATGCTGCTACGTTGTGACACCACGGGTGTCCGCCATTGTGAAATTGGATATTCCGTTACCATCGATATTTTGCTGTTGGATATGACTGTGAGGAATCTTTGTATGTGACATCTTCGTATCCACCTTGGTTCTTATTGAACTTTTATCTGCGTTTGGTGTGTGTTTCGCCGTTGTGACTTCAGATTTTAAACTGTGCTCTGTGGACTGGTTTTATGAATTTTGAGTGCCGTTGCTAAGGTGATACCGGACATACTGGAGCGGATACCATTTTAACAGTCGGAGAGTACTGACTTCTTATGGTGATTTTTACGCACAGGAAAGGGTATGGGGTCTTGTGCCTGCCTATGATTGACTATTTGACATTATTTGCTACGTCTTTGACTTTGCCTTGTTGTGCCTTCTTTACTATTGCTCATCGCCACTGACTTCTTATTGTGACCAAGAGGAATAAATGAAATAGTAGTTATTTCCTCGTTTTGTTGATTTACTGAAGTGTTTAACTATGTGGTGGTTTATTGTTCTTCCTTCTTGCTTTCTGCTGTGTTTATGAAAAGTATGTTGCGTATGTGAAAGATAGAATTTATTCGTCCTTGTTGAACATTAGGCCTACGCATCATTTCATATAGTGCTATAGCTAATATATACAAAACCTATAACCTTGAATCCTGACAATTTGGCGAGCCTGCCAGGACTGCCATGTACTGCTACATACAAAACCTTTAACTTTTGAATCTTGACACCTACACTTTATGGGAATCGCGGCGACAGTTTGAGAATTTTGTCCTTTCTCAAGGATTTTCATTTTCGCGGAGAGCGCACATTTTTTTCATCGGAAAGTTTTTACTTTATGCGGATTTCCGCGGAAGATTTGGTCCCCTGAAACAAGAATCAATTTCTTCAAGTCAATCTCTAAAGTCTTCAGAACAGGTACCTAACACAATGGTAGTTAATGTAAGATGAGAAACAAGGCAAACTGTAAACACAAAGTCAGGGATGCCACTCAGAAAACATGAAAAACCTGAAAGTTTGGGGTCCAGGGGCAGTGCCCCCGTGGGGCACTGCAGGGGGGCAACGCCCCCCTGAAGCCGAAGAAAATTTTGAAATTAAAACTGATTTGGAAGGCTCTCCTGCAATCTGAATTTACATTTTACATAGAAAAGAGAATGTCCAAAAATCAACACTTTAAACATTTTATTAATGTAAGCAAACTAACCCAGCAGTCCCACTACACTCCTAATTGAAGAGTTCATTTAGTCTTGACAGTTTCAAGATCACACATGCAGTTCAGTTCAGTAGGGTGTGACCCATGTTGCAATTACTCTCACAGTTGAAATGTCCACATACAGTTCAATAGGGTTTGACCAGTTGGCTGACAGTTTTAAGCCGAACTTAACACATTAAATTAAATTAAAAATTTTAAAAAGTAAACATCAGATTAGGTCAAATTGGCTATAAAGAGAAAATTGTGTATCACTATTATATATTACTATCCATAACAAGCAGCAGGGCTGCAACAAACAGAGCGACAACAGGGCTAGCAAGTTCGGCGTGCTCTCTTAGTTTCTTTTTCCCGCTGGTGCCATACTTGAAGGACTTCATACAGAAAGTGCAGAATGCAACACCGGGACTGTCCATCTTTTTCACCCAAGTGCCGAAAGCTATGTTGTTCGTGTCCTTTTCTTGAAGCCACTCCCATCGCGATTTATTCCTCAATCCTTTCTCCACCTCCTCCAGTCTCACAGCGTCTTTACGGTTTCGAAATGTACGGCATTGTTGGATTTTCTCGCTTCACCGATCCACTGTTGCTTTCATTCCTTTGTGTTGATCGAAATAGAAAGGAAGCAGCATGCGCTAACTTGCGGTTCTAAAAACGTGGATCGGGCAGGGAATGCAACCGAATGCGAAAGAAAAGTCGGATTGGAAGTTGAACGCGATCTGTTACAAAAATATTGTTCCTTGAAAAACAATCTGTTTAAAAAAATCGTTGCTTTTTGATTTTTCAAAAACCGGCAGCGCCGGCGAAACTGATTTTAAAAATACGTTATTCCGGACCGTAACCGGCAGAGTGGCACCCCTGCAAAGTAAAAGTAGAACAATCCAGCATCAAATGATCTGTTACCGATCAGTGATGGGTGGGACTCTTGTGACGATTAAAAAAAAGGGTTTCCTAAGGGGAAAAAGTTGGGGTTTTTTATTTCAATTTCCAATTGTTTGGATCAGGTAAAAAAGACATTCTCCTCTCTAACCCCCAACCCCCCTCTGATCCAATTTTTTTTTAAATCGCCATTTGTTGGCTAGACCAGCTTGAGCAACTCAGTCAATGTGTTTATTTGACAACTAGCATTTTGAATGCCTAAACTGTTTTACTGGCTCCGCCGCTCGTGAAAACATGCAAAACAAAAGATGGGGTCGAGTCGATCACAACGGCGTGCAAAACATTCGGGAATCCCACAGGGTTTACAGTCACTGACAGCTGATTTTCCGTTTCCAATGTTCAAATGAAAACTGAAATTTTTTTTTTTCAAAAGTTCAATTTTGGGTATGACGGAATTCCATCACATTAAATTTATTTTTAAATTGCCTGTAAAACAGATGGGTACACCCATGCAAATGAACTTTTATAGTTTGTATTCAATATGTGACAATTACAAGATCAAGGAGTATATAACCATGCTATGTCCAAGTATGGTGTGTGTATGCTACAAATCTTTTCCTTTTTATTACTATCAGGCTAGAGAATATGTCAAGAGAAAAAAACTGAAATATGGCCAGGGTCCAGGGTTTGCCAAGGTCCAAGTGGTGTACAGGAGCAACGCCCTGCTCAGAGACGCTGAAAGAAAATTCTGTTTTAAAGGCAAATGTGTACCCTATCATAGCACACAAGTGTTAAAATTGCAACCTCCTTATTGGAAATAAAACCAAAAAATAGAGCAAGAAATTAGAGAGGTTAAAACAAAAAAAACATGCACCACCATACCTGATGTGGTGAGGCCTACTAAAGATACTTTTAATTAAAAACATTATCAAGGTACTCTGTTGAACTTGAAAATTTGGTTTTGAGGACCATGTGTGAATGACATGAAGGTTGGATGTTCTTTTCACAAGCACTGTTTGCCTGTCACTGCCATTAAAACTCTCAGCACGCATTGCCTTGCTCTCTTGAAAACATTGTCTGACTCAACAGTTTCCACGATTCACCACTCTCGAAACACGAGACATTCTCTTTCTTCCTCTCACAAATACATTCACGCTGAATTCAGATTAAGAAGAACAGGAAGTCGCATTCCAACACACATGTGCCCGGTGCAGGGGAAGTCACTCCTACACAGTTTGAACATAGTCACTCAGTGACACGATCACACAGTCAGCGGAAAATTACCGATTTTTTTCCCACTTAATTTTTTCCCCAATGAACCTTGCAAGAAAAACACTGATATCAGCGAATCTGCTGAGAGTTCTCCAGCTTGTACTATCATTCCAATTGAAAATGTAACTCACAGCTTTATTTTCCCTTTGGCGAATAACCTCATCCTTGGGAAGTTTGACCTGCACTGTGATAATCTTGTTTTTCACACAGAAACCATTCAGGTGGTGGATGGCTCGCTGGGCTGAATCGGTCGAGTCTAGTGTGACAAACCTATTCACAGCACAGAACAAAAGCTCACACTCCGTGATTTAATACAGGTTTTTTTTAACTCTTAGCGTCCTATAAGGTTTTCTGTACATTTGCGCCTATATCCTGTAAGGATTTCAAGTTTATTGCAATAAATTGGGTTATGAATTTGAAAAAATTGCAAAAAATTTATTTATTGTCACATTAACTTCACATTTTAGGATTTGTTTACAAAATGGTTATTCTATGTACCCAAACTTGCGAAAACGATAGCGGAAAACACACGGGAACCTTTCCGGAAGTTGACTAAATCTTCTCTCACGCACTGGAGAGTTCCTATTTCCTGTGATTTCATGACTAAAAGGTGCACTAACGAGGCGCGCATTACCGCGCTTCAGGATTATGGGCGAGGCGCGCATTACCGCGTTATAGGACGCTAAGAGTTAATCCAACGTCTACAATACCATAAGTGCATCTTAGAACATAGTTATATAAAATGTAAATTTAATCATTTTATAAATGTGCGTGTCATTAACTGTATATATAACATGCATTCTTTCCAAGTATAACATTGAAAACCTTTTTTTTTCAAAATAGAAAGTCCAAATGGCAAGCAAACTTACCCAACCTTGCTGTTGAATCTGCGTTCCTGATCAGGTTTAGGTTTGGGCATAGTCACAGCAATAACTTTACCATGGCAGGCAAATAAATTTGATAGTGCAAGCTGGAACACATTATTAAAAAATAAATAAATTTAAAACAAAAAGTTTGTCAAGAGCTAAAAAAAGAAAAACATTGCCACAAGCTGGACCATTATCGATGGAACATCTTAGGTATCAGCGAACTGCGATGGAAAGGCCTAGGTGAAACAACGACCGACAAAGGCCCCAAGCTTTATTTCAGCGGTAGAGATGACAGCCACGAACGAGGTGTTGGATTCTTGATCCACAAAGACATTCTAGCCACTGTCATGGGTTCCCGCCCAGTCTCCAGTAGACTCATTACCATTGTCTGAGAGCAGCCCCTTTCAGCATCACCATCATCCATGTTTATGCCCCAACATCAGACTATGATGACAGCGAATTGGAGGATTTATATGAACATCTACAGGCTGTCCTTGACCAAGTGCTGAAGAAGGACATAGTCATAGTGCAAGACGACTGGAATGCCAAGATTTGTTAAGAACTGCGGAGAAACCTGTGGGCACCACTGCAACAATGAGACAAATGACAGGGGTCTGAGACTTGGAGTTTGCCAGATAAAACACTCTGATATTGGCAAACACGCTTGGTCTCCACAAACAATCCAGACGATGGACATAGCACAGTCCCAGCGGGGAAAATCACAACCAGATTGACTACATCATGGTCAAGACATGCTTCAGATCAAGCATCAACATTGGCAGGACACGCACTTTTCCAGGAGCAGACATCAGAAGTGACCACGATCTCGTGATGATGTCCTTCTGGCTCCACTTGAAGAGAGTAAACACAGCAAAGTTGACCAGACTGAAGTTCGACCTGGACAAACTGCACGACCCGGAGATAGCAGAAATATTGGAGGGAAATTTGCACCACTGCTCATTTTGTGAGCTGATGAAGTAGATGTCAACACCATGACCACCAACTTCAACTCAGCTGTGACAGATGCAGCCATCGAGATCATTGGCAAGCACCGCCAAAAGAAGAAACCGTGGATCACACCCGAACTTTTGGACATGCATGATAAACAAAGACAGATGAAAAAGAAAAAGAAACTGGTACCTAGCGCAAATTCCACTTCTTTCAATAGGGAACAAAGAATTTGTACTACAAGCATTACCATAAAATCAAACAAAACTAGTCTTGTACGAACTCTAATTTGCACTAACACAAAGCCTGCAAATTGAAGTAACAAAACAGACAAGATGACCATAATCCAACCCTTTCTACCCCCCCCCCCCCCCCCCCCACCTCACCCCCCTTCCCCTTAATTACCAAAAGAAACGCGATTTTATACACACCGGCCAGATTCCCGACTACTGCCAGAGAGCTGACAGCATCTCCTAATGACACGAAGGAAAGAGGGGCAGCCGGTGGGAGAGGGGAGGGTGGAGAGTCAGTGATGTCCCGAGGCCTCGGACATCGGTCATGGTCCGATTCGTTTGGAAAATGACCGAATGCAAACACCTGTGTCCCGTCAAATGTCCGATTCTATTGCGAAATTAGCGGTCATTGTCCGATAGTATTATGACTAAAGCGGTCACTGCAAGAAACATATGTACAAACTTAGAGTGTCAAAGCCGTTAAAACGAGTTTGAATAGTGGACAATGCTAGACTATTATCACTCTTTAGTACATTCCGTCGAAAAAAAAAAGGGCTGCAACTCTCGACACTTTTGAAAGGGAAATAACCGACACCATACTTCCTCTGCAACGATCTTAAAGAAGCACCATTAATCGGTTCGCTTCACAATCTGAATGTCCTATTGCTTTTATGTAGTCAGGACAGGATGTCCGATTAGTTTTATGATTTAGGACATTTTGTCCTATTGTCCTCTAATCCTAGGAACACCACTGGAGAGTTGCTAATTAATAACCTTATGCTGCCCCCTCTGCTGCAAGCTGACCTCGCAAAAATCGCAGTATAATACAGTGTATCAAGTACAACGACAAAGGGCCTGTTAAAAAAAACAACTACAGCTTAACCTAATCACTAAAGCTTTAAAGAAATTAAATCGGTCACTATACCATATTTTATGTACTATAAAGCCTAAAGGGATACTTTATATAACATGGCTAAAATGTTTCTGAACCAAGTCAAGATTCACAATTGTCTTCTGAATTTTCTTGTGTGTTTTATAGTATGCTCAGAGGTGCCAACCCCTTAATCTTCTTGTTAGTATTTCGGGACCCGTTTGTCAGTATTTTTTAACACTTGTCAGTATTTTTTTTCTTTGAAAACCCAGCCTATGACACTATAAAGTAACAACAGGCTTAACTCTGAAACAGCAGGCTATTTTTAGTCCTCTAAAATCACCACAAAAATCAGCTTTGTGAACACCACACTTGGCAGGGATATAGCTCAGTGGTCAGAGCGCACGACTTGTGTCAGTGCGTCTTGAGTGACGTGGTTTCGAATCATGACTTCAGCAAACTATTTTGTGATTGCTGGATATTACAGGCCAGCGCCTTGAGAAGCTCTCTGAGCTTGTAAGTGCGCTATATAAGAGAAATCTCTTTTCTTTTCTCTTACTCTAAAATCACCATGGAAATCAGCTTGTTGAACACTACACTTGTTTTACTTAAAATGAATGATACTGATAATAGGTAGCGGCAGGCAGGCACTATTTTGACCAATCAGCCTAAAAAACTGCTTACCCCTACCTTCTTCAACTTGTCATAACTCCCTGATGCATGCGCCTACAGACTTTAAATTTATATCAAAATAACAAATAAAGATTGATTTAAACATTGATGTTTGTTGTTTGTAAGTAATTTGAGTATGAATGCTGAAATCCGATGATCGAAAATGCAAGAAATCGTGATTGCTATGCAGCCGCCTAAGCGCCGAGGTGTGCGCCATTTTTTGACATCTTCGGGAAATCCCTTGACGATATTTCCCCAGGCAGGCAGGAAAGCTAAAAATAGCACCATTGCAAAGCTGAGAGAACAAGCTTTCTAATGGTATTTGCTTTTTTATAATACGACTGAAAATAATGGGTACAAAGTAGATTTTTCTACAATGACATGATTTTTTGCTTCGAACTTGTTAAAAAAATTAATCTGCCGTTATATCATTGGAAACCTCGTTCAATTCCCTTTCAAATGAAATACGAATGACGTCATACAAACATACGGGGCTTATACAGTTTCACTTTTAAAACGACACCCGATTGGTTCATGTCACATGGCTTACATGGCTTCGGCACGGTATCCGTCGCTTGACAATTTGACATAATTTCGGCCCTATTTCGGTAAGTTTTATTCTTAATCAACTGTGATTTTTGTTTGCAAGTGTTTATTTTACCATGCGATTCACGATTTGTCTACATATTTTAAGTAAATGTGAGACAATTGAGCTGAAAGTGACTAGATACAAATAGGCCGATCATGTGTTACTGCAGTACTACTACTAGTGCTAGCTCATTGCATGTCGAGTTGTCGATACAAATACGCTTATAAAGCTGCTCAATTGTGACATACTTGTACATGATTAACAGAAATAGATTGATTGATTGATTTATTGTTGCTTTAGGTCCAGCGGACTCTTCCGAGCCAAATCAGGACCGGACAACCCCCGATCCGCATAAAAGATCTGCCGAAACAACCCTAGTGGGAAAATTGAATGCCCTCCACCGGCCAGTCACTTTACAATAAAGACATCCCACGCGGGGGACGGCTGAGGGTTGACCTCAACTACGCGAACACCCCGGTTACAAAAACAAAATAGAATACAACCATCATTATAAATCATCAACAAAACACATACATATAAAATGCCTATAGTGCGAAATAATACAATCATAGGAAGCCCTAGTGACCACCCGGCAGAAAGCGTCCAACACTCCCAAGCTGATCCAACAGACCTCACACACAAACAAGGAGTCTTGTCCAGGAAGAGTTTTCAAGAAAAAAGGTAGGTCATTGATCTAGCGAAGAAGAAGAAAGTATAGCAGAGTGATAGGACAGATCAGGAATGGGAAAGAGCAAATGATGAAGACAGCGACAGTGGGAATTTAAAGCACTAAATTTCCAGAAAGTGGGGATACTATTTATACTGAAACCCCCGGCACTCCAACGGGGGGAACTGTTGCCGCAGTGAATTAGTCATGCCTACAAAGGCAAGACAGGTTTTTAACTGGGGCTTTCACTGTTCCCTTTATAGGTTAGAACAATCTACAGTGGCAAGATTGCTCATGACCCCAAGGGGTAACAGAAATAGATACCAATCTGCCTTTAAAAATTTTTTTTTTAGCAAGTTTTATACTTTAGTTTTAATGGATTAGCTCAAAATAAATCGCTTGTTCCAGTCGAGTTTAACAAAGGAAAGGTAACTCTCGCAAACTTCCAAATCATGATCTGTTATGATTCCTCGGAAACTCGTAAATAAAAAACAACGCAATAAATAAAATAAATAAATACGTAAATGTGAAGAAGATAATAGATTATCGTTTTAGCTTTTTTTTCTAGTGTAAGCAAGCAATTTCACAGCGGCAGTTTGGGACTAGCACAGATTTGTTGGAGACCAACAATGAGAATGCTGTCTAGTGTCTAAGTAAAATAGTAGGCCTATTTAAAAAAAAAATGAATTAGCCTAACAATAGTATTATAAAGAAATATATACTTGTACAGTCACTGGCTATTATCAGCTGGCAAGGTTACTGCAACTTGGTACTTGGACAATTTGCCAGTTTTAATTTTAGAAACTTTTTATTTGAAATGCTACTTTATTAATTATTACTGCACAAACTCAATCCCCACCATCCAACCCAAAAAAATACTGGAGTGTTTGTCTTATATTAATTTTTTTTTAAATTTGTGTTATTCTTTTACAATAACATTTTGACATTGCCAGGACAGTCACTTAGTTTTGTTGCATCTTTCTTTCAACATACCAGCTTAAAATAATAGTGCCAAATATTATAATTATTAGTATACTACTGTTTTTTGGTTGCAGATGATGATGCTTATGCAGTGCTCAGAGGATCTTTTGCTGTCCTCGGCCCAGGAGCCAGAAAGAAAGTGATTGGTGTCGAACTCACCAAAAAAAACATGCTCCAAATGTATGTTTTAAAGCTGGAGCATTCCTGCCCACCTCGATCATAACAAGACTTGGAATGATGCTGAGGATTTCTTCATTCAACTTTTTTTTTTTTAAATTATTTAACCAGTTAATTAAACATATTATATGTAAAACATACTAATGCCTGATGGTGTTTTTATATGAAGCACATTTACATGTGAAAGTGTTCTTCCAAATGTAAGCAAACTCTGTGAAGAAAGCAAGAAGTAACAGAGATTTAAAGTGTTATAATGTTGTGCATCGTCAAGTTTTGTTATGTTTTTAACACCCAAAATCACATTTGTTGGATTCTGGAACATGCTCATGACTTCAGATGGTTTTTTATGAAAGATGTTGATATTTCACAGCTTTCCTCCAAATTTTATCACAATCGGTCAAGAAATGAAGAAGTTACAATTTTTTTACATTTTCTGGCGTTCACGGCCCTCCGGAATGGAGATTTTGAACATTTTGCCAAGTTTGGGCCCATCCTATGAGGAATTTTATGTATTTACTGCTGAGAATTTTTTTTCCATTATTGCATTGTTCAATACCTTTTAACTAGCCTAGTATGTTTAGTCATTAATGAAATCTGTTTGTGTTGCAATGGGCCAAAGTTGGCCTCTCGTTCAAATTGCAACAAATAGCTGGAGTGATTTTTTTGTATTTTGTTCCTCTTTATGCCACGACATATGTTTTTGTGCTTTGGTTGCATATTAATTACAATCAGCTGGTTGTAATAAATGAAATATTATAAAATAAGATGTGTCTCTCTATTCTTCATGTTCCTTTTTGCTCTCTGAACTTGGCTTTTTTTAAGCGTTTTTACGTGTGCGCAACTAGTGTAATCTTTAAATACTCATAACTTTTAAAAGAAAAGAGATATCCACTTACTTTATTTTTTATTTTTCATCATTTATAAAGTTCTTTATGGAAATTCCAACATGGTACTTAAATTCTGACAAACAAAATTTCACTGCCGCTACCTACTGATAATCTTTCCAATAAAAGAAATGTCAGCAACAAAACAGTTCTATTGTTTCAAGGACTTGGCCAGTTGCCTTTTTTGCACTTTTTCAGAAGTGTTGGAGAGAGTTTTGTTTTGTAGCAGTCAATATATTTGAGTTTCTTGATTTCAACTGCAGCATGGCACTCAGTGTTCTACTTCCCCCGAGTCCCTCTAAAGTCAGGTTTATTTTTTCTAACCAGAGAAAAGACCCTTTCACATGAACAGTTGGACACATGGATCAGGGGAATCCTCAGCATGATCTTGGACAGGTAGTAAGCTTTGTGTCTAGCAGATGCAACATACCTGGCAACATCGTCAAAGCCACCATGTTTTTTTGTTTTTTTTAATTGATGCCACAGACAGTACAGCGCGCGAGTTCTTTGTTGACAATTTCAACATAATGATGCATGGATGTGCTTCTGTGTATGAATGCAGAAAATCTTGCAGTCGTTTAGCTGCAGGCTTTGTTTTCTTCGATGAGGAATCGGCTTCGTCATCAGACTTAGCAGCTTTTGCTTTTTCTGGGGCTACCACGTCCTGCCATTTTCGTGATTTTGAAACACACCGAAAGAGGGTGAAGACTATCATGGATGGAACTCGTACAGGTCTATTGACGTCAGTCTAAAAATAGACCTGTACGAGTTCCCGAAAGGCTAAGAACAAATGTATTCATTGGACAAATGGATCACGTGTTTCATTCGGGTCTAGCGATTCGGCTTTCATCACGTGATTGATTAGGGTACAGTCATGACTCGAAAAGCGTGTCGGAAAATACCGCTGGCAAACAGCGACGTTCAGTGAGTGCAGCAGTACTATTCTGAGATCGAAAACCGGTACAGAAGCATCACTGGCAAAGATAAACCATCGACAACTTCTCCTCCGTATTTTAATAAAAGCTACCATATTTCCGTATTTAAGTCACTTCGCCGGAATTAAATACGGTCAATCCGTACTGGCTGGCACCTCTGTATGCTGCATCTTATGTATGGATGAAATTGGAGATTTTGTACAATTTGGAGAGAGCGAGTGTTGTATGGGGTGGTGGCTTATAATGTGTTTCGCCTTGTACATAAAATATAGTAGTATTTCTTGTGTGCCAACACCAACCCTTGCAATATCTCTTTTCTTTCTTTTTTAACTAGAAGGGCAAAGCCCATATGATTCACATGCTCCTAATGGAACATGAAAATGGGTGCTCAGAAGAAGACAAAAAAAAGAAACGGTGACATTAAAATGCAAAGTAATACCAACTTTGATCCTTTCTATGCTCTTGCCCTTAGGATGAAATGACTTAAAGCTCAAAATACACTAATGTTCTATAAATTATCTACAGCAAAAGTTGTATTATGCACACAAAAAACCCGTGGCCTTGGAATGACATGGACCTTCAGTGACCTTGACCGTCACATGACCTCTAATGCATGTCTGATCAAATAAAACAATGTTGCTGCATACTATAAGTTAAATAAACCATTCCTCTGTACTATGACCTATTTATGGCATTATTTTGCAAGGCCTAAAATGGCATTGACCTACAAGATCAACGCAAAAACAGAACATGAAAGATGAACCTATCATCTCTAAATACAAGTTTGTACTTTCTATCTCTCATAGTTTAGGGTTAAGGTCACTTCAAAAAACCTCTACTAACAGACTTTGGACAGCTCCAGTGACCTTGAAGTGAGGTTGTCCAAATGTGTATCGTATGTGTGTCTCATTGATATTTGTCATGCATCAAAAAAAAATGTGAAATTTTGTTAAAACATTTGTTGACCCGGTGACCTTGAAATGAAGTCATTCATTCACTGATCATTTATGAGGTCTCATGTGTATACACCATCTTACCAAGATTGGCTGTGATAGATGAAATAGGTTCCGAGTACTTACCCACTTTAAAGTTTTGCATGGACGGCAGACAGAAAGACATACATTTTTTTTCTATGTCATTGTTGGACTATTTCAGAATCATTTCGCGCATTTTTGAAAAAAAACAGGATTTTTTTTTTTTTTTTTTGCAGGGGAGTGGCGGTAAAGGAAGGTGGGGGGGAGGGGGGGTGGAGAAGGAGGGCGAGTACATAAGACACACTGCTATGCACGATAGTCACAAAAATGTATGCCACCGACTGAAAGAAACAATCTGTTATAACTTTGCACATCTCTCACTGTCTCATGAACAGTCCTGAACTATTTTCTTACCTCATCCATTTCCAGTGGTAGGTTTTTCACATAGAGTTGAACTGTTTTGGTGGCCACTTTCCCATTCTGGGCCTTCTTCTGCCTGTTGAAACATGATCCTCTGTTAAAAACTTAAGTTTAAAATCAAACTTTCACAATCTTAACAAACAATTTAATATGTGGTCAGCATATGTTTCACTACATCGTCAGTACACACATACAGAGCTCGGCTGTAAACAATCATGAAACAGAGCTTGGCTGTAAACAATCATGAAGCCCGCAAACAGGCATGGGAAATGGAACAGTGAAAAAATAAAAGACTGGAAACTAGCGGGGTCAGGGGTGGCATGCCCCTTATTCCACCCCCTAGAAAATCTACATTAAAATCTGTGCAATCTAGCGCATTCTGGGGATGTTTCCCATTATTTTTAGCCCAAAACTGACTAATTTTTAAGCACATATTTAATTCCATGAACCATGGTCCAGCCCCATGGAAGCTCTTTCGCAGCGTGCTTGCTTTTTTCCAACAAAATTTAGTTGCATGATTACATACCAATTTTTCTTCTATTAGTTATGTCATCACTATACATTATTACCATACACACCAAAAGGTTACAGTGGAATCCTCTTACAGTAAACTCTAGTCTAAGAAAAGCAAAATAATTAAAAAAATCTGAATTTTTTATTTTTTGCAAAATAACAAGCACTAAAAAAAAATTCTTTTTATAAAACTGAAATTATGAGCTAGTGGGAAACGCCAATCTGTCCATAGAATAATGGGATGAAAACAGATTTCACTATAAGTGGAGTCCAACATAATATGCACAAACATGCAAATCTCAAGAAAACCAGTAGCAGCACAGTATTTATTTACATCACCATGCTACACCTGGTACATCAAACTTCCGAAAGTAGGTGTCCATCCACTGTTTGCCCACTGTGACAGTCAGCCATGAACTGTCACAGGAACTATCGTCGAATGGTTGTCCGTACTGAACTCACGCTACCATCGCCATTCACAGGCTCTGTAGCGCCATCACAACTGCTTTGAGGCTTCATTTAAAATCACTAACACACGTCTGTCGAAAACAAAGCCACGTTCTGCCTTTTTGCTGCCCGCAAAAGTAATAGTTACTTTGTCATATCTGTGTAGTGCGACTTTTTCCTTAGCTATCGCATAACTGAAGCGAGCAGCTAACAACTAGCACGCAGGCTTGGGAGAGAGCGGAAGGGGATCAACAAGTAGGTAGAACCAAGAAAAAATTCAAACACAAAAATAGTTAAAAACAATTTTATTACTTCAAAGAATACATTAAAAAAAGAAGAAATCCAAAATTTGAGACATATATCTTTATTGGTTCATGAAATATTTGCATTTGAAAATCGTCTGAAATGTTGTTTTTGCGTAAAATTGATACATCGCCAAGTTTGAGGCATCACAAAATAAAAATTTCTCAAGTTAATGTTATAAAATGTTCAGAATAGTTTCATACCTAATCATAGTTTAAGCCTATTTTTTTTCGGATTGTACAACAAAACCATTTATGAGTTATTACCACCAGGGTGGAGAACAACTGAATCAAGAAATCTCTGAAATCCGGCCGGGGCCCAGGGGCCAAGCCCCGGTATTCGCCCCCTGGAAGAAAATGAATTTAGGCAATTTTGAAAGTAATTTAGGGCCTCTCCTGAATTCAAAAAGCACAAAGTAAACATCAATAGAAACAACAACCAAAAAAAAAAAGAATGTTTTATGCACATGTCTTTCAAAAAAGTTAAGAATCTTGATTTGTAGGCCTAACAAAGTTTGAGGTCCACCACTGTTACACACAAACTCCACATTTCCAATTTTACTGGGCACACGTTTGTCTATTTTTTAGCTGTAAACAGGCAAGAATTTTTTATAATTTTAGAGATATTTAGGGGTACGTTAGTAAAAACACCACATCTTAGATATTAGTGACTAGTAGTGTATAGATTTAAATGAAATAAAATGCAAAATGAACAGAAATAAATTCTCTTTTGATTATCTACCTTTTTATACTTCTCTTGTCATGTCTTGTTTTTTATTACTCCATGTGTATACAAAAAAAAAGCTTTAAAAAGTCCAAACAAGCCCCCTCCTCTTCTTCAGTGCACTTTCATGTCAATCTGAAAGATCATATGCATGCACACTACTGACATTAATTGTCTAACTCTAATGTCAGTACCGATCTCTTCCTCCGACTCCAAGTCCATTTCTCTCACTTTAATGTCTAATAAATGGAAGCCTGTAAACTCCCCTTCATCAGTCGAATAATCCAAACCATCCATTTTAGACACACACACACAAGAAAATTTGGAGAAAAAAAAAATCGAAAAAACGAACGCATTTCACAACAGGAAAACCGGAAGTCAATTGCCGGAAGTCTCGCAATCTTTCAAACAACGCGAGAATATAACCACATGGTTGATACGGACGCTTTTGGACGTTTTGCCTGTTTAGAACTTCGGCCGCTTTTGGCCGCTATGCCCAATAAAGGGTAGCCCCTCAGCTTCTCACACTCGGAACTCAATATTTTTTTCTCGGAAATGCAAATGCCTTCCGCGGAAATCCGCGGAAAGTTCTCCACCCTGTACCACTCAAAAATGACAAAATAATCATTTTTCGAAGGCATCGGGGAAAAGCAAATTTGAGTATTTCGCGCATATTAGTTAAACAAGTATAATTCTTGAACTATTTAAGATACAAAAAAGATTTACATCTCAAAATCTTCAGGAAGAAATGAAGCACCTGAAAAACACTCAATTAACAAATAGTGAATAAATCTTTATAAGATTATAATAGATTGAAGATAAAACATAATTCATAAAAACGCTCAAAAGCATGCAGGCATGCATTCATTGAAGGAAGTGAAATGACAATATTCAATGATTTAGTTTGTAAAATATGTTAGCATAAATTATTAAATTATAATGCTAATTTTTAAAAAAAAAACATTTTTTTAAAGTAACACTTTTAATCTATGACACTATTAGAATCTAATTTTGACTTGTTTACTAAATCAAAACAAATTTACGAAAACGTTCATTAGATCAGAATAATTTCTCAAGGCAGCAATAAGCTGACACTACTGGAACTTCTCAGCAAAAAGTCTTAACAAAAGATCTCCACTTTTTCAAAAGCAACAGTTTATTATTTGGTGTAAGGCTGCTTGGCAGGTAAGGTCGCCTCCCTCTGCCTTCAGAAATGAAGGAAACAACAAATATGAAGCATACCAAAACTTATCAGGTGTACATGCAAATGCACTGCTCTTTCAAATAGAATAAAAAAGCAATGTAAAAAACACATCTACCAAACCCATCATATAAATAAGACGTAATGTTATTTGACCAATAAGATATTTAATCATGTTCTTTCATCAGGAAAGAAGAAGGAAAAAAGTAGGCCTAAATAACATGGATGAAAATTTAAAACCATTGGATAATATACAGTTATACTCATTTGAAAAGTAATTTGTTCTACATATTTCGGATATTGTCTTTTAAAAAACCCCACTAAACTGAAGGAAAACTAAGTGCGCTTTGGTTATTTACACCGGAAGTCGATGTTTCAGTACAAAATTAAGTGCCGGTCGCACCACGCGGAAATAAAAATAATGATCTATTGATTTCGACATCATCTAAACTCTGAAAAAAATAGATACGCAGTACAACACTGAAGGAAAACAATGATACATCTTTTCGGTGGTAAACTTCATTATTTTACCCTGTATTTTACACTGAAGTATGCGATGTGGCCACTGCATTAGTTTAGTCTTAAGCCAAATTTTCGATTGCCACTACGATCTCACGATCGCACTTTATCAACTTTCTTGTAAAAAAAACACAGCAAAGTTCAATTAAACCTGATCAATTCATAATCGAACTAACAAGAGACAGCATTTATTTTACTCAGAATGGTGTATATTCACGTAATTGTTAGCTGATATCCGAACCAGAACTTTAACATCACATCGTCCGCCATTACCGGTGCAAATCGAAATCTCCTGACCTTTTAAATCTCACGTTGTCGCGTCGACAGGTCATGAATACATTAACCTTATAGGTCACTGGAACGAGAATGAATTTATCTTTCGGTTTTTGCTAGGAATGACCCTGTGGGTTCGGGCATTAAATAGAATAGACCCAACGTTTCCCGGCGTGTCGTAAGAGGCGACTAACAGGGGTGATGTTAGCACGGCATCACTGGGCGAAAGTCTTCTACACAGAAGTCACCGGCCAGGGCGGAGAAACCTCACGTTACTACAGGTTCAACGATCATGTGCTCAGGGCCAAGGCGAGCCACACTGTATTCGTGGATTTCGGCTGTGGCCAACAGCCTGGAGAGGATTGGGCACCACCAGGTCTTTTTTTGCCTAAGACACACTACATGATGACAAAATCCACTAATTCCATGCCGGATCGGTCGTCGCCCGGCTACACAAGGACCGCGCCTTCCGTTGGCCACCAGGACGGAGGTGTTAAGTATGCTACTGATGGACAATTTAGCAAGATCCGCACGAGAAACAACATCGTCATAGGAACCTGGAATGTCAGGACCCTAACCGCGGAAGGAAAATTAGAAGAACTGGCCCACGAGTTGGACCAGTATCGATGGAACGTTCTAGGCATCAGCGAACTGCGCTGGAAAGGCCTAGGTGAAACAACGACCGACAAAGGCCACAAGCTCTATTTCAGCGGTAGAGATGACAGGCACGAACACGGCGTTGGATTCTTGGTCCACAAGAACATTCTAGCCACTGTCATGGGTTGCCGCCCAGTCTCCAGTAGACTCATTACCATCCGCCTGAGAGCAGCCCCTTTCAACATCACCATCATCCAGGCCTATGCTCCAACATCAGACTATGACGACAGCGAAGTGGAGGATTTTTATGAAAATCTACAGGCGGTCCTTGACCAAGTGCCGAAGAAGGACATAGTCATAGTGCAAGGCGACGGGAATGCCAAGGTTGGCCAAGATGCTCACCACAACTGGGGAGACACATGTGGACCCCACTGCAACAACGAGACAAATGACAGGGGTCTGAGACTCTTGGAGTTTGCCAGATACAACAATCTGGTACTGGCAAACACGCTTGGTCTCCACAAAAACTCCAGACGATGGACATGGCACAGTCCTGGCGGGGAGCATCACAACCAAATAGACTACATAATGGTCAAGAAACGCTTCAGATCAAGCATCAACATTGGCAGGACACGCACTTTTCCAGGAGCAGACATCGGAAGTGACCACGATCTCGTGATGATGTCTTTCCGGCTCCACTTGAAGAGAGTAAATACAGCAAAGTGCACTAGACTGAAGTTCGACCTGGACAAACTGCAAGACCCGGAGGTGGCAGAACTATTTCAGGCCACAATTGGAGGGAAATTTGCACCACTGCTCATTTTGGGGGCTGGTGAAGTAGATGTCAACACCATGACCACCACCTTCAACTCAGCTGTGACAGATGCCGCCACTGAGATCCTTGGCAAGCACCGACCAAAGAAGAAGCCGTGGATCACACCTGAACTTTTGGATCTGTGTGATAAACGAAGAGAGATGAAAAAGAAAAAGAACACCTCACAGGGAGCTGATGTCTACCGAAAAATCAACAATGACATTCGAAAAGGCATGCGCACAGCAAAGGAGAACTGGATAGAAATGCCAGGAAATAGAGAACAGTCTGAACAAGAACAACAGCAAGAAGGCCTACCAGACTGTGAAGCGGCTGACAAGTGTCAAACAGCCCCAAATCTCCACGATCCAAACCAAGTCTGGCATATGCCTTACAGAAGAACAAGAAGTCTTGGACAGATGGACAGAGTACTGCTCTGACCTTTACAACCATACACCAAATGGAGACCCATCAGTTCTAACATGTCCCGAGAACAGAGAAGAAGAAGAAATCCTCCCAATTCTCCGGGAAGAAGTCGAGGCAGCAGTGCAAGCGCTAAAGAAAGGGAAGTCAGCGGGAGTGGACAACATACCCGCGGAACTGCTACAAGCAGGAGGAGAAGCGATGATTGATGCCCTCACCATTATCTGTAACAAAATCTGGCAGAGTGGGGAGTGGCCTATACCATGGACCCAGTCGCTTGTCATCACTCTTCCCAAAAAAGGTAACCTTCAGGAGTGTGAAAATTACCGGACCATCAGCCATCCCAGCAAGGTCCTCCTGAAAATAATACTCAACAGGTTGAAACCCCAAGCTGAACAAATCATAGCTGAAGAACAAGCAGGATTCAGGGCAGGGCGAAGTACCACTGAGCAGATTTTCAACCTCAGAATAATCTGTGAGAAATACCTACAGCACCAACAACATCTATATCATGTGTTCATAGACTTCAAGAAGGCGTTTGACTGAGTCTGGCATGCAGCTCTATGGGCAACAATGAAAGTGTACAACATCAGCCCTAAAATTATTGAAGTCATCAAAAGCCTGTATGACAAGGCTACCAGTGCAGTCCTCCACAACAGCACCATCGGGAACTGGTTCAGAACAACAATCGGTGTGCGTCAAGGATGCCTACTCTCTCCAACACTCTTCAACATTTTCCTAGAGCGCATCATGTCAGATGCTCTTGCAGACCATGAAGGCACTGTCAGCATAGGGGGTAGAGCAATCTCCAATCTTCGTTTTGCAGATGACATCGATGGATTGGCTGGAGAGGAACAAGAACTTGAACAGCTGGTACAGAGGCTTGACACCACCTCCAGAGCCTATGGAATGGAAATAAGTGCAGAGAAGACCAAAATGATGACCAACAACACCAATGGCATCAATACGGACATCAAAGTCCAAGGCCAATCCCTCAACACAGTGCATAGCTTCAAATATTTAGGAGCCATTGTATCAGACAATGGGTCCCGACAGGAAGTCCTCTCCAGGATCGCACAAACAACTGCTGCCTTGACAAGGTTGAAGCCCATTTGGAAAGACAGGACCATCAGTCTACATTCCAAAGTAAGACTGCTGCGCTCCCTTGTCATCTCCATCTTCCTATACGCTTGCGAAGCATGGACCTCCACAGCAGATCTCCAACGAAGAATACAAAGCATGGAGATGAGGTGCTACAGAAGACTTCTGGGCATTTCCTATACCCAACACATCACCAACGACGAAGTCCGACAGACCATCAAACAAGCCATTGGACAACATGATGACCTGCTAACAGTGGTGAAGAAACGGAAACTCCAATGGTATGGCCACGTCACCAGATCATCAGGCCTTGCAAAGACTATTCTGCAAGGCACAGTGCAAGGAGGTAGAAGAAGAGGGAGACCGAAAAAGAGGTGGGAGGACAACATTCGAGAATGGACTGGTTTGACACTGAGCGAAGCCATCAGGGCTGCTGAGGACAGAGAAAGATGGAGTATGCTGGTTAAACGATCATCTGTGGTGCCCCTACGACCTTCGGGTTACGGGATAGGATAGGATAGGCAGGACATATTTTCCAACGCTAGATTTCGTAAAAAATTGAAAAAACTGCGTTGTTTTTCAGAAAAAAATACAAAAAAAAAGGTAAAATAGTGATGAAAAAGACGAGGCATATTCAAGAACTATTTCTTCACATCGTGCGCTTTAATTTGATACTAAAAATAGCCTAGAACAGCGTGTGTCGACTGCTTGAAAACTTTTGAAAACGGTCAAGAAATATCGCTCTGTTCGGCTGTAGTAAAAAATGGCCGGCGCTCGCTTTTTAGACTGCGTTAGCTACCCTTCTGTTCGTTGTTGGTACACATTATTTCAGACGTTAACACACAAATAAATAGAACACATAAAAAGTAAAAGAATTACTCTTTATTAAAATACAAACGGCATGAATGAAAGCTTGCCAGATTGCAAGATAGAGCAAGATAAAAATTGGCGATTTCTATGCATGGTTGCGCTGCACGTAGTAAGGCTGGTTCTACCTACAACAAGCACGTCTGCCGGCAATCAGTTAAGAGAAAACCGGTGCTACAATTTTCCGATTTTTTTGGGCAGACAAATTCATTTTTAGACAGAAAAACACAATTTGATTTAGAAGGAAATTTGCCTTTAGGTGGACAATTCATATGCCTGGCAAATACATGTTCTGATATCATGGTGACAAACACAACCTACTTTTGCTTTTTCTTTTCTTTTTTTAATACCTAAACCATCCAGACTAAGACCATATTGCCAGTGATGTTTAATTCATAATGTTAAAATCCAGGTTTTTGACCCAAACATTCCAATAGTAATACCAAAACAAGAAATAACACTGCAATTTAAATTGGTGGCCTAATGGTAGATCTTTGGCTTGCGGATCTGAAGGTCCCAGGTTCGAGCCCAGGCCGGGGCATTGTGTTGTGTCCTTGGGAAAGACACTTCACTCCCGTTTCCTACTCCTTCGGATGAGAGTATAAACCGAGGCCTAGTATGTGTCGCATACATTCCATCATAACAGACTTGAAAGACCCTGACGCTCAATTCCTAGACAGGTGAGTGCCGGTGACAAGAACACACCCAGCATGCACCTAGGTCCTTCTACCCCATCCCTGGCTGCCTAGGATTGTGCTCAGTTGTCTGGAGCGTTATTACGATGCGCCCAAAGGTTGTAAGTTGGCACCTCGGGCGGCGTGTGTTAGATCCTGTATCGGCCATCGCCTTGAGCAGCTCTTGAACTGGAAAACGCTATATAAGAATGATTAAATAAATAAATACCTGCTCTCTGTTGACATGCCTTGTTGTTGAAGCCTCAAATCTAGGCCGATACCAGACCTGTAGGAGTTGACACGGGGGTTGGAATAATCTTCATACATGGGATCATCCCATTCGTCTTGAATTGAATTGGCCATGTATCTGTGAAGACAAAAATAAAAATAAGTGACAGTCATTTTCCCTTGTTAAACTTTTCTTCATTCATGCTCTGTTACTTATCTTTTCCCTTTCACAAAAACGTTACAAATTACCATCATTGAATTTTGAATACTCAAGTCACCAGCGAATTCTTTTCTTCTTTCAGTTGAGGACCCCTAATTAACTTATGAAAGCACATTCTGCAGCCTGTTTGTCATTGGCCGATAAGGTGTTATAAAGCTGTCTCAGAATATATTAGCTGTTCGAGGGGCCGGGTAGCTCAGTTGGAACAGCATCTTACTAGTAACCGAAAGGTACCTGGTTCGAATCCCGGATTGGCCAATGTGTGACCATATTATTTTCCCCTTACCATCATGATCAACTGGTTTGCTGGTGTCAAAATAATGTGACCAGTAGTCGCCTATACGCTTCGGTGTCGTGTGACTATAATCTACAGTTACACATTTTAGCTGTTCATTCTAAATATGGGCGACAACTTTATACACAGCTGTGTGTGTTTCGAGTGTGTGTAGATGATGCCACTTTGGTTGCCAAAGCCAGCGATTACGAAATTAAACTCTGCTGCCTCGTTCTACAGCTGAAGAACTGAAAATAACACGCTGCAAAACAGCGGGCAATAGAACAAATTTGATAGCTACAAGTTTAGATTAATAAGAAAATTGACATCATTGAAGCAAAAAAAAACGTCTTGGTACGTGGGGAAACGATGGACAGTGGTCGGGGGACCACTGCCATCGTAGTGAATAGTAGGGAGTAAGTTAACATCTGCAAATTTGAACTGTGTGTGCTTCATTTTATGCTGTAACTTTTACCCTGAACAAACCTTTTGATTAATAAAGGCACTTTTAAAAAAATTACATTTCTTCTGACTTTGTAATTGTAAAGCTTAGTTGTTTTGTGAATTCAAATGGGTCAAAAATCTCATTCAGTTGCCTCTCTCTCTTTCAAACTTACATGCAACACAGGTCGCATGCTAGCTTACACAGTTTAGGTAGGCCACAATCCATTGGTCCGCTACGCTTAGACTCGACTCGCGTGGTTGCGACCGGGTTTCAAATGCGCTTTTGGGGGTGTGCCTCCTCTCAACCAATGATCTTCCTTGTTTCTGGATGAATACCCATAATATTTACACCACTGATTGGCTGGAAATTTACCCATAAGCCAGTATGTTTTTCTTTCTTCTTTTTGAAAAAGAAATACTATTTTCACTGAAGGAAAACTGTGCTTGTTTGGAGATGAAAATCCGCAACTGAAGGGAGTATTGTCCTAAGAAATAAATTATTGATTCGTTTAAAGCATTGTTTTATCTTTTAGACTGCAAATTTTTATTCGATTTCGTTGGTCCTCTAATTTACAACAATTTTTTTTACAGTTTCGTAGTGATCGGCAGGCACGTGAGCCGCCATACTGGAATTAGCGTTCGGTAAAACCGGTCTCAAACCGATACAAATGCTGTGTTAAATATACCAGCATTCGGCCTTTTTTTTTTATATCTTTACTTACAGCAATCATTTTTCTATAAATCTGCTGAGTTTGGGCCAATTTTACTGGTGCACGAATTTACTGTTACTTGTTTAGTACTGTTGGGGTCTTAGCAATTTTCGATGCGCCAATGCACGGCAAGAGCGTCATCACGTGACCGGCTTTTGCATACTAGTAGTAGGCCTAATACTACTAAGTAGGCCTAGTCGTATCTAGTCGTATTTTGCTTGTTTCTTTTATTATATATTGTTTTAATCTCAAATGCTTGCCGTTTGCTTTTTATTTTCCATTGGTACCAGTTTTATCAAAATCGGTGCATATTTGCAGGTTTTAGGACTATTTGTAAAAAGAGTCGAAAACGGTCACAATTCTGGCTTAAGATTCCCTATTACAAAACAATTAATTTTTTTAATCGGTAAAAAATTCGTATCTTTTTTATTTATTAACGTATATAGTTGATCTTGGTATCATTTTCTTATTGAATTCAAGCTCTTTCCATTGATGTATCGAGGTCTCCCGATTGACGTCATAATTTCATGCGTATCCTCCTTTATAGGGCAAAACATCGCTTCCGCCCTACATCCGTGTGCGACCTATTTGATAAAATTTTACTTTTTAAATTTAGAATGGTAAACTGTTGTTGTATTAAAGATTGTACCAGCAGAAGCTCGTCGAAAGATGGAACCTCTTTTCATAGAATTCCAAAGGTTGTTTCTAACAAAGGTACAAAAATGAGAGAACTTAGTGAAAAGCGCCGTGCTTGTGAGTTGTTGGTTGACTGCGATCTTCACAAAGGCGAGTTTGTGATTATTGTTTTAAATTGTAGAGTCTATTTTCCTGTCTGTCCTTGATTATGCAAGCACATTTGTAGGCTACTATTTCTCGTAACAGTTGTCCTTTCAATCGGTTCCATGATCAACAAGATGCATGATATTCAACGATCATCATCATCTGTCATCGTAGGCCTACTAAGTAGGCTAGGCTAGCCTTTAGGCTACATTTTAGAACACCTTTAAATTCAACATTCATTGATTCATTAAGATGATTAGTTACCAATATTTTAATTATTTTCGTTTGCTTTTGGGTATATTATTTTATATCCTTTGAAGAGCTGCAAGATTTTTTGTTAGCATGTACAGGAACAAGGAAAGAGGCCTATGAGCGAGCCGCAGCGAAAACTAACTTCCGCTTCTGTTGTATAGAATTAATTTTACATGGAACAAATTGTATGATTTAATCGGTAGGCCTGATTGGGTTGTGAGCAGCCAGCTGTTTTCTTGCTTTAAATGCGTTTATCGTGTAAAAACTCGTTCTGTGCACGAGGTAATCAACAATGTCTTCATTGTGCAAAGTCGGAAGATTTTTTGCATCTGTAGCCCACGATGTTGGTTCGACTTGTAAGGATCAGTACCCTTTACTGCTGCTATCTTACCTATGTACCTATTTCTTTCCGTCTCACCTAGGGTATCAACATAATTTTGAGAAACATTTGCAGAAACGAGTGCAGATTGCTTAGTCGCCATTGTTTGTTTTGCCCTCCAAGGGAGGTACGTATGTAGTCACGTGGTACACACGAATACGCAAACGGGAGACCTCCATTACATGAGAGCTTATTTTCATTTTGAAAAATAATTGTGGCCTACCTACACAGTTGAATTCACTTGCTGCAAGTTGATAATCAAAAGTTCTAGTCAAAAGGTACATCACATCGACCTGAAAAAGTATCTTGTTGTTGTGAAATGACAGTTATAATACGGTTTATAATTTCGAACCGGGCTCAATGCCAATGTCTGATTGTCCATCACACCATGTGGATATGAATTGTTGACTCGTTCCATATTCATTCTAATAATAAAAGAATAACTTACGACATCATGAAATTCATTAGAATCATCTCTATTGATTGATTACAACAGCACAAAAACTTTAATGCATTTAACTTTAAAAGTTAAGAAAACTCGAAGCACCACCCGTTTATCATACCTACCTACCATGGAGGCGCGAGATGAAAGGAACATCGACTTACCAGAAACAACACATAACCTATATTTTTACGACGAAGCCTAAGTTGATTTACATTTTACAAAATTCAGCGCTTTAGATATATACTTTCACTTAAAATGCCGAAACAAATATTTCTTCCTAATTTAATGTTCGCATCATCAAAGGTAAATACTGTTCATTAAAAATAAAAACGAGTGCATTATTTATTTATTTATAAAACACAATCTTTTCGTGCAAAAATTTCTTTATAGTTTTGTTTGGTGTCAAAAGTGCCAAAGTTAAGTACAAATATCTTGTTGCATCAATTTTTATTCATCAGATTAACATAAGTTGTACTGATAAAAATGTACAAATATCTGATACGTGTCCCAATGTGTAAAAAAAAATCTTATTTTGAGCATTATAACTGTGTGTTTAAAGCAAAACAAACAAACAAGAACTGAAATTGTTTATTTTTTCCTCAAGTCACGTGATATGACATCATCGCCATTTTGTATTGTTGGCAGCAGCTTCCGCTTCTTACCTTATCGTCTGCCTGGGAGACCCTACAGCAGTATACTAATTTATTAATTGTTGCTGCTTGGTAAGACCGTTGTGTGCGTGGAAAATCAAAACTGGTTGATCTTTTGGTTAACACATGTTTTATATTTTGCAAAGCATTACTTTGTATAACGATCATACTTCTGCAGTTCTGGCACCACCCTTGTCCTTGTGTTACTTGATCGTTGATGATGTTTGGCTTGGAACATCTATAATCAAATTCTAAGAGCTCTCCGTTTGTATGATCTTGGGATTCTGTCAGTTGTTTCTTTGTTTATAATTGTTAACTGTTGTGTCCATACCTATGTGTTTAATCCTGGGTCAGCAAATATATTTGGCATTTAATTTTAAAAAAAATGTAAGTATTTGTAGGTATTCACACTTTTCTGCTATCCTATGCACCAACGGGAATCCCCTCAATGAAACATACTTCCGTTTTTTTTTTTCTCCGCGTGTTTTAGTGAGTTATTTCCAAATATTCAAGAATAATAACATGTGTCACTGGCCACCTGTATCGTACCCTCACATATTTTTATTTTTTTTTTGCTGCAGTTTATTATCCCTTTCTATCGCCAGTGGCGCGCCTAAACCCTACCTACCTAACATTATTTGTGAATTTTTGAAAAATATTCGGAAAAACATAACGCCCAGATGCTGGCTCGAACCCACACCTGTCAGGCGCCATTGGTTTCTGGCTTGTGAACAAGGCAAGTTAGTCCCGCCTTAGCCCACTTGGCCACAACGCTCGCTTAACGTAGTCAGTTACTTCGTGTTTTGTGAAGGTTGCGACGGCGAAACTATGGAAAACTACAAGAGTCTTCAGGTCTTGTTTCACTTTCTGTCGATGATCGACGCACCTCCGAAGTCATCACAAATACAGGCCTCTACGATTGTTTTTTGCATCCTTTCACTGAGCATGTACTTCCTCCACCGTTTTTATACTTATCCCACTCGTTTTATGGCTCTAACAATCGTCGTTTTCGGCAATTTGCCATATTTAAAAGTCACGCATCAAGCTTTGATAAAAGCAAAACAAGCTAGACCAGAACTTGGTTTCATGCTAACCTCGTTTTAATTTATAATGGCGATACCCACGAGTTTTTATGAGAGGTGCCGGAAAGTTGTGAATTACGGACGAAAATTTTATTGTTGTTCTGGATTTTTTATTTTGTTTTTACTATATAGTACAGACCTTTAGAAGATTAACAATATTTAAATTGTTAAAATCGGTCAATATTAAGGCACCCATTTAATTGTTCAAAGTTGGTAACCCTCACACAAAAATAACACAAGTTTTTCCCACAAGTGGGTTGGGTGTCTAAAACTAATAGGCCTACAAAAGTGCATAAAAAGGCACTGCATACACAACAAATTGCAGTACCTAATAGACTCAGAAAATATTTTTTTTTCAGTTTCAGCAGAATATATGAAAATAATGATGCATTTATACGTTAATAATTCATATTGTTCGACAAGATGAAGATTTTTTCGCCGTTCTGGAGTGAAATAAAAAAATAAAAATTAAAAAAAACATCAATAGCCTAAATTGTGTTTAATAGTTATAACTTGGTACCTGTAGTAGACAATCAAGCGACAATAACCCACTTACAGACCTAGTATTTCTACTGATGTACAAGAACAGCTACTACTAGTAGTAGGAACGATGCAAAACAAAGACCTTGCAAAATTCACAGAAAAAAAAAAAGAAAAGAAGAAGCACATTGGTTTGCAAACAAAGCTTACCCCTGGCTTTGACATAACTTAATATGAAAATCATGAGTTCTAATCTGAATATGTGTGTGGGTGAAACCATGACAACGAATGAAAACAAAATGGCGACAACTTGGAATGGGCGTAACCATTCGTTGTGTGGCCTTAAATTTTGTATAATTTGAAAGGCTTTATGCTCAAAAAGTGTTTACCTAGTATTAGGCTATTTCAATCCATTTCTCAGGGATAATTATTTATGAAGAAGCAGGATGTCATGATCACTTGAATCAGCTCAGAAATTTTATGTCTCTGGAAATTTCTAGGTGATCACAAAAGTTTTTAATGGGGTCACACAAATAGTCATATGTAGTACAAAGTCAAAAGTCAGTGAGCTCATGCTGTTGATACTGAAGCCTGAGTAAATGCTCTGGTGATTGGTGATTGAAGAAAGCAGTTTTGTCAATTTGTGCACAAAAAGAGATCCTCTGAAGCATGTTTTGTAACTGGTTTGGCCTGGAAAAATGTAATGTTAAGGATTGTCTTTTTAAGTGATGTAAAGTGCAAAAGTTTAGTTAGTGGGTATAGCCAAAATTCGGTATATATTGGCAGAAAGAAGGATGGCAGCATGGCGCATTGGTCACAGCACCATACTGGTCGCTCTTTAGGTCGGCCATCGCTATTGCATAATCAGCTGTAAACCATGCGAACCAAGCCCACCAGGCGCAGTTGACACATTGTGTCAGCCGTTTGTCCTATTGCTTATAGCATTGCTGCTAGAGCAGCCAGAAAAACACATACTCTTCATAAATTATTAATATATTTTGACTTCTTAACAATTTTCCATCGCTGTTAACATATTCTGAAAGAAAAATGATTTTGCTAAACAACACACCAAACATAACTATTTTTTGATAAAATGTTATGCTTGTATGCCCGTTTAATTGAAGTGTAAAACCAATACTTTGCGAGCTTGTATACTTGTGTGCTAAAAATCCTTACTTTTTCCAACAACATGCTACCACTCTTCTGAAAACCAAACACGTCTAACAACTACAAACACGTCTAACAACCATTAGTTTTGATGCAACCGCTGTTTTAAGGGAGATAGAAGGTCGTAAAGTACACTACCCATTGATTGACTCTCTGTAAGCCAGATATGGTCACATTGAAACCTTGATTGCATCTCGATACAATATCACTTCATAAATAGGGAGGATTTCCATGGATAGCATTATAATATAGTATCAGGTTTCTTCCGCTAACCCTCCAAATACCCAATAACACCCAATAACACCCACGCTTCTGTTTTCAGGTAGTTAAGCATAACTCAAACTGTCAGGTTCAACGAATTTTTAAAGCGAAACTCGGACTCCCCATATACTGGAAAAGTCATGTTTTGGTGGAAGGTTAAGCAAATCTCGACTGTCTTTGAAGGGATTGTAATTGCAAGTAAGGCCAGCTGTGGATGGCATAGGCATAGCAAGTTAAGAACTCATAGACATATGCTTATCACTAATAACAGTATTGATCTGTTGACTGCTCTGCCTTTGATTTTGGAAATTGGGCCAGTCAGATCCAAAATTAGCTGTGAATTTTTTTTTTTTGGGGGGGGGGACACTTTATTGTCCCTTTTTATCTGCAAATTCTGGGCCGTTCCCCTGGGGAAGGTGTAATAAATAATATTCTGAAAAACATAACGCCCACAGGCGGGATCGACCTAGTGCCTATCAGGCGCCATTGTTTTTTTTGCCTGTGAACAAGGCAAGTTAGTTCAGCCTTAGACCATGCAGTGAGTCTAAGGCTTGCTATTCGCTGGCTTTGTGTTGGTAAAACAAAAGTATCGGTCACCCACGCCCAAGATATAAGAAAAGTCACGTTCTGGCTGCAGTTTCAGAAGCAATTAAGATCAGCTTGGCGGTGGCTTAGCAATTTCAGAAAACACATTGAACTGTTGATATATGCCGTTACAGGAACAAAAAACAACAATAACCATTACTACTAAAACAATGCCCGCACACACCACATACGCACGCATACGGAGATAAAGAGAATATCAAATATCGAATTAACAACATATGGGAGAGTGCATTTAGGTCCCAAAAATGACCCTAAAAATGAAACAAATGGTGATATCTTCCTTCAAACTAAGGTTTCACTTAAACTAATTATGCCAGTACAAAGCGTCCCCTTTTCTCTATACATTGTGAAAAAATAGTATTAATAAAAAAAAAGTCATATTCGCTTGCTAGAGAACAAAGTGTAAACCAACTGAAAGCCGATTTTCGACTTGCACGCACTGCAGTATGAGTATATATATACTCATCACCTACCCACCTCCAAATAAATAAATCCAGATTTTTGCAAGTCTTTGCAAGATGAGTCATAAATAGTCCAAAAATTATATTTTTTAAAAATCTGTCTGTCCGCATCTGCTTGTGCAAAACTTGCAAGTGGATTAATATCTCAGAACCTATTTCAACTACCACAACCAAACATGGTAAGATTGTGTACACCCATGAGACCTCATCAAAGATCATGTTAGTCAAAAAATTAATAAGTTTTCACAAATGTTCACTTTTTTTTCTAGGTTATTAATATTTATCTTATGATTCTTTGATGTATGATACACATACTTACTACAAATTTGATCAACCTCATCAAGGTCACTGGAGCTGTCCAAAGTCGATTAGTATGTACTTTGAAGTGACCTTGACCCTAAACTATGAGCGATAGAAAGTCCAACTTGTATTAAATTTAGAGATGATAGATTGATCTTTCAAATTTGTTGTTTTTATGTTGATCTTGAAGGTGTCATTGTAGGCCTTGCAAAAGCATACAAAAAATATGTAATTGTACAGTGCAATGACTGTTTATTTAACTTATAGAATGCAACAACATTGGGTTATTTGATCAGACTTGCATGAGACTGAGAGGTCTGTGGAATGTCAAGGTCATCCCAAGGTCAAGTCACGGAAGGCCAAGGTCATCCCAATTTCACAGTTATTTTGGCATAGTATAACTTATGCTTTACTTATTTGATAGTACATGAGTGTAATTGGAGCCGGAGACCAAGGTCATCTCAAGTTCAAGATCATAGAAAGTTCAAAGTTGGTTATTGCATTTTAATCCCACAGTTTTATTTTGTTTTTTCTGGGCACTAATTTTCATGTTAAATATTGTGAATTCCATAAGACGCATGTGAGTCATATGGTCATGATATATAAGGACAACGACGGTGGGGCCGGATAGCTCAGTTGATAGAGCGTCTTACTAGTAACTGAAAGATACCTGGTTCGAATCCCAGATTGGCCAACGTGTGACCATATTATTTTCCCTTACCATCAACTGGTTCGCTGGTGTCAGAATAATGTGACCAGTAGTCACCTATGCGCTCCGGTGGCGAACTTGTTTTTTCCAACCTAGTTCCAGTCATTCGCCGAAAAAGGCAATTACCGAAGTCAAACGAAGCTCTCCGAGTCGAGCAAAGCTATCCGATGTTTTACAAACGAATGCTGGCAGGACTACGTGAAACCACAGGCTGGGAAGTCTCGTCTTTCGTAGGCCTCAATTACATACTATACTACGTACGTATGTAGGAGGCCCACGAGTTTACAAAGACGAAAGAAAAGACTTCAGAGCCTGTGGTGAAACATCCGTGAATAAAAATAGCCGCTGTTGCTTCTAGATCTAATTCTGTTTCGATCTGCACAGCTTCAAGCTGTAAGTCAAGTCGAGATTCGCATTTTGAAGCAGTTAGTATTATTATTATTTTATGATGATTAATATACTGACACAATTAGTAATAAAGAGTAAAAGTAATACATAACACATAATGCACACATACAACGATTTCACATCTATATTAACAATAAAACCATGAGAAAACTTCAAAGCGCTATGGATACGTTGATGTCCCTTCAGCACAACAAGGCAAAGCAAGTTTATAATGGTCTCAAAAAACAGTGACATTTTTATTGCAAGCACCAAAGCAATTATTTATTTAACTAATATTATTCTTTTTAACTGATACAGTAAATTTGTTATATGTATTTCAATGATATGTATTTTAATGAGAAACACTTATTAAAAAAAGGTTGCGTGGCAGGCGGAAATTTCCATTAATCATCTGAAAACTTTGGTAAATCTATAAGAAAAAAATAACCAGTAACACCATCTGAATATTTCGAGTTACACCCAACTTCAGCAAAAACAAACAAAACGTCACTGACCATATTTACACCATTGAGCACGCACAGCAGCACACTGTTCTTTTTTTTTTTAAACGTAGGAATAATAATAATAAATAATAATTTAAAATAATAATAATAATAATAACAAACAAATAAATAAATTAATTAAAGATTTAACTAAATAACTATACTACTACTACTACTACTACTACTACTACTACTACTACTACTACTAGCGAAGTTGTGGTCTTGATTTTGTGGTCCTGATTCGGCTCTTTGTAGTCCGCTGGATCCTGTAAGCAATGAATAACTAATTAGCTATTAATTTAACTCTGATCTCGAGTTGTCTTGATTTTGTGGTCCTGATTCGGCTCTTTGAAGTCCGCTGGACCCTGTAAGCAATGAATAACTAACTAACTATTACTTGAACTCTGATCTCGAGTTATTAAAAAAACAATTCGCTTAGCCTACTCGTCCTTCTCCGGAAATTTAAAGATTCAAATATTATAAAGTATAGGTCTAAATATTATTAATTAGAATAGATATAGTTTATACATTTATTTACGTATAAAACAAACAATACAGGTCTAATGTAAATTAAGCCTATGTATACTGTATAACAGTGTCTACTTGGTTCTAGGCAGGGAATGGGGAATACTATTATTAGCCTACTGCTGAGAACTAACAAAATGCAAATCAAGGAACGCAACTATTAAATATGATAATAACAAAGTATACCGTTGCGAAATGCTAATCTGTGTAAATCGAACAGAATTAGAAGTAACAGCGATCATTTTTAATGTCAACTAGTCGTAGTCATGCAAGCATTATTTCGTAACACATCGGAGAGCTTCGTTCGACTTCGGAGATTGCCTTTTTGGGCGAATGACTGGAACTAGGTTGGAATAAACAAGTTTGCGCTCCGGTGTCATAGTCATGTGACTATAATCTACAATTACCCTTTTTTACCCTCGCCATGTGACTATAAGCTACAATTACCCTTTTTTACCCTCGCATACCTAGCGAAGTCGTCAAAGAATCTGTTGCAGCTTGCTCTGACTGCAGCTAAAGAGCGACTTTTGAGCATTGTTGCAAGCAACTGTGTGGTCTGATTCTCTGAGAAGTTGTATATATTTATTTTTGTGCATCACAAACTCACATAGATGATCTTTGTGTAATGTGTAATCTGTGTGATCAGTTCCGAAGGTCAAGGTCATTTTAGGCTTTGCAAAAACATACACAAAATAGGTAATCGAACAGTGGAATGGCTGTTTATTTAACACATAGTATGCAACAACATTGGGTTATTGGATCAGACATGCATGAGAGGTCATGTAAGGATCAAGGTCATGGTCCAAGATCACAGATCACCGTTTTTTTGGCATAATACAACTTCTACTGTAGTTTATTTTGATAAATGATAGTGCATAAGTGTTTTTGGAGTTGGAGGTCAAGGCCATCTCAAGGTCAAGAGCAGGGAAAGATCAAAGTCAATATTCAGAGGTGCCAACCAGTACGGATTGACCGTATTTAATTCCGGCGAAGTGAATTAAATACGGAAATACGGTAGCTTTTATAAAAATACGGAGGAAAAGTTGCCGATCGTTTATCTTTGCCAGCGGTGCTTCTGTACCGGTTTCTGGTCTCATAATAGTACTCCTGCACTCACTGAACGTCGCTGTGTTCAATAAGCTGATTTTCATGGTGATTTTAGAGTAAAACAAGTGTGGTGTTCAACAAGCTGATTTTTATCGTGATTTTAGAGGATTTAAAATAGCCTTCTGTTTCAGAGGGAAGCCTGTTGTTACTTTATAGTGTCATAGGCTAGGTTTTGCGAGAGAAAAAAAATACTGACAAGTGTTAAAATATACTGACAAACGGGTCCGGAAATACTGACAAGAAGATTAGGGGGTTGGAACCTCTGAATATTACTTTGCGTTTTCATTTTGTTTTTTCTAGGCACTCATTTTCATGTTATATGTTGCGAGTTCCATAAGGAGCATGTGAGTCATATGGGCTTTGCCCTTCTAGTTGGTTGTCTGGGTCGTATTGTCATGTTACACACACACACATATATGATATTATATATAAACAATAAAGATATATAAATACATTTATGTGTGTGTGTGTTACGTTTGAGACGTTTGATCTGATCATTTTGTTTTGCAAAGCATGCAATAACAAGTGTATTTACCTTTGATTTGATTTTGCGTTGTTAGAAGAAGTTTTGTATAATGTTGATAATTTTCGTCGGTCAATATTCTTGGAGAATTTTCTATAGTTTTTTACTATCGATCGAAGCTTCTAGATAAATGTAGTACTTAATAGCTAAGAGATTCTTTTAACCTAAATAAGGTTATATGACATAAGACAGTGCATAGCTCCAGTGACAAGTTTTATTTTGATTGGGTGTTATTGAGTCATGCTGGAATGTTTGAACTTTCTCTTGATTATAGAAAGACTATATAAGGGGTGCACTGTGTCTGTTAAAGAGTGAAAAAGTGAAAGTTGATGATCTTTGAAGTGATTTTCAGAAAGCGATCTTGTATGCAGTTGTTGATGTATGCTGAATAAAGTTTTAAAAACTTCATTCGACGACTCCTGCCGAGTTGCTGAGTAAACAGTTTGCATGGATAAACAAATCAGAGTTACACTCAAGATTCAAGCATCGGGGCTGAATCAAACATTGATAAAATATCAACCGTGTATCAGTGTGTGTGGGTGTATGTTCTGTTCTTTCAAGCAAAATTTCAATAACTTATCACTGTTTCATTAATTATTAAACACAAATTAATGAGTATATGCTATTAGTCTTTCATCATAGGCATAGGCTACTAGTATTTTACTTATATATCTCTACATGAGTGGGCCTGACTGAACTAGAAGCTGTTGCATAATTTATTAGGCAGCTGTTGCCATATTTCATTTATTGTTGCACTGCACTCATGCTCTAGTGTGTCATAGTAATCTTTTGTAGAGCTCTGAGAACTGTAGCAGTGGTTCAGTTTGTTTTTCTGTGATATTACATGTTTGTATGTCAATAATTGTTGTGAACTCTTCTGAATCTTTTATCGTTTTTTTCTTTTATCTTTATTTTATTCTTGGTTTAAGAACTATAACAGAATTGAAGTGGGTGTGTATCTTTAATTATTATGTAATAAAAATGAAAAGTTTTCCTTGTGCATCTTACCAGGAAAGCGTCCTGTTTCCTTGTTAACCGTAATTAAATAAAGCCGATACAAGTTTGACTGCTGTGAATCAGACATGCTAGCGTTGTGTAAAATTTGACTTTTGTAGCTGTAGTAAGCATATTACACTCCGTTTTGTCTTCCCTGGAGATTTAGATTACTGAATCTGCATAGATCTTGATCATCAGATGAAAATTTGTTGTCAGTTATATTTACAATGCTTAGATATTTGAAGTTATTGACCTATTCTACAGTTTGATCCTATATCCTATCCTATCCCATTACTCGGAGGTCGTAGGGGCACCACAGATGATCGTTTAACCAGCATACTTCATCTTTCACTGTCCTCAGCAACCCTGATTGTTTCGCTCAGTGTCAAACCAGTCCATTCTCGAATGTTGTCCTCCCACCTCTTTTTCGGTCTCCCTATTCTTCTACCTCCTTGCACTGTGCCTTGCAGGATGGTCTTTGCAAAACCTGATGATCTGGTGACGTGGCCATACCATTGGAGTTTACGTTTTTTCACCACTGTGAGCTGGTCATCATGTTGTCCAATGGCTTGTGTGATGGTCTGTCGGACTTCGTTGTTGGTGATGTGCTGGGTATAGGAAGTTTTCTGTAGCACCTCATCTCCATGCTTTGTATTCTTCGTTGGAGATCTGATGTGAGGGTCCATGTTTCGCAAGCTATGTAGGAAGATGGAGATGACAAGGGAGCGCAGCAGCCTTACCTTGGAATGTAGACTGATGGTCCTGTCTTTCCAAATTGGCTTCAACCTCGCCAGAGCAGCAGTTGTTTGTGCGATCCTGGAGAGGACTTTCTCTGGACCCATTGTTTGATACAATGGCTCCTAAATATTTGAAGCTATGCACTGTGTTGAGGGACTGGCCTTGGACTTTGATGTCAGTGTTCATGCCTTTGGTGTTGTTGGTCATCATTTTGGTCTTCTCTGCACTTATTTCCATTCCATAGGCTCTGGAGGTGGTGTCAAGCCTCTGTACCAGCTGTTCAAGTTCTTGTTCCTTTCCAGCCAATCCATCAATGTCATCCGCAAAACGGAGGTTGGAGATTGCTCTTCCCCCTATGCTGACTGTGCCTTCATGGTCTGCAAGGGCATCTGACATGATGCGCTCTAGGAAGATTTTGAAAAGTGTTGGAGAGAGTAGGCATCCTTGACGTACACCGATTGTTGTTCTGAACCAGTTTCTGATGGCGCTGTTGTGGAGGACTGCACTGTTAGCCTTGTCATACAGGCTTTTGATGACTTCAATAATTTTAGGGCTGATGTTGTACACTCTCATGGTTGCCCACAGAGCTGCATGCCAGACTCGGTCAAACGCCTTTTTGAAGTCTACGAACACATGATATAGATGTTGTTGGTGCTGTAGGTATTTCTCGCAGATTATTCTGAGGTTGAAAATCTGTTCAGTGGTACTTCGCCCTGCCCTGAATCCTGCTTGCTCTTCAGCTATGATTTGTTCAGCTTGGGGTTTCAACCTGTTGAGTATTATTTTCAGGAGGACCTTGCTGGGATGACAGTTTGATCACCAGTGATAATAGGCTTGGAGCATGGATCTATTCTGACGTCAAAAATCAGTTCTTTTGTTTTGAAAACAGGTCATTTATTAGTTATATTTGTATATAAGAGATGCTGAGCTTAGGAATCTTCACCTTTGACTAGCTAGCAACCAGCACCATGTCGTCAGCAAATTTGACATGTGGTCAAAACTAGACTTGAACATGAAATTTCATTTACTTCTTCTTCTTCCTGATAAGTAACCACAATCTTCGTGTCGATTACTATGTTACTATTAGGGGTCTGCGCAGATCTATTTAGGCACTGCTGATGGGTATGTGGGGGGAGGGGTGGTGGAGAGGGGAATGGGGGGAGGGGGTGGGGCTGTTGTGGATCAGAGGTGGGCAGAGACCCTTGACACAAATGTGTCAAGAGTTGGGGCCTCTACCACTGACTGTGGAAGGCAGTTCCAGTCCTTAACAGTCCTCGGCAGAAATGAGGCTTGTTGGTACTGGGTGTGGCAGTTTATTTGGGAGTATTGCTGGTTGTGGCCACGGCGCTGTCATGGTGACGCAAGAAAGTTCATGACGGATCTTGTATAGCATGGAAAGCCGAGAGAGTTTCCGCCTCTTCTCCAAGGAAGGCCACTAGAGGTGTTGTAGCATGTTCAACACGCTGGAGGTGTTATGATAGCGCCTCAGCACAAAGCGGGCAGCTCGACGTTGCACTTTTTCAATCTGGCTAATGTTCTGTTGTTCATGGGGGTCCCATACTGTGGAGCAGTATTCCAGAATAGGTCTCACATACGTCTTGTAGGCAGTTTCTTTGATGTTTTGAGAGCTGACTTTTAGATTCCTTTTCAGGAACCCCAGGGTTTTGTTGGCCTTTCCAGTGATGGAGTTGATGTGTACAGTCCAGCTCATGTTGCTAGTCAGCGTGACGCCCAAGTACTTGGCTCTTGTGACCGCCTCGAGTGCATGGCCATGAAGCTGGTACTGCGTGTTGTGGGTCTTCTGGCTCCTGGTGACAGACAGCTTTGTCAGGTCTGGTACTATCTACTAAGTTTTCAATCTCAGCTTTCTTGCCGGACGAGCACTGAAGGTTATGGTTAAGAAGCCGCAGGGGTCTCTTCGTGGATCTATCCTGTTGGCTGATTCTTGTTGGAGTGGAGGAGTGTTGGGGACGCCGCATGTGTAGTTCCGTAGGAGTGGTGCAGAAGGCATCTGGCAGTGATCGGAGTAAGGAGTCATCTGTGCCGTATAGGTCAAACACTGTTTGGCTTTTGGGGTTGCCGCAGATGGCGCAGTGCCATGAGACATCTTCTCCGAGAGCTGCATGGTGTTCGTAGAGGGTGGTGTTAATGCTCTGGCAGTGGGCGTGGTATCACTGTCCGCACGTGTTGCATGCTATGCCTCTGGTGCCCCAGTCCACTGTGCAGTCGCAAGTGCCACACAGCCATGAGAGGTGACTACTGTCAGAAGCTGTCGTGCCAATGCTCAATGGGCCGGGGTTTGGCTCAGGTGCATAAGAGTTACTTAGTAGAATGGCTGCCAGGTAGAGAAGCACTCATCTTTGACGATTTGTGCATCGCGTTAGTTTGTTGGCGAGTGGTCTTCGGGAAAGAGAACTCACGATCAGGCAGTATCCAGTGCCAAGAGTTTGAATAAGTTCTTGCCGCTGAAGGTGAGCGTATTAATGTCTACATCTTGAGGAATCTCAGCATCAGCAACAAAAGTCTTGTATCCAAAAGCGATGACGACGATCAAGAATAGAGAAAAGTTTGTTGACATACCCTTCGTCTAGCCAGCTCAGATCAGAAGTAGGCAGTCGAAAATGGTGCAGTACTCACGACACACTTTAAAGTATAAAAATCCAGTGAAAGGCGCGTTGACAGGTGGTAGAAACAACGCAGACTTCTTTCCGGGTGATCTTGGGGGGGATATGGGTTGGATTTACGGAGTTTTATGGGTTGAGACTTCAGAAATACTGAAAATATCGGGAGCGAACAGACGCAGGAAAACAAAACACGTCTGCTCCTTGCGCATGCGCAGACCCCCACCATTTACAAGTATACTCCAGAACCAAAATCAGAGACAAAACACAGCCCTGTGGGTGGGTCTTCCAGTGTTTGCAAAAAAGTTTTTCAACTCATTTGGCAGAGTGCCACCCTGGCTAACACGCTCCGGCTGATCACACCTAATATGTTGTCAAATTATGTTGGGTTTCATCTAATATTTAATCTAGTCATGTTGAGTTTTGTCTGTTCCAGATTGAATAATGCCACAATGAGTGACCCGGAAGCTGGGGACAGTGAGAGTGTAGGCGAGAACCCTGAACCTGAAGATGATGCCAGCCTGTCTGCTCATTCTGAAAATGGAGACCTGCAACAATCTGACCAGACAGAAGATACTGGTTGTGCAATTGTTCAACAGATTGTGCCAAATGGGAATGACAGGACTGAGTCGTGTAATGTTAGCCCTGAAGAGCCAAATGATTGTGCCAGTGGTTCATCTATTGAAAGTGACACGAGTAGAGTACTAAAAGACCTACAAGAGGAACCAGCAGAGTCAGAAAGAGTGTTTAGAGAGAACTGTTCACAGTTAGCTGGGAGTGAGCACACAGAATCAGATAGCCAAGATGCTGCTAATGGAATGCAGATTGTGGAATCTGCATGTTCTCAGCCAGAAGAAGAGCAAAATGCAGAAATACATGAGACACCAGAAGAAAACCATGCTACCACACAAAGCAGTACAACAGAGAGCTTGGATCTTGAATCACCACCAGAGGACGAGCTCTTTGCATCTTCAGTGTCACAAGATGGACAGCTGATGGCTAAGAACCTAAAAGACACCATTTGTGAAGATCCACCAGAGGATCAGAGCCCACCTATAGCAATGTTTGATCTGAGTGAAATTGTGGCAACTGCGACTGTGAATGCAACAGATGTTGAAGAAAAGAACAGATTCGCAGGGCATGATGATCACATGCTTAATGCACAATTTCGAGAAACATGTGAGGGGCCAGATGTGGACAGTGATCAGGCGCCTGAATGTGACAGAGAACAGAAAGAGAGTTCTCAATCATCTGTGGGTTGTGATATGGAAACCATCTTACATTCTCCTAATTCTGTACTTTCTCCGAATAATGTTAATTCTGTACTTTCTCAGAGTTCTGGACTTGACGATGCTGCACCTTTCAGTTCCACACATTCGAACTGTACATTTTCAGAGGCAGTTCTTTCATTATCAAGTGCAGATGGTGTTCAACCCACAGACTCTGAGCCAGAATACAGATCAGCACTGTTTGCACCTTTCCACACTAATGCAAATGCACCACAGCCTCTTTCTCTGTCCTCTGCTTCTTTGTCAGTAACACCAGAAAATGTAAATAAGCAAGTGTATGTAAACCGTGATAAATCTAGTGATCAGGCAATGCCAGCACAAAGCAACCAACTATCTCTCTCTTCGCCACCCAGAGGGCAGGTGTTAGGGGCTGTTAGTGTTAAACAAGCAACTGATCCAATGAAAAGGCCATTGTTTTTTGATGACGATTCTGATGAGGAAGAACTTCTGACAGAATTGGATGCAGAGCTGCAGCTCAGATCTTCTCCTCGAAGAGAGCAGGCAAACTTGCAGTGTCTGTCTTCAAATGTCCCATTGAATGGAATGAAAGCTATGGATTCAGTGGCAAATGCTGAACTGTGCAAGCAGTTTGAAGCTCAACTTCTTCAACTGCAGGACACCATCTTGCAACGAGAAAGGGAAATCCGCAGGTGTGTTTCAACTTTGATTTTAACAACTACGCTCTTTAGTTCACAAGCTGTAAAGTTCTGAAGCTATTGTTTTTTTTTTGTTTTTTTTTACTCGCATGCATAACTATGTGAATCTATATATTCACCTTTCCCCAAAAACATTTCCAGATTTTTGAAAATCTGTGCGAGTTGAGTCCTAAATAAAAAGTCCAAAAATGACATTTTTATAAAAGTGTCAGCCCGTCTGTCTGTCTGCTGTGTGTGCAAAACTTGCAAGTGTTTTAATATCTCAGAACCTATTGCAACTATCACAATCAAACTTGGTAAGTGTTGTATATCCATGAGACCTTATGAGATCAGTGAATTAATTAATGACTTCACGTCAAGGTCACAGTGTCAACAAATTTTTCACAAAATTTCACTTTTTTTCTAAGCTATAAATATTGAACTTATGATGCATGATAGATATCAATGAGACACACATGCTTTGTAAATTTGGTCAACCTCGCCCCAAGGTCAAGGTTGTTGGAGCTGTCTAAATTTGGTTAGTATAGGTACTTTGAAGTGACCTTGACCCTAAACTATAAGAGATATAAAGTCCAAACTTGTATTTAGAGATGATAGATTGATCTTTCATGTTCTGTTTTTGCATTAATCTTGACGGTTAATGTCATTTGAGACCTTGCAAAAACATACAAAAAAATAGGTAATTGTACAGTAGAAATGCTCAATTTAACCCATACTATGCAATAACATTGGGTTATTTGATCATAAATGAGCTTGAGAGATCATGAGAATGGCAAGATTGTGTCAAGGCCACAGTGACAAGGCAAAGGTCATCCGAAGGTCAGTTTTTTTGCATAATAAAACTTATGCTGTAGCTATTTGCTCGTACATGAATGTATTTGGGACAGGAGTTCAAGGTCATCACAAGTTCAAGAGCATAGAAAGATCAAAAGATCAAAGTCCGCATTACTTTGCATTTGAATGCCAGCATTTCATTTTATTTTTTTCTGGGCACTCATTTTTATTTTAAATATTTCAAGTTAAATAAGGAGCATGTGAGTCATATGGGCTTTGCCCTTCTAGTTTTTGTTTGCTTGAGTTTCACAGAGGGGTGGTGTGGAGGATTGTAGTGTTATAGTTTATATCTAATGGTCATTTGCGGTCAGAACAGAATACTTTTTAATTAATACTATTATTACTTATGACCAGATTATGAGTCGGTATCAGTTTTTTTTAAAAATTTAATTGTGCAAATTTAATAAAATGAAGAGAATGGTTTTTTTTTAGACAACAACATTTATTGAATGACTGTTCTCGTGTTAAATTAAGAACTGAATGCTTGCTTGCAGATTAAGCGAGGAAAAGAACCGTCAGAGGGAAGTTTCTCAGGAAGTGATAAAAGATCGAGACAAGATAAAAGGTGAATTAGCCATCTTCAAGGACAAGAATCCTGATGACATTTATTTGCCACAAATCAAGGAGGTATGCATTCATTAAAATTAATAATGTTCTTGTTACCAATCATCTCTTTCTCTCTCTCTCTCTCTCTCTCTCTCTCTCTCTCTCTCTCTCTCTCTCTCTCTCTCTCTCTCTCTCTCTCTCTCTCTTTCTCTCTCTCTGTCTGTCTGTCTCTCTCTCTCTATCTATTGTTGTTTGAAATAAAATCAATATCCCATAACGTCATTTAAGTACTTATTTCAACTCTCTTCTTGCTAAGTTGTTTTTTTATGCAGCCAGTTTGCCCATTTCATTTATATTATAACATAAAACGATTGTCAGTTGTATTCCCATGGGGATACCAGGTGATCTTTTAGTACGAATAGTTCCCCCACTTTCTGGAAGTTTAGTGCTTTAATACTTCCTCTTTTCTATCACTCATTATTTCTGTCTTCGCTCTTTTGTTTCTGTTGTTTACTGTATTCACTTGTTCAATATGTCATTCACATCTATTGTTTCCATCAATCCCTTTCCACGTGAGTTTTTATTTTATTATTTTTTGTGTGTGGCCTTTTGGCCCCCCTGCGTTTGCCATGCAGAGCGCCCAAGTCGGGGGAGAATGGGATCCTGGAGGTCGAGGTCACTGGAGGACTGCGGTCCTTCAAACCAACACCCGGACTTCTCCTAGATGGGAGGCTGGCGTGGCCCCAGTCAGTCAAGCAGCTGGTAGTGTCATGCCCTAACTCTGCTAGAAGGCTACGGCTCATGGTTCAAATCTGAGCAAGACCATAGTGGCATTGCGGATTTGTTTGCGTGTATATATATCTTCCCTGTAACACTGGTGCATTTCCTTGCTGGATTTTACCACTAGGGTGCATCCCCTTGTTGGACTTCCATGGTGGGTGTAGAGCAGAGGTGGAGGAGGGGGGGGGGGAATAAACAATTCAAAACATGACAACCACACACACACACACACACACAAAAAGACGACCGAGGAGAAAAACAGTGATAGTGAGAGCGAGTCACAAAGAGGCATTTGAATCAAGGGGGGAGGGTGCATGGGCTCGGTTTTTGGTGTAGGAGAGAAAGATCCTGATAGACCATAGGCCAAATTCTTCCTTTTTGCTGTCAGCAAGGGCTTTCAAGAGTTTTCCTGTAATGGGTTTAAAGAGATCAAAAAGATTATACCTGGGGCAAGGTTTCAGTCCATGCGACACTGAATTCCTCCAAGGGAACAGTATGCTGTCCAGATCTTCAGGACATGTCGGAGTTCGATATCCGAGACGAGCTTGCCAGTCAGGTTGTCACTGCTGTGCACAGGGTGTTGGTCATGAAGAGAACCTCATGTGTCCTTACTAACATTCTGTTAATGTTATTTACTTTTTGCTATAGCCAAGTTGCCGGAGTCAATAAGCGTAGGCTACCTGAGGGTGAAACACCCGTCCAGTTCCAAAGAATGCCCAAAGTGGAAATTGGAACTGGAAATACAAAAATTTTAGTCACGGAGGAGTGCTTGTTCCCCAACGCAAAGAGGAAGGCCATGGCCCAGATGCCGAACTTCTTCACCAGATCCTTTCGGAGGTGACGACATCCATGCCCTCAGTGTCAGGATTGGATGGATCAGGATTGATGGTTGATATGATGGAGAAAGTGATGCTGACTATGGAAAACATGATTAAAAGAATAGCAGAACTGGAACAAGATTAAATCGATCAGTAAGATGAACTCTGGTACGCCAGCACCTCCAGAGGGCTAAGCCTGTGCGTCAATGTTCACAACAAAAGCGGTCACAAGAACCGCTCCAAAACTATTGCGGGGTTTAGCGATCGGGTGGTCGCTGGGCGGCCAAGATTTTGGTGTCCCAGCAGAGGGATGGCAAGAATGGGGAGGCGGAAAATGCCAGGAGCATGATGGAGGAAGGATGTGGGTGGAGGGTCATTGCCGGATATAGAGGGAGCATGGAGGTGAGGAGAAAACCAGAGTGAGTGGGACTTGTGCCCAGCTGGTCGCTCTCTGGATATCTGACCAGAGGACACCTGACAGATGAAGTCTAGTGGGGGAGGAAAAATGGGTCTCGGTAGGCCGGGGCTCTTTCATCAAAAGGAGAGCAGGATGTAGAAATGAGTAATCCTTTTGACAGCCAGATGGAAGCAAAGAAGTGTAAAAGTGAATATATTATTTTTATTTCTTTCTATCATGTCTTTTTTAATACAATGGAACATTAGAGCCAACTACGAACAGTTGCTCCTGCTTGTTAAAAACCGACAAAGCGTCATTTGTCTGCAGGAACCTCCTTTGAAGATTCGCTATGAATTATTTTCTAAAACTTGAAGCTAACTCTGAAAACCCCGCTTACGATTGTGTCCTGAACCCATTATTTACACTTAGTTATATACTCCAACAAACCGACAGAAGTTCCTCCTTTTGGTATCAGAATACTTCCTCACTTTGATACTGCTGGCATAGATATTGACTCTGTTAATGATGACCAATCGCTAAACGTGCTGCCACCTTAGAAACTGATCAACCCCTTTATCGACTTCAATCTCACCTCCTTTAGAAAGAACGATACATCATCAAGGCCTTCGAATCGCACTTTCGTCCACCATTTTATGTCTGAATGTGCTGAACTGATCGATGAAAGAGAAAGATATTTTGGTTTGATATCTTTTAATGAGATTTTTACAGTTTGCAATAGTAAACTCCTTTTTCAATTCTTACATGATGTTGGTTTGTTTTATCACATATAGGTCATGTCGTCTTGTTTATATTCTTGGTTAAATGTTAT